>BQKN01001069.1:305693-373866 GCA_022839385.1 Asparagus kiusianus | reverse complement strand
ATATAATGTTAGTTTGATACTGTGAAGGGATGCTTATCATGTTGGAAGCCAGCTGGCGGTGACAACCTCCTTGTCAACACTGTGTTAGTAAACCGTAACAATGGCGGAGAAGACGATACTGACGACAACGACGGCAGCAACGGTGATAACGGCGGGGCCAACGACAAGGTTAGTTGTTTTTCTTTTTAATTTTTTTCCTTTTAAGTTTAGATTTTTTCTATTAGTATTTTCTTTGATACTATGAAGAGATGCTGGCCATGTTGGAAGCCAGCTGGCGGTGACAACGACCTTGGCAACCCTGCCTTAGGAAACAACGACGGCGGTAGCGATAGCGGCGGCGGAGACACCGGGGCCAACGACAAGGTTAATCGTTTTTCTTTTTAATTTTTTCCTTTTAAGTTTAGATTTTTTCTAATAGTATTTTCTTTTTTTTTTAAATCAAACGGGAATTGTTGAGGTAGAGGCTAAAAACCATGAGGGTGTTGCTCTATTCTTTTTTTGTTTTTTTAACTGCCATCATGTTGGCGAACTGGACAAGTGTCAGAATCTCCAATCTGAGAGTTGTCCTTGCAAACGGGGCTATCTTCTGCCTCTTAGTTGTAAGGGTAATGCTCCCCCTCCCCCTCCCGCCCCCACCCCCACCCCTGCCCCTCCCAAGCTCCCATTTTCCCACCTAGCCACTAATTTACAGCCTCATCATGGGCTTAGTTTAGTTATTATTAGGGCTTATTAAGAAAGTGTTCCTTTTTTAAAGTTAGAAATATGGGGATTGGAAATGTTTGTTGATTTTAAGACAGATTACAGAGAAGACAACAATTGTATGGAAACAAATAGTTATATATAATTTTCATTTTCCGCACGTAAAATGGAAGTGTTAGTGGAATTGGTCAATCTGAAGATGACAACAGCTCATTGCTGAAAGATTTTTGTCCTTGTGCTTTAACCGTCGGACATAAATTATAACTTCTAAATTACATTGACAAACCATACTGAGATGGTACTAAATTGAACTGATTGGTTCTAGCTATTCTTTGCTCCAATCTTTGTTCATGTTCTGGTTCTGAAAGTACCCTAGAAGGGGGGGTGAATAGGGTTATTACTAATCTTATTAGATATTAATGCAAATTAAAATTAATTAACAAATATATCCTAGCAAATTAGATATACTACAAGATATATATGCAAGGATAGGAAACTAACACAAGGGTGAAATAAACATAAACAAGATAAACAAGATGGTGGGCAATATAAACAAAGAGCAATTGACAATGACGATATAAACAAAAGCACGAATATAAATGAACGCTAATGACAAATGCAAACAAACGATATGATCACGGAGTTCGGTCCCCACGACCTACGTCTCCGCTCCTCGTCTTGAGGAGATCTCCACTATCACATCGGGTTTTCTATGCTTACCCGAAAAACATTTACACCTTAAAGTGTTGGTTTTTAACGCTCACCGATCAACGTTCACAATCACTCACAATGTAACTACACTAACTACCACCGCAAGTGTTAGTCTCTAGCTCGTATCTCTCTCAAGTGTTAGGAATTATAACCTCTCTCTAGGCATTACCACCTACCCCACTCCTCTTGGGACGACCCCGTCTCTCACCACATACTCCTCTTGGTGCACTAGTGTAATACAAAGTGAACCTCACAATAATAGCTCTCAATACAAATAAATTGTTCTCTATAATAGATGAGAACATAATGTAAGCTCACACTCTAAGTCACACAATCTCACAACCCAATTATACAATGTATGCAAATACAATAAGCTCAATGGTTGTGTGTGTAAACAAAGAGTAAATAAAATCAACTAAACTCAATATAAACACTAGCTTAATGAATTAATATCAAACAATATAAATGTAAAGCTAGATTGAGTTTAGAAAACTTCTCCAATAAATGACAAGAGTGAGAGAGAGAGAGACAGATGAGTTGAAGCTCAAACACCAAAGGATGATCTCCTCTTTGCTCTTGTGAAAATTTATTCACAAACTAAACTCTTGAAAAACAAACACTAAACAAACTTGAACACTCTTTAAACTTGTTTAAAAACTTTCTTGATTATCTCAGAATATTAGAGGTCAAGGGGTATATATAGGCTCATGAAACAAGCCCAAAAACCAAGAGAAAATATCATAAAAAGACAAAATAACAGAAACTAAAAATTATGAAAAACTAGCCGTTATGACGCCATCAGTCGACTGACGGCTTCCATCAGTCGACTGATGAGCTGACCGTTAGAGGCATTTTCTAGCTCATCAGTCGACTGACAACCTTTTCAGTCGACTGATGACCTCATCAGTCAACTGGTCAGTCTTGTTCCAGACGATTTCTTCAGTCGACACATCAGTCGACTGATGTCATCAGTCGACTGACCAGTCGACTGATAACAGGTTATCAGCCTATTTTGAAACAGAAATATGATTTTCAAACATCTTTTAAAAATAGCAAATAAAATTAGAAAAATATAAAACTTTGGGAAATGATTGTAAATATGATAATACACATGTTACAAAAACTGGTTTTCAAAAATCACCTCTCATTTGTAAAATATCATCATTTTGTAAATATGTCCAAAACATGAAAACATGAGATACTTGAATTTTGATGTTTTGACATAAGCCAAGTTTTGAAACTTTGTAAAATAATTTTATAGACTTGATAAAAAGTATAAACTATAGTTGTTAAGTCTATAAACCATATAAACTAAAAACACAATATTTTTCCAAATACATTAGAATATAAAACATATAAAAGAATATATGAAGATATATATTGTTTCATATCTATATAGCTAAACCAAAACATATATGTATATATATAACTATATATATACAAAAACCAAAACGTGTATGTGTGTATATAATTGAGCTTAAAGTACTAACACACATAATATAAAACCTAAACTAAATTACCCAAGCTTGATGAAGGTCTTCAATGAGCTCGACTTGGTAAACTTACGAACGAAGCTTGAACTTGGATCTTCAACTTGAATTGCATAAGCTTCATTCCACTATTCCGCCAACCTCCATTGGATATGCTCGTGAATGCTTGATTCCATCCATCCTCCAGCATATTGTTTGTCTATAATAAATATAAAAACACAAACACTAGACAAACAACATTAGATGTAAATTGTTTGTAAATCATCATCAAAACAAAAAGACTCAACATGTTCCTCCTTTCATCCTTATATCATACAAGATTACTGAAACAGAATACTGATTAACATGTAGGAGCACGCTACTGTTTTCTTATTAGGGGCTGTTTGGTTGGTTTCCTAAAAACCAAAATATAGAAATGAAAACTAAGAAATATCAAAAAGTACAATTTCACACATTTCCATCCCTAAAACTCACCCATAACATCTAATAAAATATTATTTTTATCCAACAACTCATCCACCACATCTAATAAAATATTATTTTTACCCAACAACTCATCCATCACATCCACCACATCTAATAAAATATTATTTTCATCAACAACATCACTCAACTCATCTCATCTCATATTTAAAAATTACCCACATCATCCAATAAGATTGTGACAACTCATCACATCTAATTAACATTTCATTTCTTTGTTTTCATCCCAAAAAGTTGTGAAAACGCATTTCTTAATCTTGGATCACATCACCCAATAATACAATGACAGCTCATCTCATCTCATTTCATTTCTTATTTTTAAGAATGAACCAAACAAACTTTTTTAAGAAATTGGTTTCTTATAATTCATTTCTTTATTTTTTTGGCCAACCAAACAACATCAAAACAAGTTTTCTTAAAAAATCACTCACATCATCCTATAATAAGGTGACAACTCATCTCCATTTTTTTGATTTCTTCTTTTTTTTAGCAAACCAAACACTCCCAAAATAATTCTTTGATTTTATAGTTTTCCATTTCTTTGTTTTCCAATTTTTTTAGGGCAAACAAACAGCCCCTTAGGCAACAGCTCAATTGCTAATTCTTTGTAATAATTCCATCTGAGTTTGTTAAAAAAGCAAAAGAACATGAACCAAAGCCCTGCTCTTTGAAAAAATTAACCACATATCCCATTCATGATTTCATATGTGGTTTGGAAACATAACAACCTAGTGCATTGCAATCCAAATAATTAGCGAACTTCTGCAGTATATGCATTTGAATTGTATGACACATTTAGCCTCCAGTTTGATTAGAAGAAGAAACCAGCAACGACTCTCTGATCCTGGATAAAGGAATGATAAAGACACAAGTCAGGTATAGGAGAAAAATAGTAAAGGAACGCCCCTTACATTATACTAGAATTAGGTTATTTAATTAGTTAAAACTTCTATATTATGTTAATTTTCTTTCTACTCGAGAGGAAGGACATGTTAGGGGTTTTGTCCCCCTCCCCACCCCTACCCCCACCCCGAATATCCTCTGCAACCTGGAAACCAATCACATTCTATAAGATAGAAATACTCACAATAAAAAAGTACACCAAGATTAATTTAAAGTGGTTCAATTGACCAACTTCGGCGTAGATCCACGGTGCATATTACAAAAAATCCACTAATATAGAACTATAAGAGAAAGCACTAAACTTTTGTCTCTCAATTTCTTTATAATAATACAATCTTGAAAAAAGATCAAAATTATGATAAAAAATGTTAAGAACAAAAGGTAACAAACTCAAAGGTGATAAGACGAAGGGTATGCGTTGTTCTACTCACAAGTTACTATCGGAGTTTATTTTTGTGTAGGATTTCCACATTCTCCTCCTCGCTAAGCTTTAAAATTAATTAAGTCATTGTCTGGATAAGAATAAAAAAGGAACTCAATTATGATTTTATGTAGTATTAGATAATTGTAAGTATGCACAAAAAATTCACCCATAGAGTTAGTTCGATTTATAATAACAATGAGGTACGTGCATAAAGGAACTGCACAAAATATACACACAGAGAAAATAATAAGTTTCCAATGTGAATACCGTGAACCTGGATATTACAAATACCATATGTTTTACAAAGATTATGACTAATTTATTTCATACTATATGTTACACTAAATTAAAAATTTTGTAATCTTCAAATATAAGATATGTGCAACCACAGAGTGACAATTAAGTAAAAAAGGGAATCTACAATCTTCAGTAAACAAAGGAAAGCTAATGACAATTCTTTTTTGCCCCTTAAAAAAAGGAGATCTACAATCTCCATAAAGCAGTATTGACAAAGGATCTCCATGAAACACTAGATACTAAAGATGACCCTTACAGTGTCAAGACAAAATCTCCTTGGAGAATTATTAAGAGAGCTAAAGAAGCAACAAAACAATTGTTATAGCCGATCGAAAATAACTTAAATGCTCACATTGCAAAATTTCAGTAAAGTTGCTTTAGCAGAAGCCCCATACAAAGATCCCTTGTCGCATCTCTCAGAAACCGGTGATGGAGGCTTAGGCGGTGATACATAAATAGCTTTCAGATCCACTGTGTCTACTGTATTACCCGACTCTCAACTGAAGAAAAAACCACTTGCATGCATCAGACGATCAAACTTCGGATTAAGTAAAAGCTAACAGGCCTATTTTTAACAAACTCAACAAATATTATGTTCATGATCGGATCCCAAATTTTATGGCCTAAGGACTAAGTAACTGTTAGAATTAATATATAAGATTATAATCTTCAACCCTTGTTATAACTTTAGAGTTTTGGTTCAATGGTAGAGAGACTTGAAAAAATGGTATCAGAGTAATCCATGTGCGAATCTTGACGGCCATGAATTTAATCCGGATTTTAAAAAAATGGTTGTAGTTGCATGAGTCCATGTTCTCAACACGTAAAAAGGACACTCAATGTCGGGGAACATAATAGAATTAATATTAAACTATAATCCTCAACTCTCACCATAACTTTGGAGTTTTGATGCAATGGTTATAGGGATTTAATTTAAGAGTAACATCCCTTAGCTTCAAATCTAAGTTGTTATCCTCCATAGTACATTTGATGCAGTGGTTATATGGATTTAATTTAAGAGTAATCTCCCTTAGCTTCATATATAAGTTGTTATCCTCCATAGTACGTGTCGCTTGTAGTTACATGCAAAATTCAATTTTAGACAATGCTACCTATTCTTGATACCTACAAATAAACATCTTCAAAGAAGTAAATAAAGTATATTTTCATGCCTAGTTAAGTCCAGAAAACGAGCATGGCATGACCTCTAAGGAATTAGTAAACCATGGGAAACCAAATTTAAAATCAAACCTTGTTTTAGTTAATAACCTGGACAGTTTATTTCACAATTCCAATTCAAAATACGAATGAGCTTAATTGTCTTGGGGCCCGTTTGGATAATGAAAGTATTGAAAGTAAGAAGTAGGTTATAGAAGTAACTTTCAAAACTATGAAGAAGGAAGTAGTGAAAATAGCATTTTTTTGTTTGTTTCATATACATTTAGAAGTAATGAAAGTAGAACTTCTTCCTCTTCATTTTTTTTATTTGGATAACATTTAGAAATATTACTAGAAAGTAATTAACACATGTGTGAATCACGTGGGGGGCACAAGTTAGGCCACGAGCGGAGAGCAGCAAAGCCTGCTCGTGAGGAGATAGAACTTCGTGGTGCGTGAAAGACGACAAGTGAAGAGATTTGGATGTGGGGGCCACGGACGCGTGTGAGTAGCAAGCGAACACGGTTTGTTTTTGCGTGGTGATGGCCCACCCAAATATCTCAACTTGAGGTTTATAAATACCTCTGCGTTTTCTTTCCTAGGGCTTTCGTGCAAGTGGAAGGCTTCTAATTTGGCGGCGGCAGGCGTGCAAGAGAAGAAGAAAAAGGTGCTACGGTGATCCATGCAAGAAGCAGTGTTCTCCTTTGAGGCTGCGTGCAACAGGAGAAAATAGCAGAGGCTTGGTAGCTGTTTTAGAGTTTGAGCATCCTACAGAGGGAGATATTTGTGTGAGTGATCTGAGAGATTATTTGAGGGTTTAGATAGTGAGATTGTGAACTCTAGTTGTATTCTCTTTCTCTAATAGTAGATCTCCCCCTCCTTGCCCCGTGAACGTAGGCAATTTACCGAACCACGTAAAATAGTTTGTCTTGCTATGATTTGTATAGCTTGTAGGTTTCCTTAACAAGTCAGTTCTAGAACTGGTGAGACGAAGAGCTGATATCTCACTTTGTTGAGTTATTTTGCTTTTAGTTCTTATTTCCTTTGTGAAATAGGATTTCCGTTATGATCTAATCTCTTGTTGTGCACCTTGCGCACTGGAGGTGCTGCCGAAATTTTCGCTGCGTACAACAAGTAGTATCAGAGCTCCAGGTTCGATTTAGGAGCTTGTTCGAAGGATTCGCTGTTGGATTCTTATTTAAAGAGTTAGATCTACAACATGGATGAAACAAGCACATCGGGATCATCTCTTTCGAAGGCGATATAGAGTCTGAGCATTAATAATACAAAGATTGATGTTCTAAAGTTTGACAGCAAGATCAATTTTGGTTTGTGGAGATGTCAGGTGATGGATGCGTTGGATACACAAAATTTGGAGGATTCTCTTGAAATGAAAGAGAAACCAGATGATATGGAGGACAAGGTTTGGAAGAAGATGAACAGTAAGGCTTGTGGAGTTATTCGGTCATGCTTGACGCCGGATCTAATTTATGATGTGATGAATGAGACGTCGGCGAAGAGATTGTGGGAAACGCTCAATGAAAAGTATCTTACTAAAATCATTGAGAATCGGCTTCACTTAAAGAAAAGGTTTTACCAATTTAAGATGAAGAGGGGAGTTTCCATTAGGAAGCATGTAAACAATTTCAGGAAGCTACTTTTAGATATGACCAATGTGAATATCATGGTTGAGGATGAAGACAATGCGATGCTACTTTTGTATTCGTTACCCGAGGATGATTATGGTACTTTTGTCCTAACTATAATCAATAGTAGAACTACTGTTAGTTATAAGGAGGTGACCTCAGCTTTGGTAAATTATGAATTAAGGAAAAGTGATAATGAACCCTCTGAGAAGGCATCGGGAGATGCACTAGCATCTCGGGGCCGTACTCCAAACCGTTGGTAGTCCAACCGCTCAAAATCAAGGAATAGAGGTGGCCATAAGAGTGTTGGTAGGAACTAGTGTTATTTTTATAAATAAGAATGATATTGGAAGAACGACTGCCTAAAGTTGAAAGATAAAGCTGGGAAGAATAAAGGGAAAACTATACAAACTTCGGAAGTGAATGTTGTTAAGGCTAGTGATGACAATTTAGATACGGATTCTTCAGGCTATTCTTGCTCTGCATTACCGTCAGTTTGTTATGCTGACTCTACAGAGTGGATGATGGATTCTGGTGCTACATACCATATTTGCCCTAGGAGGGATTGGATCTCCAGCTTTGAGGAGTTGGAAAGAGGGGATGTCGTGCTCATGGGTAATGATCATGTATGCCCTATTAGTGGTATTAGTACAGTACGGATCCGGATGTGTGACATGGTGACTCGGGAGCTAAAGGAAGCAAGATTCATTCCTCAATTGACGAAGAATATCATTTTGCTTGAAACTTTGGAGGCAGCAAACTATAAGGTGATCTTAGAGAATGCGACTCTGAAGGTCATAAAGGGGTCCATGGTGGTGATGCGAGGTGTTAAGGAAAAAAATCTTTACTACTTGAAGGGAAAGACAATAACAGGGGGTCTGGCAGCTTCGATTACCACAGAGGAAGATACTACCAGCTTATGGTATATGAGATTGGGACACACTGGTGATAAGTCCCTGTAGGTATTAGCGAAGCAGGGGCTATTGAAGGGTACAAAGACCTGCAAGATGGAGCTATGTGAACATTGCATACTTGGGAAGAAGACAAAAGTAAAATTTGGCACCGCTATTCACAATACCCAAGGTATATTGGACTACATTCACACAGATATTTGGGATCCTTCCAAGCACACATCACTTGGTGGAACCAACTATTTTGTCACTTTCATGGCTATTTCCAATTCGAACTTGAAGTTCTCTTTTTTGGTTAGCCAAAGTATCCTCCATGATCTTGGTCATTTGCTCAGTGTTGATCATGACTCATGAGGTTGTCCTATGATGGACACCGTATTATCAGAAGCGACGGCAGAGTTCACATCTGATGCTTCATCATCTAAGAATAATCCGCTATTCATCCTCTGATAGTCCCTACGCATAGTAGTTCCTGTGCGTAACCGAGTTATACATTAGGATACTTCCGAAAAATAACGAGAGCTAAAACTTCGCGTTGACTTCCCTTTATCAGCCATATTGATAGTGAACTCTGGGAGTTCGTCATCTCGCACAACTGATTTTTTCTACGGAAACACCTTGGCTTGGTTTCCGACGCTTCATAGGAAAGCCTTTGGAATACCGAGACCCTCTGTGGTGCGGTCTTAGAACAGCTACGCGCTGATAGTACTACCCTGATAATTTTGATACATGGATATTAAGAGTCCGCTTTCCCGGCACCTCTCTTTCGAGATTTATTTATACCCCCAGCCCGATAGTATAACTCCTCGATGTTACGGTCAGAGCAACCTATCAGTTGTTTACATGAATTCTCAGGTATAACGCGTTCGTCTGTCTGACGCATTTTCTTCTGAGTAAATAACTCCTTGTTGGTGTATGCAGGAGTCACACGTTTGGAATCATACCTTTCTGAGGGTAAAACCTTAACGGGCTCCTGGCCTTCGACTCGTAGTCCGATGCGGTCAGTTGCTAGAAGTTTCTCCTTATGAGAAGGCTTCATATTGTCATGAGGGTACGTGCGACCCCCAACTTGTTGAGTTGCTCGGGGTTCCTTCACTGGGCCCAAGCGTTCTCTAATAGGAGTTTTGCCTCGATCTTCATGTTGATGACTGAGACGATCCTTCAATGGAATTCTAACTCTGGAGAGATTCATACCGCCGTAAGATTCTACCGGGGGCGTGAGAGCGGAAGGAGCGGGATCCGAAGTTCACGAAGGCTGGGGAGCAACGTCGCCTGTTTTTTCCTTAGGCGTTGATTTAGTCTTTAGCATCCAAATTTGTTTGGATCTCGGTGATCTCTTAAACGCCTCTTCCTTTTGCATTTCTTATGCTTTTCGCACCAGGATCTGGGCATGCGTAAGAAGTGCTCGACGCTTCTGAATGCGCTCCTCAAGAGTGGAACGGTTTCATTTGACACGAACCCATTCGTTAGTAGGGGGTTGGGAGGAGGTTCTCGAAGCTTGCTGCTGGAACACTTGATGCCTTCTGAGTTTTAGATCCGCATCATTGCAAATCCCGTCAACAGGCTTCAAAGCCTTGGCAAATTGGTGCACGAGATGTTGACGGCGCCTTTGACGAGCCCTCTTCGTCAGCACTAGTGCACTTTCAACGGGCAACTCTTTGACTTTCAAAGAGTTGTAATGAATGTTGGATCTGGTTTCTTTAGAGGCCGGAGAGGGGTCTTTCATTGCATTCGGGTTCAGATCATCAGCTCTGATCTTCGGATCTGAAGGCACGTTCTTCGCGGTAGTGGTTTCCCTGCGTTTGCAAGAAGAAGATCTGAAGGAGGAGGAGGAAATATATTCCTCGAATTTCTGCTGGTCGAATTCGTATTCGAACACTGGGATCTTGATCTTTGGTTGCGTCACGACAGCCTCGGCAGCGAGGCTGTTGGCTCCCACTGTGGTCGCCAGCTTGTTGTAGTGAAAGTTGATATCTTCATTACTGAATCCATTACACGTTTATCGATAACAAATTCAAAGTAAAATTAGTCTTTTTATAAGACTTTCTTACACAATGAAAATAAAAAAATACAACTCTCTTCAAACAAACGCAACGGGTGTTTATCGCCCGCTGCTTGTGTAAGATCTTGGCATGTGATGGGGACGTTGATATCCGTGGACCACCAAACGATCAGATCAGGTCTGGAGCTTCGTCGATTCATGAAGGAATCAAGAAGTCGAAGCGTTTATCTCGACAACAGCGAGATAATTGCTCTTCTTAAGATCACCGCAACGGGGTAATCTTAAGGGACGAACCGGGCTGTAGATTTGACGTACTCCTCTTCTTTATGCCGAAGAATCCGCTGAAGTCTCCTCCCCCTCTTTGAAATTCGTGGCTCTTCAGTCCTTAATCCAGTAGGGCTTCGCTAATGCTCGAGAATTCTAGCTCTGGAAAAATAAAGGCCCTAGGGCTGTATTTATAGGCTTCAGGAGCCCTGTGTTCGGATAAGAACGGCTGATTCCCTCTTATCTTCAGTTGAAACCACGTAACTATATTATCAGATCAGTTAGAGCAAATCCAGGCGGTTAATGATCAAAAAATCACCAAAAACGATCAAAATAAGCATTTTCGTGTTGTAGACACTTGTGAGTGTCTGGGCATGGCCGAGACACTTGAGAGTGTAGTGTCTCGGTCGAGACACTTGAGAGTGTCTCGGCTTAGCCAAGACACTTATAAGTGTCTTAGCCAAGACGAGACACAACGTGGTGTCTTGGTTTGGCTTTTTTCTGGTTTTGGCGCGTTGAGTTTGTTTTCGCTGTAAATTCGTCGTCCAGACTCAGAATTATATGGTTCAAGATGCGATGGAAAGCCGACGAGGAGATCTGCAGGCTCACATGATTAGATCATATGTGGAGTAAATAGGATATGAGGGGTGCTCCACCTTTCGTAAATGACGTGGGGCTCCCGATCAGCTTTTGTTCCCGTTATTTCGAAGTTCTGTTGCTTCGTATGGCCCGTCGACTCACTTCGTGCATTTGTCATCGTCAAATGAGCTTCTGTAACTCTAATAGCAATGTTCATCGTCTCCTCTCTGTCTCGAGCCGCGTGCAGGGACTTATAGGCAATTTTTGACGCCTACAATCATGAATGTCCTATTGGTGGTATCGGTACCGTTCAGATTAGGATGAGTGACTGAGTGATTCAGGAGTTGATTGGAGTGAGGTTCGTTCCTCAGTTGATGAAGAACATCATTTCACTTAGAGTTTTAGAGGTAGCAGGCTATAAGGTGACCTTGGTCGATTCACATTTGAAGGTCACATTAGGGTCCATGATTATGATGAAGGGCGTCAGGAGGAATAATTTGTATTATTTGATTAGGAGCATGGCGTTTGATAGAGAGCTGATGACTTCTTTGGATTTGGCTAGACTGTGGCATTTGTTGTAGCTGAGTTATTTAATTGGTTATGTCGTGCATGGTTTGTTGAGGAGTGCTTTGACCTGCAGATTGAAGTCCTTTGAGCACATTGGTATGAGCAAGAAGACCTAGGTGGAGTTTGGTACTTCTACCCATCGATCGAGGGGTCTTTTAGGTAGTGTTCAGTTAGGCATTTGGGGACCTTCCAAGGAGGCATCATTAGGAGGTAATCAGTATTTGGTTTTCACAGTTAGGGATTGTTCTAGGCATTGGTGGGTTACAACCATGTCCCGTTGGTGTGAAGTCCTAGAAGTCAATAACAATTGGAAGAAGTGTATTGGCAGAAAGGTAACCCGTTGTTCTAGCTTTGGTAGGGGTTCTTTCTTGCATTCGTGCCGAACTCATGGTAGTTTGAGACACTTCATTAATGTGGAGACATTAGGATTATGAGATAAAATGATAGTTTTGATGGGTCGTTCCTTACTGGAGGGGGATCAACGTTGGTTGTCGAGCATTGGTTTTGGTTTTAGAGCTTCGACATATTTAGGTCATCTTGGTCATAGGTTGCCGACCACTGCGTGTGGATATTTTGGATCTGGTGGAGCTGCTTTAGATTTTGGATTGCGTCGGATATTTGGTTGTCCAGTATTTGATCACATCGAGGATATGAGATTTGATTTGATTGCATGCTGAGGATTCAGAGGTTCGTTTGATTATAAGTTAGGAGTTTATGATTTTGTTCTGAGCAGGTATGTCACATTTGACTCTCGACGGGTGGAGAGTATTGATCAGATCATTAGGATATCACAGCGGGTGGAGGGTGATGATACTTCATATTGGGTGAAGATTACTCCACATACTCCATATCAAACTGCATTGTTTGGGATTCTAGCTGTGGTGACACAGTTTGGAGATCATTTGGATTTGGATACAGATTATGAGTTAGTTTTGGATTCGAGTGCAGCTAGTGGATATGTTTTGCATATGGCCATTGGTTCACCTCAGGTGAAGATGTTTGATTTGTTTTAGTTTGGGTCTATTGGGAGCACTATCAGTTGCAGATCCGTTGGTGATATTAGTGAAGCGTTGTAAACTTTTCTATTTGATTGAGGGCCTTTGGAGGCCGTTTGGGTAAACTACGTGAAGGCTTGATTCCTTATGCAAGAGGATACGTAGGCAGTCATTTATGATGCAGCCGGTTTGGTGAGTTGATACCGACATTTGGAGTTTATTCGTATTCTCTTTTGGGTTCTCGACTTGTTGTGGATTGAGTCCGTTGTCGTGGATTTGTTCTACTTCGTACTGGACGCAACAAATAAGACGTTTGGTTGGTATTGGTGTCGGCTCAGTTTTGGAAAAACATCGCTAAGGTAGAGAATTATTGGATAGCAGGTTCCTAATATGTTTCCTAATTTGTTTTGGTAACAGGTTATTGGGATTCCTAAGCTGTTTTGGTAACATGATTCTAAATCTGTTTTGGTAACAGGTTATTAGGATTTCTAATTTGTTTTGTTTTTTGTTTTAGAATTCCTAGTATGTTTATGATATTAGGATTTCTATATATATGAAACAATTGGAAGAGAGAATTTAGAAGAAAATTCGGGATATTTGGAGCACAGAAAAGAGGTATTTTCTGAGCTATTGGTTAGGGTTTTTCTTGGAGAGAATTAGATATTTGTTGGTGAGATTAATTGGTGAGTTTGAATGATTTGTAATCTCAATTTGTACTCTTCTTCTCTATTAGTAAAAAACCCTATCCCCTTCTTTCCGTGGACGTAAGCAACTTGTCGAACCACGTTAAAATTAGTTGTTTGTGTTTGTGGCATTGATTTGGTTCGTTTGGCATTCTCTCGATGTTCGTTTGATTTGATTTCTCGTAGCACGGTTGTTTGGTTGTTTGGCTTCCACAGCGCTCAACAAAAACACATGGAGATTGATTATCACATGATTCGTAAGAAGATGGAGAAAGGAATCATTAGAGCCAAGCATATACCATCAGAACATCAATTTATAGACATTCTCACAAAATCTCTTGAGAGAATAGGTGTGAATTTTATTTGTAACAAGCTAGGCATATACATTATGTATGCTCAGCTTGAGGGGGAGTGATAGGAGAGCTGTTTATTCCTTATTATTTAGTTTCACAAAATGTCTTGGGAGAATACAAGTGAATTTTATTTGTAACAAACTAGACATGTATGTTATGTATGCTTAGCTTGAGGGGAACAAACTGTTTTTTTCCAAAATACTATTAATAATATCAAAAGAGAGCTAATAGTCTCTCATGCATTTCACATTAATATTCACTAAACTAAGAATGGGCTCATGATACTCTATTTGAATCTGGGAGGAATGCATCACATTCACTTTGCTTATAAAATCAAATTTTCGGATTAGATGTTTGGTTGGCTAAAAAAATAAGGAAATTAAAGAAAAAGAAACATATTTCCTATAATAGGGTTTTTCTTGTGTTTGGTTCACTTCTTAAAAGTAAGAAATGAGATGAGATGAGATGAGTTGTCACAATATTATTGGATGATGTGCGTGATTTTTTAAGAAATAAATTTCATAACTTGTTTTGATGTTATTTGGTTGGCTATAAAAAAATAAGAAAATGAATTATAAGAAACATATTTCCTATAATAGGTTCTTTTCTTGTGTTTGGTTCATTCTTAAAACTAAGAAAATAGATGAAATGTGTTGTCATTATATTATTGGATGATGTGACTCATACTTAAGGAAACCAATTTCATTATTTTTTTTGAGAAAATGGATGTAAATTAAAATTTAATGAGATGAGATGAGTTGTCACCATATTATTGGATAATGTGGGTGATTTTTAAAAATGAGATGAGATGAGATGAATAATATGACTCATTTTTTTGTGTTTGATTCATTCTTAGAAGTAAGAAAGGAGATGAGATGAGATGAGTTGTCACCATATTATTGGATGATGCGGGTGATTTTTAAAGATGAAAATGGATGAAAATCAAATTTTAATGATTTCCTAGTTGCTATTTCATTTTCTTTGATTTTAGGAAACCAACCAAACAAACCCGTATAGGAAAAGGCTAAAAGGTACAATATATGATGCACAATCTATTGATATATTTTTCAGGATCTTAACTTTTATGAGTTTGTTAAAAAGAATCTAATCTAAAGCTAATGAACTACAAGGAAAATCTTACTATCCTAATATCTACCTAATTACTCGATTTCTTCTCCTGATATTCGCTTAACGAGTCCACTACTATATGTTGAAAGCAATGAAGACTGCTTCAAAAGACATAATTAACTGCCTCAAAAAAACCTAACAAACAAAGAAAATATCTTAGGAGGTGCTTCTTTAAGAGACGATGACAATTTCAAAGTTACGTTGGAAAATTTTTATTATTCTGAAAAAATAACAATCCGACGGCTACCCGACTACAGGTTTAAGAAAAGAAAATGAGGTAAGGCTTTATTACTCAAAGGGAAAATTAAAATAAACAATGCCATGCGGCTGCAGGTGGATTTTCCCTTGTGAAAAAAGCCGCCATCTCTGAACATGAACGTGATGTGTTTGTGTTCCCTCGGGGGACTCATTCACTTTCGGTTTAACACTGGTTACACAAGTGCTATCGCGATTGCAGGACTTTGTAGCCAAAACCCAGGTGTGATCACAATAGCTAATGCAGTTTTCAGAACAAAACCTCCTTTTCTGACGATGTTCTCGCCAAGGCAATCCAGATTGACAAGAAGTTAGTGGACAGGCTCCAAGCTCAGTTTTTTTGGATGGACAATAACTTTGACTGTGGTAATCATAATTTAAATATGTTTGATTGATTGACTATACATGTATATAGACCGTAGATTACTTTACTTTCTCACATGAGCTAACATTTGGTACTTAATAATTTAAATTATTACTTTTAAATTTAATATAAAGAGGGACTCTAATAAACATTTATTCATTTACCTACTGCATAATACAATCTTAATTCCTACTTTTTGCTGGAGATTTATTTCATAGTTACGTCTATCAAATTAGTAACTAAAATAATAATTATTTATGCTTAAATTAGGATGATTGTAGTTGGTCACTCACTATAGAATTTTTATGAATATATATACCTTACTTTCTATAGCTATTTGCACTGTCCATGTATATTTTATAAATTAGTTCTTAATTTGACATATAAATTACTTTTTCTTTGTAGAAATTTCTTCTTTGACTTTGAGACTGTGTAATCACTATATCACCATTCTATCATAGAAAGGGCCTAATTCTAAATGGCTTCAAGCCAATGTTTAAGTTGCACCGAAGTATATACTATTGCTCTATGTGTATATATTTTTTAAGAAAACCATATCAACACTTTTTAAATAGAATAGAATATTCTAACCTCTGATATTATAACTAAATATAGCCAATTGAATGATTAGAAAAAGAGAACTTATATCAAAAAAGTGTGAATAATAAGATAAAGAGGAAATGTAATGCTATTGCCAACAGTACTACAAATAGCAAACTACAATATAAAGTTAACCTATTTTATGGAGCCCAACTATTGGCTATTAAGTATCGAGGTTTCCCCATATATACTTTATAATTTATTAAAAATGATCATATAATCTTATATAATAAAATTGATTTAATATTGAATAGTAATATCGTTGTAATAATATCATTATTAGGAAAAATTCTTCATGAATCGATATGTTCTTTACAATATATAATTTATGCACTCCAAAATCTTGTGTTTTTTATAGAGCCAAAAAGTTTGAATACGAGTCTCTAACATGTTGCTCTCAAAACAACAAAATCCACTTAGGAGATATGCATATTCCAGATGAGTTATGAATCCTATATACAATACAATTGCCCTAGGCAAGTGGGTTATAATAGCATTTTTCATTCACATCATTTGCGGTAAGATTTGATAGGAACCTTACATCAAAGAGAAAAAAAATTATATTTAGAGCACATGGCGAAATATATCATAATCTTTTTTTTCTAATTTCAAAAGAAAATAATTCTTCATACTTTTAGTTTTACTTCTATGATACAGAGACTGATCTATAAAATTGAATGAGAATATTATATAATATAAATATGAGTGAAACATCTACTAAAAGTTAACGTGAATATGAGTCAAACCACAACTAAAAGTTTAATGGAAATATTGCAAGTAAATTCATATGCAAAGTTCCTTTGCAAATTAAATGATCACCCATCTTTTGAATGTTAGATCTAAAACTGGGATCTAATCCATAAAACCATGATTAATTCAAAGAGAATAAAACACAACAGTGAGCGGAAAAAATACCTGAATCCATGAAGAATTTGCACGGATCTAAATTAGAGTTTGATCTTCTAATCTTGAGGGTCTCTCCTTTTGAATCTCTTTAGATGGTGATTAAGAGAATAGAGAATGTAACCCTATATTAGGGACCATAACCCCTTATTTATAGTTGTTGTTCTTTTATAATTTGGCACATCATCAAATTATAATTACAACCTGGTATCTGCACATTTAGCCCATGATTTATTTAAATATCCATTAACCCGGATTTATTGATCACTTTATGTGGGTTAACCTTAAGGATAGCATTATATACTAATGTAGCATATATGCCCATAATTAGATTTAATCCAACAATCTCTAACTTGGACACTATATGTTTCATAAAAATGTGTACAACCTTATGAGCTCAGAAATTGCTATCACAAATAAGGGTATTTCCAAACAATCTCGTCCATTGACAATATCAATATAGGATCAAAGCGGCCTTCGTCATATTTATCGTGACTAAACCCATCAATGGTCACATATGCCAATACAATTAAATAACATAGATCAATCATGGATGTGCAGAATGAAAATTACATATAATATGATCACTACATGTCTATTTTTAACTGGTCCTAACTTAAACTTTAGTGATGTCAAAACTAAACATAATAAAATAGAGTGTCTTAACTGAATACTTTATTCTGATCAGACAATATACCCAAACACAAAGCACCAGAAAATTACAAACTCCTACTAAATCATGATGTCCTCGAATAACACCACACCCATATGAGCAGTGTGCTCATGAAAGACCTTGGGTGGCAATCCTTTAGTAAGAGGAGCTGCTATCATGGAGTTTATCCCAATGTGCTCTATGGATATTTATCCACTATGTACCATTTTTTCACAACTAGGAACCTAATGTCAATATGTTTTGACTTAGTTGAGCTCCTGTTGTTATTGGAATACATAACTACAGATTTATTGTCACAAAACAACATTAATGGTCTTTCAATAATTTCCAAAATGTGCAGTCCAGTGATAAAATTTTACAACCATATTCTATGATTTGATGCCTCGTATCAAGCTACAAACTCTGTTGCCATAGTGGAGGAAGCTACGAGTGTCTGTTTAACACTTTTCCATGATATATCTCCTCCTGCTAACATATAAATGTAGCCTGATGTAGATTTTTTACTATCTTGGCATCCAGCAAAATCAGAATCAGAATACCCAATGACCTCCAACTGTTCTGATTTTCTGTATGTGAGCATATAATCTTTTATTTTCTGAAGATACCTTATAATTCTTTTGACTGCTATCCAATGATCCATACCAGGGTTGCTTAAGTATCTGCCTAACATCCTAACAATATACGCAATATCCGGACACGTACACACCTGAGCATACATTAGACTTCCTACAGTCGAAGCATAAGTAATCTTCTGTATTTCTTGAATTTCAAGGTTACCTTTAGGGTACTGATTTAGACTAAACCTGTCTTCTTTAGCAACAGGGATGTCACCTGGTCTACAGTCTTGCATGCCAAACCTTTTGAGTACTTTATCAATTAGCTTTTTTGTGATAGTCCAAGTATACCGCGAGAATGATCTTGATGTATCTGGATTCCCAATATAAAAAAGGCATCCCTAAGATCTTTTATTTCAAAAAAATTTAATAGAAATCTCTTGGTTTCGTGCAACATGCCTATATCATTAGTGGCAAGCAATATGTCATCGACATACAGAACCAGAAAAATATACTTACTCCCACTGAACTTGTGATATACACAGTCATCAACAACATTCATCTCAAAATCGAATGAGATAATTATTTGTTGAAACTTATGATACCATTAATAAGGAGCTTGCTTGAGTCCATAGATGTATTTTCTTAATTTACAAACCATATTCTTTGGATCTTTTGACACAAAGTTTTCTAGTTGCACCATATAGATTATTTCATCAATGTCTCCATTGAGAAATATAGTCTTAACATCCATCTGATGTGATTCAAGATCATAATGAGCAACAAGTGCTATAATTATTCTGAAGGAGTCTTTCGATGAAACTGGAGAGAAAGTCTCTGTATAATCAATACATTCCTTTTGAGTATAGCCTTTAGCTACAAGATGTGCCTTATACCTCTCCATATTACCATTTGTATCACGCTTGGTTTTAAATATCCATTTACAATCAATTGGTTTTGCACCTTCTGGCAATGGGACATGTTTACAAACTTTATTGTCTTGCATAGACTTGTACTCTTCATTCATGGCATTAATCCACTTTTGAGAGTTAGAACTTTTTATGGCTTGAAGGAAGTTGATTGGATCATCTTCCATCATTCCATTATTTTCCTCATGTTCTTGGAGAAATATAATATAATCGTCCAGAATGGCATTTCTCTTTTCTCTCATGGATCTCCGTACTGACACTGATTCTTGAGTTTGTTGAGTTTGTTCTTCTGGAACAAGGAGTTGTTCAACATTGTCTTCTTGAGGTTCCGGATTTACTTCTTGATCAATAACAAGTATATGAACCTGAATATTGTCAAGAGTAACTGTATGGATTAGATCTGAAGTCAATTCGTCCTCAAAAGCAATGTCTCTAACCTTATTTCTCCCTCCAAACTCAACATACTCAAAGAATGTTGTTGTTCTCATCTCAAAAATGTTCCTAAGTGTGGGATCGTAAAAATTATAGCCCCTAGAATGTTCAAAATACCCAATAAAGTAGATGCTAACTGTTTTGGAGTCTAATTTCTTTTCATTTGGCCTATAAAGCCTTGCCTCAGCTGGACATCCCCAAATATGTAATTGCTTTAAACTGGGCTTTCGACCAGTCCAAAGCTCATAAGGTATTTTAGCAACTGTTTTACTTAGTAAAGAAGAATAAGCAATCATACTTCTTACCATATCCTTAAAAGTCTTGTTTCGTCTTTCTGCTACACCATTCATGCTAGGTGAACCCGCATGGTGTACTGTGGGACGATACCATATTCTTCTAGGTATCTAGCAAATGGTCCTGAACGTTGTTCACCTGAACCATCATATCTGTCATAGTACTCTCCACCACGATCAGATCTAACGGTTTTAATCCTTTTATTGAGTTGATTCTCAACTTCAACTTTAAAAGCTTTGAACATGTCCAGAGACTCAGATTTCTCATGAATGAGATATATGTATCCATAACGTGAGTAAGCGTCTATGAATGATATAAAATATTATTGATCATTTCAAGATGTCGTAAGGAATGACCCACAAATATCTGTATGTATCAATTCTAAGACATCTGAAGATCTGTTAGCACCTAATCTCTTAATTTTAGTCTATTTTCCCTTGATACATTCAACACAAACGTCAAAATCCAAAAAATCAAGAGAATCCAAAATGTCATCAGACACAAGACGCTCAACTCTATCTTTTGAGATATGACCCAAGCGTTTATGCCATAATGCCGTCGAATTTTCCTTATTTAATTTACGCTTAGTACCACGTGATTCCACATGCAAGGATTCAATATAAGAAGTAATTGTATCAAGCAAATCTAGGTTGTCATAAGTACTCAAGTAACCAGTTCCCGTAACAATTGAATTAAAAGATAAACTGAATTGATTATTTCCAAATGAACAAGAATAACATGATTTGTCCAATACAGAAACTAAAATCAAATTCCGTCTAAAAGACGGTACTACAAAAGTATCTTTTAAATCCAAATATGAATCAGTTACTAATAGTAACCTAAAATGCTCAATTGCTTCCACATCTACCGATTGTCCATCGCCCACAAAGATGTATCTTTCAACATCACTTGGCTTTCGGTAGTTCAGGCTATCCTGCATAGAAACACTTATGTAAGTAGTGGCACTAGAGTCTAACCACCAAGTGTTTCTAGGTACTGAAGCTAAATTAACCTCTAACAGGCGAAAGTAAGAAACATACCCTTCTTAGCACGCCAGATGTGAAATTTGGTACAGTCCTTCTTTACATGTCTAGACTTGTTGCAGAAGAAACAACCCTGACCATCATTTTGTTGTTTCTTCTGAACAGGACCCTTAGCAGCATCATTATCATTCTTTCTTTTCTTGTCCTTATCTTTAGAGGCATAGGCCAAATGAGCACTTTCAATCTTATCTTGCTTCAACATGTCTTCTTCTTGCGCACAGTATAAAATGAGCTCATTCAGATCCATTTCTCTTTTTGGCAGTTATAACTGACCTTAAACTAATTGAATTATGCAAAAAGAGACAATAAAATCAGATGCACCAGTAACTCATTACATAGATCGATTTTGAGTGCCTTAAGTTTTGAAACAATATGAGATATTTTCATAATGTACTCCCTGATATTTTCTTTGCCATTATACTTCATCGAAATCAAACGAGCTAAAAGCGTGCTTGTTTCTACCTTATCGCTTTTTGCAAAACGTTTCTTAATTTCAGCAAGAAAATCTTTAGCTTTAGTAATCTCTTCGGATTCTATGCCCCTGAAGGCTTTCGGAACGTCACGTTTAATGATCATGAGACTCATACGATTTGAACGCTCCCATTTCTCATACTCCTTTGCATCAGGAGTGCTATCTGTATTAAAAGGTTGGGATTATTCAGTTCTTAATGCAAAGTCTAGATCCATGTAGCCAAGAACAATTAATATGTTCTCTTTCCAAACCTTGAAATTAGTCCCATTGAGCATGGGAATTGAGTTGATGCTAGCAGAAATTGTTACAGCAGATGCAATAGCTGAAATAAATAAAAGATACTCACATTATTAACTCTAATTAGTAATCAATAAAATTTAAATAATAACAAATCTCATCTCAAGATATCTGGCACAACATTAATATCAAATCTTTGGATAGTAATATTAATTTGTAAGTGATACCTTGTTGCAATGAGCAAACATTAACAATAACTCATGTTAAATAATGAAACTATCTTTGGATCGATTCATTATTCACTTGTAAACCTTATAATTATCACACGTTTATCATCACAGATGTGTATGCAGTCTAAATAAATATTAACCTTCCTTTGAGCCAATTTAATATTTACACGAAAACACACACACAAACATCTAACATCCCTCATGAATAATCTACACAAGAGATGTTACTTTGGCAACTTCTTGTTTCAATTAATCATTTAGATTGAGAGACAACTTTAATACATTAGTGTCATATTATTTGAATTAAATAATTGATTAATTACCAAATTTAATTCAAATTAAATAATTTAATTCAAATTAACTGAATTTCTAAAAAAACTTAATTAAGGGTCTCATAGCTTAATTAATTAAATTAAGCACACTAAAAAATTGGGCCCATAACTTAATAAGGCCCACCAAAATATGTTTTAATTGGTATATCCAAGTAAACCATTCTTAAAGAATTTTAGGGCCATAACTGAATGGCTTTAAGTGGGCTTAGACTTTTATCTCTCAACCCAATAGTTAAATTGGCTTTAGTTGGTTGAAATCACATGTCCATAGCCTTACTGACTTTTCCAGCACCGCATTAAAGGCTCAAACAAGTGTTTTATAGGCCTACAAGGAAAAAGGCACTGGAAAAAAAACATCTTACATGGGCCTGTGACAACTCAACCTAGGTAAACATCTTAAGTGGGTTTGAAACTTGTGCCCTAACTCAAATGAGAAAGCTGCAGGCAAAGCTTTCTTTCACCTGACGGAAAAATAAAAAAACTATAGAGAACGAACACGAGGTTCGTTTGAGATCAAACACGAGGTTAGTTTGAATTAAGCACGAGGCTCACCTGAGAATAAATGCAGGGTTCATTTGAGAACGAACTCATGATTCGTTTGAGAACGAACGCGGGGTTCGTTTGACTAAGCACGAGGCTTGCCTGAGAGTGAACGCGGGGTTCAACTTGAGAACGAACGCAGGGTTCGTTTGAGATCGAACCGAAGTTCGCTGAAACTTTCAAGCCCTAAAGGTCTCCTAAAATTGAGGTAACTTCCTCCTTTTTCCCTAATTTTCCACAAGTTTTCTCGCACGATTTTCTGCACGAACACCGCTTTAGGATTTCGTTCTAAACCATCGTCGCCGCCGCTTAAGCTCCCGCACCCTAGGGTTTTGAAACCATAGGGCTTCTTGATGCCACCGCCATTGTCTTCCTTTGACAGTGGGGCCGCCAGCGAACATCGCCGGCGAGGACTTAAGTGAACGATGACTTAATCCAAATTTTAATTTTTGACAATTATGAACTTAATTGCACACAATTTTGATCAATGAGTTGATCCCTAATTCATGAAATTAATGATTTTCTCACAATTTGGATCAAGAGTTTGATCCAGATTCAACAGTCGAAAGAGAAAATCAAACCAAAAAAATTAAATTTTTTTATCCTACAGATCATATTTGCACAGATCCAAACGTGCATTCGATCTTAATGAAGCCAAATTAAGATCAAAAAACCTCAAATTCTTAATCTTAACCATAAATCTCAAAGAATTAAACACGGTGGCTCTGATACCACTTGTTAGATCTAAAATTGAGATTTAATCCATAAAACCATGATTAATTCAAAGAGAATAAACATAACAATGAGCGGAAGCAATACCTGAATCCATGAAGAATTTTAACGGATCTGAATTAGGATTTGATGTTCTAATCTTGAGTAGATGGGGATTAAGAGAATAAAGAATGTAACCCTAGATTAGGGACCATAACTCCTTATTTATAGTTGTTGTTCTTTTATAATTTGGCTCATCATCAAATTATAATTACAACCTGGTATCCACCCATTTAGCTCATGATTTATTTAAATATTCATTAATCCAAATTTATTGAACACTTTATGCGAGTTAACCTTAAGGATAACATTATACGCTAATGTAACATATATGCACATAATTAGATTTAATCAAACATTGAAGACTTCAAGATACTAATAAATAGAGATGTTGTACTAGATTAATATGTTTATAACTCACAAATAGTAGATCACGTGGCCACAGTCTGGGTTGAAGGAAACAATGATAATATTTTTATCACGCCCCGCTTCCCAAAATACGCGGGAATCGGAACGTGAACAAGCCCGCGACGTATTAGATTGAGAAAAAATATACACTACCATTTTTTTCTTTTTTTCTCAATCCAATACGCTAAGCGTCCGGAAATAAATACAACGCGAAGTCACAGGTCCCCGATCACAATCAGTAAGAATATAATAGACAAACTCAGAATAAAAAATATCGCATCACAAATGGAATAACATCTGAGACATAATATTCGGGTTAACATGCCTTTATAAAAAACTAAACAAATGAATATTGGAGAGATACAAAAATACATCGATCAATGGAAAAAGAAAGAACTACAAAAGTAAACTGGAACTATCAAAGAATAGGCTTCGACTCCTTCTTCTGCTCCGTCTACAAGGCACTCCTGTTGAGAATCTTCTGACTCCTACTGAACCTGTTTTTCCTCTAAGTCTGACATACACCAGAGAAAACAGGTGTACATCAGCGTATATGGCACACGGCAAGACCCGACCCCACAAAGAAAATAGAACAAATGAAAATCCAATGCGAAAAAACGATACGATAACAGAAACAACGAAAGAACGTATAACTGAAATCCACAAATCAACATGAAAACACTATTAAATCATGATAACATAAAGAATCCAGAAATCGATCAGGTAACAAGATCATGCAACTAGCGATCAGAACAATCATCCAAGTAACAAGTGCATACAATAGATGTAATTAATACCTAAAAACCTACAACATGAGACGTAGTACGTCGAGCGAAATAACCCAAACAAGGAAACCCTCAAGTATATATCATATATCTCAAATTGTAGATAATTAAATATTAATCCCGATCTATGTATGAAAAGAACAACACCGGTCTACATCTCAACAAAACTAACAAAGTCCACCATAAAGCACGTAAGCATGTTATTCTTGTTTTACATGTTATTTGAATTGGGGAAGAATATTTTGATGTATATAATCGGGTCCCCGTAAAGTCGTCCGGGGGCCGCCTTCAAGTCAAGTATTGGCCCTCTGGCTCATGTATATAATACTCACGATAACAGGAAAGCGCTATGCTCGTTTATATACATGCTATATTCTCCGTCCAATTCCCCTTTATAACCCCATGTTTGTCATATTAATTATGTAACTGTACATGAAATATTGTGCACTAGCCATGGAGTTACCATGGAATAACTTCTGTAAAACTATGAAAATAACCGTGATCCACAACACATCCGATCAAGAGTGCATCGTCTAGTCAATGCTATAATAATAATAACAAGGAAACCTCATACCGGGATATCGATATCGAGGGAACTCGGGACTCCTCACATCGGGATATCGATGTCGAGCGAGTATAACCATGCTTTGAAGCACGCTTACCAATCATACTTTTAACAGAAGTCGTCTTCATGTACAGTCTCTCCTATTGGATAACAACTAGGTAATAACAAGCTTCCACACAGCTATTCATGTCAAGCAATCCCACACAGGTAATAATATATCACAGACTAATCTAATTAATTAACTCATACCAGATCTAAAAATTGAATGACGAGTCACATAATAATTTACGATAAAACTAAGAATTAAAATGAAATAATCAAGGTTCGGGATCTTGCCTGCGAGACCAAGAGGTCTGATGACATGACGGTCGTGATCTTTTGTGGATGCGGTACGACGGTCTGAAAGGGAGCAGCGGATCTGAACGACGCAGTTGTAGGGGACGGCAACGATGGTGGTTCTCATCACTGAGGGCTCAACGGGGTTCGACAGGGGGTGTTGGTGTGCGGTTCTGCAACTGGATCTGCATTGGCATATGGTCGAACACGTGGCGTGCGAACACGTGGCGTGCGAACACGTGGCGTGCGATGGAGGCGGTGGTTGGCAGTGAGCTCGACGGCGAGGCGAAGGGGGCTGAAGGAGCTCGGATCTACTGTCGAGGCGAGCTCACGGCTGTCGGTGGCTGATCGGAGGAGGGCGAAGCTGCTGGGGACTCGGATCTGGGCCGAGGATGAACACTTGGTCGAAGCTCAGGTCGGAGCTCAGAGAAGGCGGATCTCGATGTCGGACAGCGGCTCGAGCTCGGGGAGGATGGATGGCGGGGAACGAGGGTCAAGGTTGGGGTGCGGCACTAGCGGTGTAGCTCGTCGGAGGGGGAGGAGAACAGAGGTGGTTGTAGGCGGGGCGGCGAGTCTGGCTGAGCGCTCGGATCTGAGAACAGGGGAGGACTAAGGGCTGTGACGCGAGTGGGGAGCGGTGGTTTGGCAGCGGCGGGTCTTGGAGTTCGCCGGTGACGGCGAAGCCGAGACTGGGGCGGCGGTCTGAGGCGGGTCTCGTGGCGGCTCGAAGAGAGAACAAGAAAGAGAGAGAGAGAGAGAGAGAGAGAGAGAGAGAGAGAGAGGGACGTGGGCATGGCGGCGGTTTTGGTGTTTGGGGAAGAAAGAAAACAAAAGAGATGAGAGAGGAGGAGAGAGAAAAATGTATAATATATGTATATGTAGAGAGGACAATTAGAGTTTTTGGTTAATTAAGTTAAAACAAAATTAATTAAAAAGAAATAACTAATGATATTTAAAAATCAAAATAAATACGGGATAATTATCTACCAATAAAAACGTACCCGTTGTGCTAATACAACAGTTGATATGAAATAGTCGAAATATACCCATGTTGTACAATTAAACAAGAATAATTAATAAATAAAATATATTTAGTTATATTTAAAATCACATAATTATGAAATAATTATATACACAGTAAAACATACCTGTTATGCTAATATGACAGCTGATACACAATAATAGAAATAATATAACAAATTATACAAATAATACGTAATTAATAATACAACGTATAATACAAAAATATACGTAATAATAATAATAATACCACGTATTATCCAAAATGATACGTAATAGTATTGGTAACTCAACGGATAAATTCCAGAAATTTTTAGTGCACTAAATAAATTTATAAATATTTAAATTATTTAAATAGATATAAAACTTAGACTTTAAATCATAGAAAATTGTAGAAATTCGAGAAAAATATAAGTACTCTTTTAAAAATTATAATTAAATATTTTAAAATACCAGAAAATAATTTTAAATAGTATCAAAATTCTTGGTCCTTACAATTTTATTTGAGAGAGATTATTGAGTTGATGATCAATCTCAAAAAAACTTTGTTTTATTTTTTATTTTTATTCTATTTTTATCAATTTAAATAATTATGATATTCAACCACGTAC
Organism: Asparagus kiusianus; assembly: GCA_022839385.1. Taxonomy (NCBI): domain Eukaryota; kingdom Viridiplantae; phylum Streptophyta; class Magnoliopsida; order Asparagales; family Asparagaceae; genus Asparagus; species Asparagus kiusianus. The sequence continues at coordinate 346,219 of BQKN01001069.1, read as the reverse complement.
ATTACACGTGCATCTCAACTCCTGATATTCAACCACGTACATTACACATGCATCTCAACTAGTACAAAAAAAAATTACGACATTATTGATATGTTAAATATTTGACTCTAGATTCATAAAATGACACACTGAAACCACATGTATTGTTTGAAAAGCAAAACATATAAATCGATCCTTTTAGGAGAGAAATTGAAAGCTTGCGAATACTTTATGAGTTAGTTATTTTGTCCAATTTTTAAAGTTCACTATGGTTTCGTTCATATAATCCCAAGGTTAGGGGGTTATGTGAAATTTACCCATTAGAAAAGAGCTTTCCCCAATTTTACCAGTAACTCCGTCTTCTTTAGACCAAAAGCAATTTCATCCTGCCAAACCCTCTCCTTTCTTATTTTGTTGGCTCTGCTTTGATGCGATCCTGAACCAAAGGCAAGTTCTAATCTTTTTGCTGTAATTGCGTTCGGATCTGTCGTAATTTATCTGGGTCTTTGTTATGTTGTTCTGTTTCTTTGATTATTTTCCAATTTTATAAGCTTTTTTTTCTCTTGGTCAGCCGTATGAGATTTTGATGGCGTAAATGTGAGACACTGGGTAAGGACCAATCTAATATCTCATGCCTTTTGGTTTAATGACCTTGAACCTATCAAAACTTTTATGGGCTTTTGTCATTTAATTTGGGCTTTTCTTTCCCTCTCATATTTGGGTTTGCATGATCATTGAACTGAATTCATCTGCGAAGTTTGATGTTTGTATAATGTTCTATGTCTCTTGTTAGTGATCTTTGAGTTTCTGATTGTTACTATTATAATCTTTTTTTTTCTGCCGAATCTAAGTTATAATCTATTATTTATTCTCTATATGAAATTTAGGAATTTAGATAGCTGAAGCTCTCAGCTAAATGTTGTGGTATTTTCCTTCTCCTTTGAAACTAAATTAGGCAAATACAATCCAGAAAGCATCAAATTTGAGATCTTAAAGCAGATTATGAATTTGGGAACCCGAGAAACATGACTTTCATCTAGCAGGTTAATGGATTCCCTATTAAGTGACAATATGCCATTGCTTCATCTCTTATCGTTGTTAATTGAATTTGTCTGAGACTCGAACTGTGGAGAGTTCTTGGGGTGTAGTTTGTTTGTGTCATCATTTCTCTTGGTGTTCATATGTGCAAAGTGTAACAGATCAAAACACCTACTTCCTCTTGTCTTTATCTTCATGTAATTAGCAAGAGTATACTCAAGAGGTTTTTAATGTATATAAGAAAGATATAAGCTAAATGGAGGGAATCTTCTGTATATGTTCGCAGTTTCATCATCATGCTTACTTATTGGCCATAGTGCACACATTACTAGTGAACTCAAGGCCCCATGTCCCGTTTAGCAATTATTCCTCTATCCTGTGTAACTTACTAGTTGAGGTAGTAATCTCGTCACTGAAAATCCCAATTTATCTCCATTTTGTAGGTAAATAAGTGGCCTATATCCTGCATATCATTTTTCTCAGCTCACTGAAATGGGTGGTATACTTGGAAGAAGTGATTCAAATAAGCAAAGCTTGCCAGTATCAAAGCTTGAGTTAAAGATGGTTGAAGCAATGAAAAAAAGGTCATTGAAGGGGACCTCCATGAAATCATTCAACAGCATCATTATGAAATTTCCAAAAATCGATGAGAGCTTAAGAAAGTGCAAAACCATCTTTGAGGAATTTGGTAAGTAGATCGCTTCCAGCATTTATTCAAATCTCATTGTTTTTTCCATTCTGTTGCACATCTATGGGAAAACTAGGAAAACAAAGAAGGGAAATATAATCAATTTATATTCTCATTATTTTAGGAGTAAAGAGTTAAAGTTGTCACATAGGATTATCCACTGTCGCTGATTAGTTTAAAATTCTCCGGACATCAAACATTTTTTATTATTCATATAATAGGTTCTTGATGTTGTCCAATACAATTGCCTTCTCTTGTAATCTTATATAGCGTACATTTTCTGTTTGATACGTTGACCTACTGCACCTTTTGCTCAAAACAGAATTGTAAAATCCTTCTATTTGTTTTCAGCTAAATGTTCTCATTGGTCTATTGTGCTTAAATTCCTATGTCTTGAATATGACATTCTTTCCTAGAAAGTTATTTCTCATTGGTGTTTCCTTTGTTTATGTGAATAATGGTATGGTATATTAGCAGCATGGGCTCATTTCACTATCTAAGAAGAGCATTTCCAGAACTAGCCAGCTCATAATCATCAAATTCATCTTTCCACTTGCTGATGTTTGTTCCCTTTCATAAAATTCTGTTTCTGAACTTTTTGTTCACTAGCTGACTATAGAGAGTGGTTCTTTTAGAATTTTCATGGTGCTAGGCCTATAGTCCCACCTTTTACTAGTGGAGTCCAGTTAGCATGGTGTGTGTGTGTGTCCCTCTCTCTCTCTCTCTCTCTCTCTCTCTCTCTCTCTCTCTCTCTATATATATATATATATATATATATATATATATATATATATATATATATATATATATATATATATATATATATATATACTGTCACATGTGACAGCCCCCATTATGTGTGTGGTAGACTGAAAATATCCTTGTGAATATCAGCATTCTCAGTAAGCGTAACACCCTGGGCATTATAAAGAACACATCAGCTCATTGGGCAAACAAACTTGTGTTATGTCTAAAGAGAGATAATAGTAGCTGTGTATCTTTTATAAGCACCAGAATTTCCTTTGCTTTTAATTTTATTATAGATAACATAATTTTCTAATATCCTTGCAGATGAAGATTCCAATGGTACTATAGATCGAGTAGAAATGAAACATTGTTTCCAGAAACTCGAAATTGATTTTTCAGAAGAGGAGATCAATGATCTCTTTGAGGTATGTGATATTAATGAAGACATGGGAATGAAGTTTAACGAGTTCATTGTCCTGCTCTGCCTTGTTTATCTGCTCAAGGAACCGGCTGACTCAACGGTGGTTCAAGGAGTATCCTTAATAATGCTGATTAAGGCTGCAATTTTACTTGTTTAATTTAATTTAATTTCTTGGTAGAATTCAATTTCAGAATTTAATTTAATTTAGTTTTAATTATGCTAAATCTTGTTACAAAGTTTCTGAAAAGGATATACTTCTATAACTGACCTCTGTTGAATTCGAAAATCACCCCCCCCCCCCCCCCCAGTGGGGTGGGGGAGGGGAAGAGGGTGACGTGAAAACTTTTTGGAAATTTAATCTTTATCTCATTTACTTATAAGTGTTCTCAAACAACTATTCTAAACAAGTTAAATAATTTCCACCACACAATCTCAGTATATAACTTGCAACACAGACATGAATATTAAATGTGGAAAAATAAAGAAACAAGTTTAGATATTTCCACAGAAAAAGCTCAAACACGTAGATTTATAGTGGTCTGGAAAATTTGCCTTCGTCCACTTTTCTCAATAGTGTCCTGGCTAGTCGAGGATTCCACTCAATACTACTCCAACTTGAAAATTGAGTTACACCTTGATAGTGCTTGCATTGGCCAATTATTTTGGCCCATCACGCACGCGCGCACACGAAGTCATGACAACTATGGATTTCAATGATTATGTGCAAAGTAGAAGTCCTTTGTTGTGCATTATACGGGCATACACACTGCATCCATGAATAGGTAATGAAAAGTGACAATGACTAGAGGTAGAATTAAATAAACGTGGTAAGTGAAAACCAAAGAACTTTGCAATTGTTAACTTCATTGAGGAGATGGCCCTTAAAGGAGCTAAAGTGAAGAAAAGGATTCATGTGGCTGACCCTAAAAGTTTGAGATGAAAGGCGTGTTCTTGTTATTCCTTTGTTGCCGTTGCAGTGCTAGTGTAGAAATTAGATTCTGTCCTGTTAGATGGATACTTGGTGTATATCAGTTTGAGTCCATCTGCCTGTTGCGATGAAAGTTGTGGATATTTTTATGAACAAATTTGCTGACCAGCTGCCCTTATATATGTATTATCTCCTATATATTATTCACGTGTATTCTTGTAGTGACATCAATGAACATGTCTTTTTCTTTCTGGTTACTCTTTGTGCATTTTGTCCTTAATGTCTTATGCTGATTTGGATTCTGATTTTTCTACATATTAAAAGGTATGAATAGAGTGAATACAAGGGAATCCCGAATACATGTGGAACATTTAGTGACAGTATATATTAAAAACAAATGATGTTATTGATAAAGGTAATCTGGTCTACTGTTAAAGCCTCTGAATAACTAGTAATATCGACAAGACGATGGAAAAGGGAATTGAGAATCTTCTTATTTTAAAGAAGCTGCCATCATCAAGGGAAATAAATGAGAGACATGCTTTTATATCTCATATGCTTGGACACACTTGCAAACTTCAGGGAGTTTTAAATATTTTCCTTTCATAAAGTTCATCTTGGAGGATGAATTACTTAACTTTTGCACGCTCGTCATTTATTTGATTGTGATTTTCAACAAGTGTGCTTTTCCTTGACCTGGTTGATAGAAATATCGACTGGGCTTTCCAGATCTTCAAGCAACTTTTGAAACTTTGGTTAATGCTTTTGTATTCTTGGATAAGAACAGCGATGGATACGTTAGCAAGAGTGAGATGGTGCAAGCGATTAATGAGACTACTTCGGGTGAACGTTCTTCGGGACCAATCGCAATGAAAAGATTTGGTAAATGCTCTTTGTAGCTTGTGCTCTCATATAAAATTGTGTTGATTGGCTTCTACTCCCCAAAGTTAGTGTCATTCCCCTACCGCCCCACTCCTTTATTTTCAGTTTTTAGTCAAATATTCATCATTTTCTTGATGTAGTTATCAAATTTCATTATATTAATCACATACATGTTTGTATGAGAGTACATATAATTCTTATCTCATATCATCACAATTTTACATCCAAGTTTACTCAGAAATAGAGACGGAGGGGGTCAAAAGTCACTTTTGAAACCTTAAGGGGTGGTTAATTCTTTGAATCTCACGGAGATTTTATGTCTTAATCTCTAATAAACTATGAAAAGGATATATCTGTGGATTGTTAAAATTATTTCGAACAGTACTGTTTATATAAATTACCAAATACATTCTTTGGCTAACAAATCCTATATCCGGTCTCTGTTGATTTAACAGAAGAGATGGACTGGGATAAAAATGGAATGGTCACCTTCAAGGAGTTTCTCTTTGCTTTTACTCGTTGGGTTGGGATTGACGAAAATGAAGATGATGAAGACGAAGAATGAGCTCCTTGAACCCTGCTGATTCTTTTTTACGTTTGCAAAGGTTTGCAGGTGTGGCCCTTGAAGTACGGGGGAAAAAACCTAAGTATGATATCCCAAAGAAGGTAATGCATCTTTGTTTTGAAATAATGGCAATTTGGGACTCTAAATTCTGACATTCTGTAACATTGGTGGATATATATCATGTATATAGACTGGAAATTCTTGATGTCAGTAGTAGTTCATGTGTTTGCCGTCCTTAATTCCTCTTCTGGAGGGTGCATTGCTTTTGGCTTGAATTTATAAATATTTTAGCATTTGCTTTAACCACAGAATTTATGCAGAAGTATGAGGGAGGCATTGTGATAAAAAGACAATTACTTAAGGATGACGGCTGAACCTTTGTGATTCAACATTCATTTGTTGGTTTCAATCTGGTTGCTTCACTAAGCTCTTATGCTTATTTTGGTACCAAAGGTTGGCAATAAGGCTTCTGTTGTTAGTCGTTGCAGCCTCTTGTTCACTATTTTTAACACTAGTTTACATGGAAAAAAAAGCCAGCTGAAAATCTCTCTCTCTCTCTCTCTCTCTCTCTCTCTCTCTCTCTCTCTCTCTATATATATATATATATATATATATATATATATATATATATAGAATAGAACAATGGATTACTTGCACATAAATCCATGTATTATTGCTGCTTTGAACTTACTGCCCTTGTAGTTTCGTTGTTGCGGATAGACCTTCCACGTTGATTTTTTTTTTGTAATTGAAACTTAAGTATTATCCAAACTCAATAAATCGGTAGTGCAACATAATACAAAATTTTATGTGAGATTTTGTAGTTGAAATTGAATAGTGACAACACAGAATCCATCTTACGAACCATGTGCACTGATGCATAACAAGCATATAAACCGCAGTTCCATCATAAAATCAGACGTGCATCTATATATAAGCACTACCTAACATTGAACCATACATCATAATATCCCCTACTGTGATGGTTGCTGGAAGTCCGTGCTCAGATGGAAATCTGAGCCTGAGCTCGACTCAAAGTATATGATAGACGAGCACAAGCTCAGCCTTCGTGTGGCCGAATCAACGAGCACTAGAATGATATCAGGACATCTGGAAGTAGTGTGTATTCATGAATAAGATATCCATCTGACGTTACATGTAGAAGATATGACAAAAAAACTCAAGTGCTTGGTGTATTTCTATCAATATCAGTCATTTCATCCCCTGCAAAATATATTAGAATCACAAACTAGATGTGCATCTGAGCTCATATACACATAAACAAGTTCAACAAGAAGGCAGATAACACAAGTTGGTAAAAGGAAGCATTTAGATAAAATCTTGCTTGGTTAAAGAGAGTGAGCACATAACCAATGACAAATCCACCACAGTACCAATTTCAAGTGAGACTTCTCATCACAAGAGAAGACACCCCCAACACTTCTCTCATTCAAAATCAAAGCTCCATGAAACTTCACCAAATTATTGGTAAAATTGGGAAACAGACAGATACCAGTCTACGTTAAGTTCCTCTTTAGTTGCGGGGACTTCTGGTAGAGAAACTGGCCTTCTGTAATGGAGGAGAGTGAGGACTTTGCTTCAACTGATATCTGAGGCAACGAAGATGGGCTGAGAGGTACAGAAGAGGCGCACATGAATGGGTTGTTTAAGCCAGCGGAAACTATCTGCTCATGTGCAATCTTGCATGCCTTATCTAGTAAGGCATCGATGTATTTGTGATAGGCATCCATTCGGATTTGTACATGCTTTTGGACCTGAAAGATTAGCAACAAATGCCAATATTTAGTAATCAGCCAACTATGCAATTATATGTTGAGGGGAAAAAGAAAATCACTCTCAGTCATCAGTGCAGTCAGATTCTCAGTGCATACTGCACCTATAGTCAATAGTGAGGTATGCATCAAGGTTCATTCAAGGCTATCTTCATTGCCTATCCCTATATGATTTTATGCAGAGGGCACTCTTATGATTTTTTTTCCTTGATAAATGAGTGAAAAACATGGAATTAATGAAGAGTTGGACTCCCAATTATCATAAAAATATGCAGATTTAATGCAAATTATAACAGAGTTCAAAAACTCTTCCCAGTGTTGAATTTAAAATCTATTTTGCAACAGTAGGCTGACTATGATGCATAAAGAGGAAGAAGGCAGTATAAAATGGTGTATTCTATAGTTGCCATCTGGGTTTTAAAAATCGGCCGATTTTATCGACCTATCGCTGATATATCAGAATTGGACCAAAACTGCAACAATTTCTAGAAATTTGATCGTTTATCGTTTATTACCAATTTTGTCCGATATATCAGTGTAAATCTGCTTTATTGCCCGATTTCTGGAGTGGTTTAAATCACCTGATTTTGCTAAAAATCACATTCCAACTATTGGTTTGGTTTTGGTTACAAAACCATTGTTTTCCAGACCCAACCTGATATCCACTAAATAAAAGCAAAATAACTCACGCACCTATCCCATCACTCGATTTCCCAACCCTAATTTCTCTCCGCCTCCACCATTCGGGTTTCTCTCCGCCTCCACCATTCTATTCTTAAATTCAATCGCCCGAAACTTCTCAGTTGAAGACCCCTTTTGGAAAGCATTCCAAGTCAAAGCTCGACGACGCTCAAAGCTCTCTCGAAGGTGTTTGACCCTCAGAGTTCAATGATATTATGGTGCCCATTACATTTTAGGACATTATATTATATATGTACACCATCTGACATGACTCTCCGATTTTTACTACTTGTCTTCGATAATCGCAATCTAATATAAATTTTGGTGATAATCGATATTTAAAACCCTGGTTGCTATTTAGTCGCGTAGCCAAGAATTGGAGTTTGGGGCACACTTGTTCTTCTATTAAAAAAATACTAAAACAATTATATCAATAATCTCATTCGATAATATCTAAGTTGAATGGAAACATCTAAGTTGAATGGAAACAGGTACAGGTACGAGTGCAGGTATGAGACACGACAAATCTGTGAAATGTAGGGCATGGGGATACAACTACATGTATATACTGAAACTAATAATTTATATGAGATCATTATTAATTTTCAATAGATATCGAATAGCATATTGTGGAGATGTGATTTGCATTCAAAATCAAAAAGTGATTAATACAAGAAGTGAGTTCCTAATAGGGAGTTAGAATTATTTTCATATAAAAAAGGAGAAGAATCTGATAGTTGTAGGGTTCAACAAACAGGAAAGAGATATTAGAGTAGTTACTAGTTAGTATATTAGGAAAGTTAGAGAAGTTTGTTTTAATCTAGCATTGGGAAAATATGTAACTGCATAATCTCTACTTTCCTACAAGCTCGGTTTTCCATTATGGAAAGATTTAAGATAAAAGCCAATTAGAAAAAAAAAGACGTACCTCCACTTGTTCATGAAGTCTTCGCTGAACTTCCATCTGAGCTCTTAAAGCTTCTTTGACTTCCTGCCCCCTACAAGGGGAATCAGACATTAGGACATTGTGCTGGGAAATGTAATCACTAGCAATGAAAAATTGCTAAGTGTGATCTTACTCATTCGCATCAGGAGTACCCACGCTTGGAGACAATGCACTGCTGGTTGGGGTTTCCAAAAGATAAGAGGCTGAGTTTTTGAACCAAAACACAAAGAGAATTTACTTCGAAGGGTAAAACAAGGCTAAGACATTATCAATAATATAAGAGAAGCACAAAAAGCATCTCAGGTTGAATGTCTAGAAGAAGATTTAGGAAGCAGGTCTTCTTCCTAATGTTATTTCTAGTTACGGAAAAGAAGAGTAGCAATAGTTACAAGTTTTCTCATATGGTTGTAATGCATGAAACAAAAGAAAACAGAAAGTTTAAGTAGTGGGCAGCAAGGGTGGGGGGGGGGGGGGGGGAGGATGAATTATGACTTAAGCATGACTAATCTGTGGACGAAGCATCCTTTCCGAATTTGAAACTGATTGGAAACAAATCCTTAATTATGTCATTACTCTATTTTCAGAATCGAGCAGGAGCTGAATTTATGAACTAGCTCAACATAATTGAGAGCAAATTTAACATATACACTGTTGGTCATCAAGTATACAGCAGTTTGTGCTAATATCATCAAGTTTACAGCTGTTTGTGCTAATAACATCTTGTCCACACAAGTAGAATAGACTATGAATAAAAAAGAAAGAAAACTTGATATATGGTAAAAAAAAATTGGAGTTTCTGATCTTACCATCTTTGGATTGATCTGATATCTCTTTGCCTGATTGTTTACCTAATCTGTATTTCTGGAAGACAATAAAAAGTAATCAGTAAGAACCATTCTCTAACATTGAAAGTTTAACAAACTGCCTGCAACCGACTAATCAAGATAGTAAAATTGTGACCAAATCATGCGTGATATAACAAACGGGTATAAATCAAAGCTAGTGCATACTAACCTGGAGATGACTCTTAAGGTGAAAAAGTGTAAGCCCTTTCACACCCATTGTTCGCATGATAGTCTTTGGAGTTGCTTCTGCAGCAAAATTGTATAAAAAGGTTTACAATCAATAAAGCACGTTTGCATTTTGAATGGTTCCTTGATTGTTAGCTGAAAAATCACCAGCAAACATAGAACGGACAAGAAGTTAATAGTTAAGATTGTTATCCTTAATTCTATTATGTATATATTAGTGAAGACAAGAAATAATCATAAATAAATAAATAATCTTAGAATTTAACTCATCAAATTATCAAAGCAAGGTAATATATCTACTAAAATACATCAAAATCGACCAACATCAACTCAAAGGAGAAGAAAGACCAAGTTAACCCAACAGAAAATTACACAACGGAACTAAAATTGACAATAAAGCACAATCATGAAAGCATATAAAAGGAAAGACCTGTTTCAGATTGAAAACGTAGCAATATGAGGGATGATTGATAACAGTTATAGCCCATAACTCTAAAATACACAACCACCCAAAAGAAACATAAATGAAAAAAACAGAAAACCAAAAAACACCTCATAAAAGACAAAAGAACCCATTTCTACATTACACACAACATTAATCTATATACTAAAATTAAAGGGTCATCCACTGTAGCTCGTCACTGGAGAAGCTACAGTAGAAGATCTTTAACTAAAGATACGAAAAGGTAATAAATAGAGTAGTTTTCATTATAAACCCATATTATTTTCGTAAATTATTTTTAAGCCCACTCTTAGAAAATCAATCCAAGACCCAAAATGCTTCATCAACTTTAATAATATAATATAATATAATATTAAGGGTATTTCGCCAATAAACCAAAGTTTTACCTCATATGTGTTATACCCCATATACTATAAGGTTAGAGGGGGTTGCATTTTTAATAGTTAGTGTAGATAGAGCTTTTTTGCCGATGAACCCAAAGCCTTACCCCGTTTATTTTAAATCTATTGCTTCCAAAAAGGGTTTTTTCCTGTAAACATAAAGTTCACCCCGCATTCATCTTTAAACCTACCCCACTTCCAAAATGACACTTAGATCCAAAATATTCATTATTCTCAAACCAGCTTTATATTTCAACAATTTAGTATATATTGTAATTTTCTTATTGTATTGCAATTTGATATATCTTTGTTTTAAGTTAGGTACACAATGTATTTCTAAACAAAATGCTTAAACCATTTGTTTTGGCTTTTTCCATGCTAATCTTACGACATGACGAACTGAAGATGACTTTCCTATAAATCAAGGTTTACTCCCATTTACTTCCAAAACCCAACCCCTTCAAGAAAGAGTTTTTTCCAGTAAGTCCAAAGTTTTACCCTATTCATTTTAAAATCGACTCACTTCCAAATTCACTCTTAGGTCCAACATACTCAACTGAATTATTTTCAAACCCACTTTATTTCAGCAGTTTGATATATTGCATAGTTTGTGACATTTTGTTTTAACTTGCTATATTTTAATTCCATATGGTTAGGTACATGGTGCATTTTTAAACCAATGTTTAAACTAATTTTTTTGTCAATTTCCACATTAATGTCGCAGCATCGAGCGGGTCAATTTTGCTCGTTTTGCTACTACAGGTATGAAAAGAGGGAAGAAACCACAAATAATCTCTAACAGATACGAGATTTTAAATTAATGAAAGCTCAAAACATCAAATTGTCAAAAATCACCAACAAAGCAAGAATAAAAACAAGAGCCCGTTTCAAAACCTCCACCGTTGATTAAATAACACCAAAATTATATCAAAAAATAATGTAAATCGACAAACAAACATAGTACATACCACAGCAGAATTCAAATAGCAACTACTCATTTCAGAAAAAAACCCACCAATGTACCCTAGAAAATAGCAACTACTCATTTCAGAGAATGCCATCTTTAAGAGAAAAACAACAACAAAAAGAGAAATATTCAAGCACAAACTCTAGTTGACGTAATTACGAATAAATCAGGGATAAAACCAAGAACCCATTTCACAAACGTCACCCTTTAATAAAGGGTAACTGCGAATAGGCCCCTGTATCGCCCAATTACGGATAGATCCCTGTGGTTCTATTGGTGCCGACAGACCCGAGTGAATACTTTTGAAGTCTTAAAAGAGCTAAAAACAAGTTTTACAGAGGCAGATGACCCCTGTAGTTCTATTGGTGCGGATAGACCCCAAGTTGCTAAATATTTTCTCTCAAAAGAGTCAAAAAAGTTCACTGACGTCTACGTGCATTTCGGCAATAGTACAGGGGGTCTATCCGCACCAACATAACTACAGTGCTTATATCTTAATCGAATACGGCAGGTAAGAAAAACACTATAAACATCAATTAGCAAATATATCCTCCCTATCGTTGTCGTTGAAGGATTCACATAGCCGACCCCAGAAATTTGGGATGAAGTCTTCGTTGTTATTGCTGATGTTGTGCGCTCCCAAATGTGGAAGAATGCAGGGTCAAATTAGCAAATATCTTGGATTAGGGGCACATAGGCAAGAAACCCCAAAGGGGGGAAACCCCAAGCCGTTTCTCAAAAGAACCTACTACTACTACTACTACTACCACACAGAAGCAGCTTACATTTGCCCCCAAAACATCAAACTTGAAGCAAACCACTAACAAATCCCACAGAAGAACAACTACCCATTTCTCAAAATGCCATCTTTAAGCGAAAGAACAGCAACAGAGAGAGAGAGAGAGAGAGAGAGAGAGAGAGAGAGAGAGATTGGAGCACAAACTTTCTGGGCCTCCGAGCTGAGCAACGGCATCGACGAAGCGCTCGTGTAGGTCGGCGGTCCATCGGAGCCTGGGCTTTGGATCCGCCGTCAGAACCACCCTGGGCCCGTGGATCTCCCCCTGAGCTGGAAGCAGACCAGAGAACATCCCTCACTTTGCCCTTTCTGGAAGAATAATGCCTGGGGAGAGGAAGGAGGGGAGAAAAGGCGAAGGACTTTTTGGCACTTTGCTGTGTTTTTCCACTTTTATTTCTTTTAGCTACTTCGGGGTAGTGAAGGCCCAATTCAAGAAAGTTAGGATTTTCTTAGAAACACCTTGAATTTAAAATTGTTATTAGCACCATCGACTCTTAAGATATTTTCAAACTGTTCTCCCAAATCATTGAAACTGTCACTAGGTCCCTCCGCAACTGTCATTTTGAATTCAGTCCATCCAATCAAATTAAAGATAACAACTAAAGGATTAATTTGAAATAATGAGAATTGGGTGGTGTGATAATAACTCCAACGATTTGAGGGGCTAATATGATATACAAAGGATGTAAGGATGAGTATTAAAAAAAACTTATTTTTTTGTTTGGGTGGTATAATTGATATTGTATGTGGATGGAGGACAACAGGGTGGACTTGTCATGAATGCGACTAGGCAAGGGACAAAAAGGAGCTCTGCTTGGCTTTGTTTATAGCCTGCTTATTGTGATACTGATGCCTTTAACCCCCCGCCCTCCCCCTGGTGGTTTAGCGGTTGGGTATTTGGGCCGGGGTCAGAGATCTAAGGATAGATTATTGGGTGCTCATTGAGTTACTTGCACGTGATTTGTCATTTTACCAAAAATTGAGTGGCATTAAAGTGAGATAGTTGAACGAGAGTAGTGAGTGCCACACGTCAGGATTTGATTGAGCTAGAGCACGCAACAATGATACTCCATGAGCGGGCTTTGCTACAGAGATCAAAAATACGAGACCAACAGGGAGACATGTGAGGTGTCCCCTCCTATTGTATAATGAGTTAAGTGATGACCAACTCAACTCATTATGCAATAGGAGGGGACACCTCACATGTCCCCCCCCTGTTGATCTCATATTTTGGGTCCTTGGGGAATTTTTCTCAATGAGCATCTAAGAATTTTTCCTTACGATGTGAGAGATTAGGACTCTGAATCTTGTTCCTTGTTGATAAAGAATGTTGAAACATTAAACCTACCTAACCAAGATTTCCTAGTAAATAATGATGATGATGTCGTTGTCTTTGAAATAGTTTTTGCTACAAGAAATTGCTAGGGCACCTACTTGTGGGCCCGCAAAAAATGACCCACAGTGTGCCGGTCCATGGTTAGGTCAGTATGCGAGTGTTGTAAACCCAAAGTAAACGGATCATCCAAGAACCCGATCCGCCACCCATTTACCCGTTCCCATGATCTTTTTTTCCTCCTCAGCTCTATTCGTAGTTCCCAAATTAAAAGCAAAAAAATGGAGTCTATTCTTCTTCCTCAAAAGGGTGAAGCCCCCTCTCTACTTCGTCTCTTTTTTTTTTTTTTTAAAATATTTTTTTCATTTTTAGATGTATTTTCATCACAAGACTTTATCTCAATTAGCTCTTCATTTTTATCTCTGCAGGTGTTTGCTTGGGTTTTGTGGATACTAGAAGAACCAAAGCCCATGGCTTCTTCAAGGTTTTGCTATATGCTGTTGATTTTTTTGCCTCATTTTAAACAATTGTGTGTAAATTTTGAAGGAATTGGATTTTCCAATGTTTTCTTTAATGGGTCTTGTTCTATTTTCATAATTTGAAGTATGAAGTAGAAAACCAAAAGCTTTTAATTCTTTTAAAAATTTAACTATGTGTGTGTGTGTGTGTGTGTAGGTTTTGTTAATGGTGTTTCAAATTTTTTAGATATTTCTGTGAATGGATTTGGTATCTGAAATTTGATTTCTTTCCCAAATTATCATGCTCAGTTAAATCTCCTGATAATGTTATTTCTAACAGTCATGGCAATTTTGAGAATGTGTTTGGATTGGAAATCTGGTTTTTTTTTTAACTGGGCTCTATTAGATTCATATCAAATACAAAATCGACTGATTTACCTTGAATATGCATAAATAGCGACTAAAACACAACATACCTTCAATTTTTTCTGTTTGGTTGATTGACCTACATATGATTTGAATACAAGTTTGGTTCATTCAAGCATCTGATATGATACCTGAGTGTTAGCAAATGGGATGCTTCTAATAGCAAATATAATGGAGCTATGGTGATGCCACACAATCAAGAATCGGAGTGAGCGTGTATGCTTATCGTACCATACATAATAATGGAACACTGGTAGAGTTTGGTCCTTCGCAATGGGAGATCTAGTTGAATTATCATGCAAATCTGTTATTGGGTGTTAACTTGTTCTATAACTGAGAAAGGTGTGTCCGTTTGGTTTTCAGTTTATAGGCGTGGTTAGCTTGGACTTAATGCCATAAGTGTGGATTAGGATTCTTAGGACTGTTAGCGAAATCCGTCTCTACATCATAGATATATATTGGTGATTTGGTTATGCTTACCGCCTTAGCATGGATTTGGATTAAGACAATAAACCTATGTACGTACTGATCCGCTGACAGAAGAAGTAGTAGGTTAAAGAAAGGAGGATAAAGAGGATTGCCTTTCTCGAGAATCCATACATCCCTTATCAGTGTATGGACAGCTATCTAATTTGGTTTTGTTTCTAGGATTTAAGAAACAAGGGATCTGTTGTGTCCATGTTTATCTGCAAGATATTCTTATTGATCAGTATGGAAAACAGAAAGGGGTTATATTTGGGGTGTTCAAAGTAACCTTACCTTACACTTTGCTGAGGGTTGTAAATGAGAAGATGAAAAGATTGGGAAGGATGTATTTGACTATGTAGCTACAGATTGAGAACACTATCTCACCTCTGTCTTACAGCTACTCTTGAGAATGAGGAAATTTATCCTCTAAGATGCATTTACATTAATTTGTCAATTTATTATCTCAGTGAGCATCCTTTCACAAGAATTAATTACTAATAGTATTATTCAGCGTCTCTTTGAAATTTGGTTGAGCTTGGTAGATTCTTATATGTTGGCATATAGTCTTATTGCTTTCTCCTTGTTATCTCCTCCTTGTTGCAGGTTGGGCAACAACCTTTTCACTATTTTGAAAAGATGAAGACGACATCAAAAGCTTATGCTTGTTTGTCTCAAGAGGTTGATGATCCCTCAACAGTTAAGAAATATGGAAAGCAACATCGTCAAAATGTAGATCTCCCTCCGATATTGCCAAAGAATAAGAAGAAACCTTATCCTATACCACTAAAGAAGATACAAAGAGCTGCGAGGACAGATAAAAAGCTTGCAGAAAAGGGAATAGAGAAGCCTCTGGAGCCTCCAAAGAATGGTTTACTGGTTCCAGAACTCATTCCTGTAGCTTATGAGGTTCTGGAATCATGGAAAGTGCTGATCAAAGGCCTCTCTCAGCTCTTGACAGTCGTTCCAGTCCATGGTTGTCGGTATAGAATCTATAGATGATTGTCAGCTTCTCTTTTTTATAATTACAATTTTATTACGCTATCTCTAAGTTCTGGCTATTAGCCTATTCCCTGACTTATTTCCTTATTTTTAGAACTTTCATCTGTCCTCTACCCTCTTTGTGGCTACATTACTTCGCTATGACAATCTCTCATAGATATATTTGTCTCCAGTAGTTTATTATCTTCTCCAGGATTCTTTCCAGAGGGACTTGATTTTCCAGTTTATGTACTAACTGAAGCATTTTCAATTCCTTTTACAGGGATTACATATCTATCCCGCTCTTTGTTTCTTTGTTTATTTTGGAGATGTATAGATGGTTACAATACATTTATCCTTCTCTTTTTTTAACTGGAGATATGGAGTAGCAAACTCCAACCCCAGAATAAATATTCGCTATCAAATGCTTACATGTTTTTTGCTTTTTGTTTATACTTTGCTTATGAAGTTGTATACTCCTCCTTGTCACATACCCCCCACCAACACCACCCCCCACCCACCCAAAAAAAAGAAAAGAAAGAAAGAAAGGCATATACCACAACAATTCCCTTCAGTGACCCTCTCCCTCTGTGTGTGGGTGTGCATGCATGTGGTGAGTGCACATCAGCTGAGACCTGTGTTACTGAGATAACACTTTGTTGCTGTTAATTTACACTAAAATTACTTAAATGCAATACATGCTCATTCTGATATTTTCTATCTTTGTATCATGAAAAGTTCTTCCCTCCCCTTTTTCAGCAACTGCCCAGAAGTCCATGTTGGTCCTATCGGCCACCGCATCCAAGACTGCCGTGGTCCAGGCAATGTCAACCGCCGAAGCCACCACGTATGGGTTCGAGGCTCCATTCATGATGTCCTCCTCCCGATCGAATCCTACCACCTCTTCGACCCCTTTGGCCGCCGCATCAAGCATGAAACCCGCTTTGACTACGACCGCATCCCTGCCATCATGGAGCTCTGCATCCAGGCTGGCGTCGATCTTCCACAATACCCTTCTCGCCGCCGCGCTTCTCCGATTCGGATGCTTGGCAAGAAGGTTGTTAGATTTTATCAGTTATTCACTATTTGGGTATTTAGGTCAACATACATGCCTGCTTATGTAACCTTCCTAATATCTATTTAAGAGTGGTTAGAGTTAGATGGAATAATGGTATTATCTTTTTCAATCTCTACACGGTATTAGGGCCTACTTCTTGATCCTAGAGAACTTCTTCCCTTGTGGGGTAGATGAACTAATAACTTTGTCTTCTCTCTTTTCTACAAAGGTTATCGACCGAGGTGGGTTTGTCGACGAGCCGAAAATATCTGACCGAGCTGCCGTTGAAGCCTTGCTCTCAGAGCTCGACCCAGTTGCTGCTCAGCGTCCGGTGTCACCACCGACGGAGACGAGACGGCTCGCCGAGACAACTTTGGAGGCATACAACATGGTGAGGCGAGGGGTCCGGCAGCTAATGAGGAAGTACACAGTGAAGGCGTGCGGGTATTGCTCGGAGGTGCACGTGGGACCATGGGGCCACAATGCTAAGCTGTGTGGCGCGTTCAAGCACCAGTGGAGGGATGGGAAGCACGGGTGGCAGGATGCCACACTGGACGAGGTGGTCCCGCCAAACTACGTGTGGCATGTGCGGGACCCGGACGGGCCACCATTGAGTGGAGCCCTGAGGAGGTACTATGGCAAGGCTCCGGCCGTGGTGGAGGTCTGCGTGCAGGCTGGTGCGGAGATACCGGAGGCGTATCGGCCTTTGATGAGGCTTGATATTGTTATTCCTGATGCTGAGGAGGCTAGAATGGCAGCATGAGACTGTGGCATAGAGTGGCATCATGCTCCTGCAGCTTAACTGTCCATATAGTAGAGACTGTGGTGGACATATCGGACAAAGGTATGACTTTTTGCACTTTGTAATGAAACAATGGTTGATAGATTATAGTTTTAGATGTGCATGAACGAAGAATTTTCCCGTTAGTTGCACTTACAAATTCTATTTTTAACGAAAGAGTCATTTTCTCCTTTTTCTTTTCTGAGAAGGGGAAGTGAAATCCTTTTTCTTACTTCTTTTCTAACTCTTAAGAATGTTTCTTTCTCGAATGTTTATGACAGAGAAAGAAATGAGACTTTTTGTTTTCTACAATTGTTCTCACTTCTCAGACCAACTAAAATAGCTAGAGATTCCTTAATATTGATTGAGTTTTAGTCTTCTTTTCCCTTTCTTTCAAACATAGCAGGTGACCAGTTTCCTCAGTTATTCTTGCAGTAAGCATTCCATTAATGAACTACTAGAGATTCGTGAAATTCCTGACATTTATAGAAAAAAGTAGAATCTTTAAATTTAATTTTGGTTATACTTGTATGTTATATGTATAGCTTATTTATCATGGACATATCACTGACAAGGTTATGACTTTTTCAGACTTTATGAGGAAGCACCGGTTGGTAGATTCTAGCTTTTAGATGTGCCTTAACCAAGATATTATTATTATTATTTTTTTTATTTGATAGTTGCAGTTCCAATTTTTGTCTAGTTCAGATAATTATTGAATTACGATTGAGTTGCATATAAATAGCGACTCTTTTCTGGAAGTGGAAGAGAAATCCTTTTCCTGTTTCCTTTTCTAACTTTTATGAAAGTTTCTTTTCCCATATTCTTGGTGGAGAAAGAAATGATGGCTTCTGATTTTTTGCATATATTTGTTCATACACCAAATCAAAATAGAGCCTGGTCGAGGCATTTCTAAAAGTTGATTAGTTTTTAGCCTTTTTTATACTTTCAAATATAGCAGGTTACCTGTTTCGTAAGTTATTATCCAGTAATCAGTTAATTAATGAAGTACTAGAGATTTGTGAATTTCGTGAAAATTTTATATAAAAATTCATAGTTTTTCTTTAATGTTTATGGTCTATTTTGGTCATATTTGTAGGTTATGTTGATTAATACTTTATTTTCTATTTTCTGATACACTGCTATTTCTTTTTTATTGTGGAATTTGACCTGTGTGTTTCCTTCTGTATTCGTTTATAAGCAGAGATACCACGCATGCTTCATATTATCTATGCATTTCTTCATTCTAGTCGGTTTCTAGATTATTCCTAAATTTTCTCGTTCTAGACATGAACAGTCAAACTATATTTTTCATCCATTATTTTTCCCCGTCACAATATGATTTTGGGGTGGGTTTGGTTGGGATAGCCTCTAGTCTTTAGAAGCATTTATTCTAGATAAATTTCACAAAATCCCTTTTAAGTTTGGGCATTTGTTAGATAACCCCCGTAACTCTTAAAATGTCACAAAACCCCCTTAACTTTCAATGTTTTTCAAGAAAACCTCCTAAAAGTATGAACCAAAATTTTCACTGCCAAAATATCATCCTACGTAATTTATACACCCATGTAAAAATTGTGGTTGGTACCATTATTATTATTTTTTGTGAAAAAGCATGAAAATTGAAGGGGTTTGTTTGTAAACCCCAAGGCTTAAAGGGGGTTTTGTGACATTTTGAAAATTTAAGGATATTTGCCCTTTATGTCACATTGTTGGCATAAGCGGACAAATTTTCAAAAGAGACATGTTTTGAAATTTATTTCCAAAAACAGATTTATTTCCAACTTAATTTCAAAAACCAACCCAGTTGACTGAAACTGTGTCGGTTTTTGAAAAAAAAATTCACAAACTTCACGGGAGTTCAACTCCCGTGAAGTTTTGTTACGAGTAAAAACTTCACGGGAGTTCAACTCCCGTGAAGTTTGTAAACTTTTTTTTTCAACTCCTGTTTTGAATTTTATTCCCAAAAAAAGACATGTTTCCAACTTAATTTCAAAAACCGACCCAGTTGACTGAAACTGGGTCGGTTTTTGAAATTAAGTTGGAAACATGTCTTTTTTTGGGAATAAAATTCAAAACAGGCCTCTTTTGAAAATTCCTCCTGGAATAAGCTGACACTGAAATCCTCTTGTACTTGATAACCTTATGGTACTGAAATCTATTCTCTACTGATACATTCTTGGTTGATTGTAGCCAAAACTTATGCAGATCTTCTGAAAGGAGTTTCATCAGATCAGAAGTCATCGAGATCTCAAGCTCGATCTACTGAGATCGATGATTGACCGAGTTGCACTGATGTATTTTTGAGTCTGGTTACGACATCTTGCTTCAGAATGCACATGCATATGGTGATGGGAATATGTTGTGATATATTGTACTTTGTCAATCCTAGCGAGTGGTATATTACATTGCTAAATGCCTTTCTTGCTTCTTGTGTGTAAATTGAGAGTATTTAATATGTTGGTTTAGTTAGCTCAATAACAAACACCTGCCTGGTATTAAGTAGCTAAAATTCTCACTTAACTCTGGCTTTTCTTTTGGTTTAGGGGCTGTTTGGTTTGTTAAAAAAATGCTGAAAAGCCCGAAAATGAAAACTAACATCCAAGGAAAACCCAAAAAGCTGGCAGTTTACTTCATTTTTTGATGTTTGGATCATAAAAATATAAAAAGGAAGGGAAGAAACCGCGTGCAACGTCATCATAAAGAGAGAGTGGATTTCCTTGTCAACATGAATGCTTTGAGTGGCGAATTCGACGCTGACCGTGGATTTAGACTCGAGGATTTAGACTCGAGGTTGAACTTGTTCCTTGTGAATTGAGAGAGGAGGATCAAGATGATCTTGAAGAGGTAATCGTGGTCATCGTCTGCTCGATACGCCATTAAAGAGGGAGCGCTCGATATGCTATTAAAGAGGGAGTGAGAGCTTCAAATTCGATCTCTTTTGGTGTGTTTGGGAGTTTACTAAATGAAGGGAAGGAAAGGTAAACAACGGGAAGGGAAGGGAAGGGAAGGGAAGAGAATTGTAATATATTGTTTGAGAGTTGAGTAAGGTGAATGAAGGTGAAAGGAAGTAAATATATGTAAATTTACATAAATGACTTTATACTAATAACACATCAGTCTTTTTATTTGTTTTGATGGGGTAAGAATGTCTTTACCCTCCTCTACCGTCCAAATCGGGGGGGAAAGAAAACCAAGCAATTTTAACCTCCTTTCCCCTTCCTTCCTCCTCTCTACCCTCCTTAAAAAAACTCTCAAACAAGGTGAAAACCTCATTTCTCTTCCCCTCCCCCTCTCTACCCTCCATCCAAACAGGGTATTTAGGGCATTTCCATCTCACTCTCTGTCCCCCTTTCTTATTAATGGTGTGCATTATTATACATAATAAATTGCGTTATTTTTCTTTTGCGTAACATTTCAAAACAAAATTAGTTTGAGTTTTTTTTAAGAAATTTTCTATTTAAACCCATTCTATAATTTATTCTTTAAAATCGACCATATTCAAAGTTATTTACAAAAATCAACCCATTTTCTCGCCACGTTAGCATTGTGGTGAGAAAGTGGCCAATTTTTTTAATATCGTTCCTAAATAGTCGGGTTGGCAACCTCGACTATTTAGGATGTCGCCCACCATTTAGAAGCCAAATTAGTTGGGGTTCGAAACCCTGACTAATTTAGTCAATGTAAAAATGGTCGGGGGTGGCATTGCCTATTGCGAAATGGCTGGGGTTCCCAACCCCGACCATTTAGTAGAAACTTTAGCCCAGACATTTAGCTCAGGCCAGAACCCATGCCAGAAATGGTCGGGGTTCGAAATGGTCAGGGTTCTCAACCTCGACCATTTCTCAGAGCTCCTCCAGCCTTCGCTCAACTGGAAAATCTCACTCCTGCTAATACATACATATCAATCCACAAGTTATCAATCCACAATGCAATCGCAAACACAAATAAACACATGTCTTATCAAATAGAGATAAACACATACCAATCCATGATCAATTGCACCCCCAAATTTAATTCACTTACTGAAAATCCATAATCAATCGAATATGTAACATTCAAACGTAATATTCAATTTCAAACATAAACATCCTATCAAATATATCAAAATTTAACAAATATTTGCAACTCTCTTTCCTCTCCCTCTCCCTCTCCCTCTTCTTCCTCTCCTCCTTCCCCGTTCACCTTCAGCATGGGCTCGGATGATATCCTCGTCCGGTTGTGTGTGAAGTTGGGAGCGCATGACATCCTCGTCGACTTGAACCGGCTATGAACATCCCGCTTGAGCCTGCTGTGAGCTACCAGCTTTATCATGTGCACGACTTGAGCCTGCTCCCGTGTGTCCTCGGAACCGTCGACACTTGTACCCTATGAGTCGCTCCCCACGTCTATCACGTCTCGCATTACGCGTCCTCTTAAGAGCTGACTGAATTTTTTCTGCACTCAGCATCATGCCATACCGGGTCATGCAAGTCCTAGGGATTCCCCTGCACCGGCTGAGCTCTACCTAGACTACGATCTTCGGCTTTAACGCTAACAGCACCCGACCCTTGGGCAAGATCAAACTTAGGTGTCAAATCGGTGATCTCAAGTCAGAGGTGACTTCTTATGTTATAGATGCGGACACGTCCTACAATCTATTGTTAGGACGGCCCTGGATTCATGCGAATCGCATCGTCCCGTCTATCCTTCATCAGGTAATAAAATATACCGATGATGAGGGAGAAGTCAAAACTCTAATCGTAGAGAAGCAACCTTTCAGAGGCATGGAAAATTTTCATACTGACTCAGGCTTCTATCTGGACCCCAAGAGCCAGAGCAGCCGAAGGAAGCTGCCGATAGTGGCAACGAAGCGTACATCGAGCCCGACCCCAAGGAAGAGTGTCTGTGGGAATTAGATCTGAATGTAATGAGTCAGAATGAACTCAATAATAATGATGTACCGAGTGAGAACGAGTGGTTCATTAATAAAGATTTCAATTTGGCTTACTTGTCTGATGTGTCCTCTGAATGTGAGAAGATAGAGACTGATACAGATGCAGGTACAGAACCCTGACATACATTGTATGCTGAGGTATCACTCGATTTGCCACTCAAATCATCCTTCGCTACATTCGAAGAGATAGAAAATGTGCAGAAAGCTTTCTTCATGGTCACGTCTAAAAAAAAGCCAAAAGCCAATCTATTTCGGTAAAGTCAGCTCCGAGTTACCCAAGGGGGAAAGTTCAGATGAAGATCTCGGAATCTCACAATTTTATTATTATGAACCCAATTCTATCCATCTGATGAGACGAATGGGTTATGACTTCAATAAATAGGAATGTTTAAACTTCGGGAAAGGAAGACGAGCACCAATCTAATCTCTCACTCCATAAGAAAAACCTCCTGATTATTATCATAAAACTAGAAGTGAGTTAGGCTACGTTTCAACCCCTCCCCTTTTAGAGATTGAAGCCAATGATTATCTATGGCAAGACCATTCATCTGGAACATCATCATGGGAATCTGATGTGAGCATCGTAACATTCTTTAAAAATATGTCTGTGAACATGATTTTGGTTGATCATTCAGATGAAGATGCAGATGAGGATGATGAAAAGTTGGTTGAGTCAACCAACGACCCTTGGATCAAACGCCTTAACATTTTATGGGACATGTGCTTCGAACAGCGTGAGCCGCCCACAGAAGATAAGGTAATTGATCAAGTTAACATGGGAGATGAAACCAATTCCAAGCCAATTTTCATAAGTGAGAGTTTATCTCCATCCAAAAAAGAAGACCTCATATCTCTCATCAGAGAATATATAGATATATTCACTTGGAATTATGAAGACATGTCCGGTCTTGATCCTAAAGTAGTCATGCATCGTCTTAATATTGATCCGGATGCAAAGCCCGTTAAGAAATAACAACGTCGGTTCTATCCAGAGATCATGGAGATGATTGAGTCAAAAGTCAAAAAGCTTATCGACTCGGGTTTATCAGAGAGGAACAAAACCCTGACTAGGTAACTAACATCATTCTCATGCCCAAGAAAAATGGCAAGGTCCGAATTTGCATCGACTTTCGTGACCTAAACGCCGCATGTCCGAAAGACGAATTTTCACTCCCCATCACAGATGTCATGATCGACAATACTTGTAAGTATGAGAGGATGTCTTTTATGGACGGATTTTTAGGGTATAACCAGATTAAAATGTATCCTGAAGACGAAAAACATACCGCTTTCAAAACATCACTAGGGGTATACTGTTATACGGTAATTCCCTTCAGACTGAAGATCGCTAATACATCCTATCAGCGTGCCATGAATACAATTTTCTATGAACATCTACATAAAAAGACAGAGTGTTGCGTGGATGATATTACAGTGAAGAGCCAAAACAAAGGTGATCATCTTGCAGATCTAAAGATGATGTTTAATATCATGCGAGCGCATCAACTGAAGATGAATCCAACCAAATCGTTCCTAGGAATGTCTAGCGGTAAATTTCATGGATTCATAGTCACATCTAAAGGGATTTCTCTCGATCCAGAAAAGGTTCGTGCTATCTAAAAAATGCCACCTCCAAGAAACATCAAAGAGCTCAGAGGCTTGCAATGCTGATTGGCATACATCTGGAGATTCATATCAAATCTCTCGAGTCGCTACCAGTCTTTCTTCAAATTAATGAAGAAAGGAGTCTCATTCATTTGGGATGAAGAATGTCAAAAAATAGTTGAGGAGATTAAGCGATACCTCACTCAGCCACCTGTCGTTGTGGCCCCAATATTAGGGAAACCATTTCTGTTATATGTGAGAGCCGTGGATCATTCTCTTGGACCTTTGTTAGCTCAGAACAATGACCAAGGACATGAGCATGCAATCTACTATCTCAGCAGAACCATGATCGGAGCTGAACACCGGTACAACCCAGTGGAGAAAGAATGTCTTGCCTTAGTATTCGTCGTTCAAAAAATGCGACACTACCTGGTCGGTCAAACCCTAATGGAGGAATCACCGCTGGTGCGGGGGTGGTACTTGTATCCCCAAGTGGTCATGTAATCCCAAGAGGATACTATCTAATCGAACCATGCACCAACAATATAGCAAAGTACAACTCTTTGCTATTAGGGATGTAGTTGGCCGAGGAGCTCAATATTCGACACCTTGAGGCTTATGATGAATCTCAGCTCATCGTGAATCAAGTCCGAGGAGAATACAAAGTACGTAATGAGGACTTAGTTCCATACACTTCGCCGTGCTAGAGCTAGCCCAGAAGTTCAAAGGCTTCTTTATTGGATACATCCCACGAGTCCAGAATGCATTTGTAGATGCTTTAGCCTCGCTGGCAACTTCATTGGCATTGCCGCCAAAGGCTAAAATAATAATATTCGTTATGGGTCGTGACTTGTATCGCCCTAAGTTCCCCTTAGAAGACTACTCAAATGAAACAACAGCAGAGATTTCCTGTGAAACTTCAATTAAACTCGGACCAAGGGATTGACGGTTCCCGTATATTGACTATGTCTTGTACGGGATATTGCCCGATGATTCTAAGGAAGTGGCCACCATAAAACGGAAGGTCCTTTGATTCTATTATGATGCGGTTTTTCAAACCTTGTACCGAAAATCGCATGATAGAGTCCTGCTTCGCTGCCTTTCAAGAAAAGAAGCATAAGAGACTCTTAAAGAAGCTCATGATGGAATGTACGGAGCTCACCAACCGAGAGCTAAATTAGGAGATCGTCTTCGAAGATTTGGTTACTATTAGCCTAAAATGTTTGCAGATGCTGTCGATTATGCTAAACGTTTTCATACATGTCAAATTCACGGTGACTGAAAATACCCTAGAGGGGGGGGGGAGGTGAATAGGGTTATAGCTAATCTTATTAGATCTTAATGCCAATTAAAACTTTCTTGATTAATTAATTCTTGCAAAGGATATATGAGTGAGTTATGAGCAAGAATATAAATTACAAGCACAAAATAAATGTACACAAAGCAAACTCAAACACAAGATACGTTCACGGAGTTCGGTCCCCACGACCTATGTCTCCTCTCCTCACCTCGAGAAGATCTCCACTATCTCTACACACCCGGTTTGGTAGCCGAACTTCTCTACACACTCGGTTTTCTAGCTCACCGAAAACTCTACAAATCACTCACAATGTACATACACAAACTATAACCTCAAGTGTTGGTCCTCACGTATCGTCTCCCTCAAGTACTCGTCTTTACTATCTCTCTCTAGGCTTTACTACCGACGTCACTCCTCTTGATATCGACTACGTCCTCACCACACACTCCTCTTGGTGTAAATGTGTATTATAAAGTGAACTCTCACAATAAGGCTCAAATACAAGATTTGTTCTCTACAGTAGGTGAGAAAACAATTTAAGCTCACTCTCAAGGTTACACTCACCACAACCCCAAATTATACAATATGTGAAAATAGTTAAGCTCAAAGGTTGTGTGTGCAAGCAATGAGAAAATAAAATAAAACTCAATTAAAGTCTAGCAAATATAAATATGACAATGTAAATGTAAATAAGCTAGATAAATGAGTTGAGAAAACTTCTCTAGAACAAGAGAGATGGAGATGTGAAATGGAAAGATCAAACCAAAGATGATCTCCTCTTCTTGTGAAACAAACTTCACAACACCAATTTTGTAAACACTTAAACAAACTTAAACCACCCTTAAAACTTGTTTTTAAACTCTTTTTTCCTAGTTCAGAAGTGAAATAGAATGGGGTATATATAGGATGAAGAAACAAAGCTCAAAACCCAAGTGAAACCCAGTAAAAAGACAAACAAACGAAAATTGGAAAAATAGCCGTTACAGGCCATCAGTCAACTGACGGATTTTATCAGTTGACTGATGAGCTAACCGTTACAGGCTATCAGCAGCTTATCAGTCGACTGATAGATCATCAGTCGACCAAAACAGAACAAAAACTTTTGTAGATTGCAAGCATATTCTTCAGTCGACTGATCAGTCGACTGATGTCATCAGTCGACTGACCAGTCGACTGATAACAGGTTATCAACCTAAATTGAATACTAAAAATAAAATTCAAACATCTTTTAAAAATATTAAATAAATTCAGAAAAATATAAAACTTTGGGAAATGATTGTAAATATGATCGTGAAAAATAAATATGAAAATAAAGATATATATTGCTTCATATCTATATAGCTAAACCAAAAAAACTTATCCACATAGAAAATAAATAAGCATTATATATTTATTTGTTTGCAAAAACTTTTGTGGATAAAACACATAAACCATTAAATTGTATGTTTATAATATTGAGCTTAAGATATTAACACACAAAGTATAAACCCTAAACTAATTTACCCAAGCTTGATAGATTTTCATTGTAGCTTGTATTGGTAAACATGGAAGAAGCTTGAACTTGAATCTTGACTAGTATGCATAGACTTCATTCTACTATTTCCTTCCATTCTCCAATGGATATGATCGTGAAAGCTCTAGTCCATCCATCCTCTAACGTATTGTTTGTCTAGAATACCTAATAAGAAAACATAAACACTAGACAAACAATATTAGGAATTGTTTGTAATCATCAAAATAAGATTAGAAGATGTATGCTCATAACATGAGACCTAACAATCTTCCCCTTTTTGATGATGACAAACAATCTACACAAAGAGTATATAAGATATACAATAAAACACAATACTCTTAAAATATACTCACAATTCACTTATTTCTCCCTCTTTGGCAACATCAAAATGGGTAAACCAAAAGAATAAGAGAGCGTTAGCTCCCCCTATCATAAAGCATAGGTGAGTATAAAACATAAGAAGATATAGGGATTGCTCCCCTATCAAAATGTCATATGGAAAATATACAATTATGAACATGGCAAATAAATATGAGCAACCATAGATAAAAGTATGCTAAACACCACTCACATACAAGACCAAGTGAACACTCATATGTGTATCATTAATACAAAGTGTCACAAGGGTCTAACACAAAGATATACATATCCATAAGATATATATAAAAAACAAACAAAAAACAAAAAATCCCAAAAATGAAAATCAAAGTTTTAAAAATTAAAAAATCAAGAATCAAATAATTTGTCAATAAATTCAAAAAAATTCATAAGTTATCAAACCATAAATTATGATTGATTGAGAACATATATAAATACATTATTATGAGAATGATGTCTCAATACATGAAAACAAAAAATATTTATCAAAATATTTATAAGTTTTATCCATAAAGATCAAAAATTTGTATGCTTTGGATAAATACATGAAAGATCAATATGCTCATTTTCGACAAAAAAACAAGAAAAACTTGCTTCAACCCATATGAATGCCCGGTGAACATGATATGAAGTGAAAGATCAATAAATCCAGGGGGTTGCTAAAACATAATCTTCTCATATGTAAATTTAAAACAAAGAATATATATCTAAAAAGTGTTTGATCAATAGAAGAAATCTTCTTTATAAAACTTGATCAAACCATATAAGAAATAAATTATAAACTACAAATAGATGATCCGGAAGCTCAAACCCATAAATTACATCATAAGAGTGTTTTATAATAATCCCATAAACACAAACACATTGTTCAAACTTAAAATTGAAAACAAGGTGTACTAACAAAAATGATGTTTTAGCATAGAAAAATCATCTTGATAAAATTTGTATCAATTCATAAAGGATGAAAACATGAAAATCTATAAAAGAGAATCATAAAAAAATATGAATGATAACTTTTCAAATCAAATGCCAAGTATAAAATTGTTTTCAATTTTGTTTATAAAACTTAAATAGAAATCATCTTTAAGAACATGAAAAACTAAAAAGCTAAAAAATGTGTTCTTAAAGATTAAACATGTTTTGGTACCCAATTACTCTTGGTACCGAAAAGACTAGGGACATGACCCCTATCATTAAAGCTCAATGCCCTTGGGTTATGAACCCATTTGGGCGCATATGGTGCATGGACACGGTCAAAACAATACTCATATAAATATCCTTTTCGATTGTAATAGGTGCAATGGAAAGGTAGAAAAGATTTGTGTTGACCAATTGGTTGTGCACGAAAATCATTTGCAAGAATAGATTTTTCTTTAAAATTGTTTTGCAAATGGGAAACCTTCTTCAAGTCAAAATAAAACTTGGTCAAATGACCAAAACGACCACAAAACTCACACTTGTATACATGACCATGTTTATGATGTGCAATATGTGTATGTGCATGTGTATGAGATGAAGTGGCTTGATGGGATGCACAAGGATCAATATATTTAGGCATGGTGGGTTTTACTGCATCATAACAAAACTTACCAATATGGCCTTTTCGGTCGCAAATAGAATACTTGTAAGTTTTGTTATACATGTGTGCATAGTGAATAGGTTTCTTAGAAACATTTTTGTGGGACTTTGCACATACGCCCATAAGCTTTTCATTGTTGTCAATGCATGTATTTAATGTTAAATCTAAGGATGATATGCGTTTCTTTATTTGATTCAACTCATCATTTGAAATATGTGCATTATCACAAGAAGTAGAGCAAACAAGAGTATCTAATTTATTTATTTTTTAGCTACTACTTCTAACATGGCATTATTCTTATCACAAGTCAAACTTTCAATATCCAATCTTAATTTTTCATTGCATTTTTTAAGATTAACATTTTCATTCGCAATGAAATCAAACTTAGATACAAGGGACTCATGATTGGATTTTAATTGAACATGCTTGCTTTTTAGATCTTTAAATTATGTTTCAATTTATTATGGTTATGCAATAATTTTTCATACTCATGTGCGAGTTTATCAAATGTAAAATCATCATTGTTATCGGACTCACATACCTCACTAGGGCTAGGCGGTGGTCATGTACATGAAGATGATGCTCCTTTTAAACTTGAAGCCGAATCCTCCAAATGTTGTTGGATTGCCGCCAAGTCCCCTTGATGTGCTTCTATTAATTTCCATAACGTATAAGCACTATCAAAACAATCAAGTTTGTTAGCAAAAATAAGTCAAATGCTTCAATTAGAAATCTTAACAAGGACTTGTTCATAGCAAACAATCTATTATCATTACTACTCCACTTGGATTTCTCCGTAGTGGGTACAATATAAGTGCATTCAATAATTTCCCATATATCGATATTAGTAGATCTAGCAAAAAAGTTAAATCTATCACACCATTGTTCATAGGGAAAATTACTGATTCTAGGAGCAATGTTAATAGCATAACAAAGACTAGGTGCACTGTGCATGTTCATGATATGTGCAAGCAAGAAACAAATAATATCAAAACAAAATTAGCAATAATAATAAGAACAAGGGACATTTAACTCAAGATGGTTAGACCTCAAATCAAAGAGTATCAAGCTCTGATACCAATTGAAAGTACCCTAGAGGGGGGATGAATAGGGTTATTGTTAATCTTATTAGATATTAATGTCGATTAAAACTTTCTTGATTAATTAATTCTTGCAAAGGATATATGAGTGAGTTATGAGCAAGAATATAAATTACAAGCACAAAATAAATATACACAAAAAACTCAAACACAAGATATGTTAACGGAGTTCGGTCCCCACGACCTATGTCTCCGCTCCTCACCTCGAGGAGATCTCCACTATCTCGACACACCCAGTTTGGAAGCCGGAACTTCTCTACACACTCTGTTTTCTAGCTCACCGAAAACTCTACAAATCTCTCACAATGTACATACACAAACTACAAACTCAAGTGTTAGTCCTCACGTATCTGTAGGCGTATAAAACTGCCTATAGGTCCCTTAACACAGCTCGACGACGCCGATCGACAAACAGACCATCGGGCGACATATCCAAACACGACCGTTAGCCCGTAAACACCGAAGCCAAACGATACGCGACGAAGCGGACTAACGAGGGTACGAAGCTGACGAACCGCACGCAAACAACGGAATGAATCCACTCGCGTACGGAATCAAGCCAACGGGTTGAGGAATCAACGAGTCATCCAACCAAGAGCGGACTCGGACAAATCACGATCGAATCAAGATCGGTTTCGGACTCGAACTCAGAAGCGGATTTACTGCCTAATCAGGAACCAGATTTATTGCCAAATCAGGACAACGAATTGAGTCCGAACACAGAAAACCGGATACAACGAAAAACGACGGAAACCAACACCAAAAGAGACCCGGCCAAAACCGAGCCACCCAAGGGTGGCTCGGTGGCCGAGCCACCTCAGCCCAGATCTGGGCCTAGGCACAGATCTGGGTGCCTATAAATAGGCCAAGGGGTTCATTTGTTAAGGAGGACTTTTTGGGAGCCGAAACTCTGCTGAATTGAGATCTCATTCTTGAGTTTTGAAGGCTTGAAGACTTGGACATTCAGATCTGGTTCTTGGCGAGCATCCGCGTCACAAAAGGCAGGAGTTCGAGAGAGGAAATCAGATCTGAGATCTACACGAGGTAATACTCTGGATCAAAGCTTGGCCTTTGATCCCAAGAACTAAAGGCTACTATTTCCTTGGTGAAATAGTACCCACGGCTGTTATTTCCTTCGTGAAATAGCACCCGTCGAATCGTGTAGATCTGCCTGGATCTAGATCGCGCGGTGGTCAACGGATAAACCCCCGGCGCAGGCAAACAACCCACGCGAGCGAGTGACCGAAAAACAGGAGCTCGTGATTTGTTCGACAAATAAGGAAAGTTGTAATTTTTACTTTTTGTTGATTTCTTATAACCGGATCTTATATAAAGATCGGATCTTTGTAATCGATAAACAATTACCGAGTGTGCAATGGAATCATCAATGAAGAAAGCTACTATTTTCCCCGCGAACAATCTGGCGACCACAGTGGGAGCCGCTGATCTCGCTGCCGAGATCGGAGCGTCGCAGCCGCGGATCTCGATCCCGGTCGTGGAGGAGGTCGAATACGAGTTCGACCAGTAGAAATACGAGGAGTACGTGTCCTCGTCTGGATCAACCTCCCCCCACAAGTCCAAGAAATCCCAGAAGTTCTCCTCCAGGAGGAAAGTTCGTTGGTACGAAGAAGTTGAAGCTACCAACGACGACTTCACCCCGATTGGTGCCGAAGTTGCATCGGGTGAAGCTCCACCGGCCTCAAAGTAGGTCAAATCCACCATTGAAGGCGTGGTGACTCTCTCTAAGAGAGCTCACCAGAGGCAGCGTTAACGCCTTGCGAAACAATTCGCAAAGGCCATGGAGTCCGTTGACAGGGTCCGCTACAACGCGGATCTGAAAAACAAGGGAGACAAACAGCCTTAACAACAAATGAAGGGTAGCTCCTCTAAGCGGCCGATGAACGAATGGGTCCGTGTCAAACGGAATCGTTCAACGCTCGAGGAGCGCATCCGCAAATGCCGCGCATTATCAGCGCAGGCACGGGTTCAAGCCGAAGAAGCCCGTAGAAGGTTGCAGAAAGAGGTGGTCAAGAAGCCGCCATCAACACGTAAGGTTTGGAGACCGAAGTCTGAAGTGGCAATTCAGACTAAGGAACAACAACTGCAGCCTCCGAAAGTGCAACTTCCGGCGAGTCAATCCAAACCGCCGATGATTTCTACAACTGCTCTGGGAGATCCCGCAGGACCGTCTCAGGAAAGGAAGTCGGTGTTGGAGCGCCTCGGTCCACTTCCCAAGGAACGAGGCAAAATTCTAGTTCAGGAGCGTTTGGGGCCAATGAAGAAGTCCCGAACGATTCAACACGCTGGGGGTCGCCACAACCCTCAACATGACGAGAAAATCAGGGCAACCAAGCGCACTACGCTGCGCATTGAAGTTCAGGAGCCCGTTGAGAATTCACACCCACAAAGGCGTGTCTCGAGACGCGTGACTCTCGAAAGCCCGAAGAAGGTGGTTCGCTCTCAGAAGGAAACGTTATCGTCTGATGACGATGACGTTATACCTGGGAAATCGTGCCAACACACGATAGGTTGCTCCGACTTTCAAACGGACGAGCTGTACTATCGTGCTGGGGGTACGAGCA
Source organism: Asparagus kiusianus (assembly GCA_022839385.1). NCBI lineage: Eukaryota > Viridiplantae > Streptophyta > Magnoliopsida > Asparagales > Asparagaceae > Asparagus > Asparagus kiusianus. The sequence continues at coordinate 313,420 of BQKN01001069.1, read as the reverse complement.
AAGCCAGAAAGAGAAGTCCTCGAAGGCTGGAAACTCAGTGCCCCTGTTCCAAACTCATTCGGGCAGTATTGTCTGAATGCAGATGCAACAATACAATCCCCGAGAGAGTTTCTGTGTTCGAGAGGCTCAGTACAGAAACGCCAAAACCAAGGCATAGGCGTTTCCGGTAAAGAAGAACGGTGGTCGAAGACGGTGAACATTCGAGGGTCACCGCCAACATGACCAGCAAAGGAACATCGGCTCAGGACAACCCCGAGGCGATTCCAGAGGTGCCCCGACGTGTAACTCGTCTGCAGTCCGGAGCTATTATTCGTGCAATGTATGGTAGGGTTCGGACAAGAGTACCTTCGGGAGATGAAGAATCAGATGCCGGCTTGGCAATTGCATCTGACAATACCGTGTCCAGTGAAGGACAACCCCGCGAGTCATTCATGATAAGCGCGGAGCAAGTGGCCAAGATGCTCGAAGAAGCCATGGACAAACAACAGGAGAGCTTCAGGTTCGAAATGCAGATGGCCATGCAGAACATGAGAGAAATGCATGAGCAACAAATCCAGGCACTAACGAACCAGCAAGGCGAACCAAGCCGCCGTAATCAGGTTGTTCAGGAAGTTGAGAATGCGGGTGCGGATGAAGCTCGCAATACCAACAACCCTCCCGTTAATGCAGGGGGTGGCAATGAGGATGCTAGTCACAACACCACGCTTCCGCCTCAGAATCGTGCTAACGAAGATACAGGTGAAAGTTTAAAGATCAAAAATCTCGAGAGCAAAATCAATACATTGATTTCTGCTCAAGAGACGAAAAAGACGGGTATTCCTTGTCCATACCCAAAAGAGTGGGAATCAATCCCATATCCGGCGAAGTTTAGTCTAATTAACTTCACGCCGTTTAATGGGATAGGTTCACCCACTCAGCATTTGATTTACTTCAAATCACACTTGGGGGTAATCTCTAGCAATGAGCCTCTGATGGTGCGGTCATTCGTTGGCACTCTTCACGGAGCCGCCTTCGATTGGTATCGCCGTCTCAAGCCAGGTAGCGTGAACAGCTGGGACGACATAGAGACTAAGTTCCTCACAAATTTCTTCGACGATGACACCAAGATATCTATCAGATCGTTGCTCGATGAGAAGCAGAAGGACGGGGAGTTAGTCGACACCTTCGTCAAGAGGTTCCAGAACAAGGCGATGAATTGCCGGGACCCGATCACTGAGGAGTTCATCCTCCAGACCTGCCACAATAATCTTTCATTGGACGTGTTGGAAGCAATGGGGACAGCACCGTCCAAAACATGGAAGGATCTGAAGGTCCGAGGGGAGCAAGCTGAGCGATTCCTCAGGAGGAAGAAGGCGGAGAGAGGCCAACAAGCGGCGAATGCTCCAGCGCAGAATTTCAACCCAAAGGGAAAAGGTAAAGCTCATGCTAATGCAGTTGATGCTAACCAAACTTTTCAATTGCCACCTCAGCAACAGCAGCAGCGGCAACAACGGCCTCAGAAGCAGAAATCTTCGGAGCCAAGGTTTCCCAAAGTCTACTCCTTCAAGGATGATGAAGTTCCCGGCATCTTCAAGTACCTGTTGGAGAATAACAAGATCCAGCTGCCGGCGATCGTAGATCAAGAAGGAGCCAGCAAAGTGATGGATCCAAAGTACTACGCGTACCATAGAGCGGTCCATCACCCTACGAGGTCATGCTACCACCTCAAGGACAAGATCCAGGCACTAATTGACGTGGGCGTCATAACCCCGAAGCCCGCCAAGAACGTAGGAGCAAACGCAGTGTCGATCAGCTTTGGATCGGTGCCCACAACATGGTTCGAGCCGAAACGTGTCACCAAAGTGGGGATGAAGACGGTGAATGATGACCCACATGGACAGCGCCAAAAGGGACTTGTGCCACACACAGCCCCGAACGGCGAAATCCTCTGGGTTTATCCGGATCTCATTGAAGGTGAACAGTGGGCGACATCCTCGAAAAGAAAGGGTAAAGGCAAGGCCTGCAACGCTACTTCCGCAATCTTCGAAGAGGATGGCGATGAAGCTCCTACCTTCCCGCTCTCTGAAGAAGAACAAGAAGTGTTTACCACTAGAAGCGGAAACGAGTACCACTTCAACTATCCGTCGCCCAGTGATCAGCTAGCTGAGCAGGGGGTGACCAAACGGGGACCAGCCAAGACTCTAACAGAGCTGGGGGTGATTGCAGCTCCTAAACCGGTTGAAGATGCTCGACGACAGCCGACGGATCAGTAGAAGGAAAAGAGACCCCAAGAGGTGCAGAATCCGAAGCAGTCTCGTTTCAATCGTCCGATTGGAAGAGATAAACCGGAGAGCTCGAAAACTCCACGGGCTTTCGATATCATGGCTCAATTAGCCAATATTCCAGCACGAATAACGCTGTATGAGTTGCTGCGGTTGTCTAAAGAGACTAGGGAGGCATTACGAGAAGCCTTGGCCGATTCAGAAGCATTCCTCACTCGGATCAAGCCGGCACCTGAAGAGCCAGAACCGTCAGTTCAACAGTGCAATGTAGCGGCTAAGAACCTTCCCTGCATCACCTTCACCAAAGAGGACATGCAGACGAAGAATTCAAACCATGATCGGCCCTTGTACTTCGTCGGGTACATTGGCTCCAGCGAAGTCAACCGAATCCAAGTGGATCCGGGTTCCGCTGTGAGCATTATGCCGCTTCGCCTAATGCATAGCCTTGGCATTCCAGTCAGCAAATTGGTGTCTACAGGCACGGTCATTTACGGATTCAACACCAACAGGTCACGGTCTTTGGGAAAGATCCGGATAAAGTGCCAAATGGGTGATCTGAAGACGGAGGTCACGTGTTACGTGATTGATGCTGAGACATCATATAACTTACTACTGGGTCGGCCTTGGATCCATAGTAATGTTATAGTTCCCTCCACTCTCCATCAGTGTCTGAAATATGTCGACACAGATGGTAGAGTCAGGACGGTGGTCGCGGATAAATAGCCATTTAAAGGGTTTGAGAATTATTTTACTGATTCTCTCATTTATGATAACGAATCCGATACGGAACCATCGGTCCAGGGCACGGACAGCGGAGAAGAAGCTGATTCCGAAGCCGGATTCGATTACAATGGTGGTTTTGTTTTAAATGACATTGTACCCTTTGTAATCAATCTTGACGATGAACAATCGTCAGATGGCAGTTGTAACTGGCAACTTGCCGATATTGAAATAAAAGATGATTTAGAGTACTCCTTGTCTCTTGATGATGCGATAAAAGGATTAGACGATAAGCCTGAGTTATATACGCCGCTCCGATCATCTTATGTAACGAAGAAACACCTCCAACATTCTTTCAGAACGACCCTGATCATCCCTGCCAAAGTAGGAGGCGAAAAAGAAGTGGTTTACGGTAAAGGAGAGAATTTTCCGTTGCCAGATCATTTCCTAAGAGAAGATGAGGATGACGACAAATCTGGTCTGTATTTATCTAAGTATAGTCCGGAAGCGCGCAAGCTCATGGAAAAACAGGGATATGATTTTGCACTCGGAGAGGGTTTATACTTCGATCGAGGTTCCCGTATTCCAGCCAAAGCGGCATATGTACCAAAAGGGAAACCGGATGACTATTACCGTCACAAAAGAGGCTTAGGCTACGTTTTCTCGTCTGATGATGAATATGGTTGGCAAATTATCGATCAAATTGCTAATAAAGCAAAGGATGGGTACTTTTCAGAGCCCTCAGAATGGGATTCCGATACAAGTTTGGGGGAAGCATTCAAAGCCCTAATGGTAAACATGGCTACAGCGGATCCATCCACAATGGAGAACGATGATCAAGTGCCAACGTGGGAAGACCCGTGGGTTCACCACCTGAACATACAGTATGGTGATAAGTTCGAACAGAGAGAACCACCCACCGAGGATGAAATAGTCCAAATTAATATGGGCGATGAAGCCAACCCAAAACCCATATTCATCAGCGATAGTCTTCCCCCAGATGAAAAGGAGGAATTAATTGCTCTCATCAGGGAATATATCGACGTCTTCGCTTGGAATTACGAAGACATGCCAGGGCTCGACCCCAATGTGGCGGTGCACCGCCTCGATATCAAGTCGGATGCCAAACATGTCAAACAACAGCAGAGACGGTTTCGTCCGCAGATTATGGAAGCCATTGAGGTAGAGGTTAAGAAGTTGATCGACTCAGGATTTATCCGAGAGGAGCAACATCCAGACTGGCTAGCTAATATTGTCCCAGTCATGAAGAAAAATGGTAAGATCAGGATATGCATCGACTTCAGGGACCTAAATGCGGCATGTCCAAAAGACGACTTTCCCCTCCCAATCACGGACGTCATCATCGACAATACGTGCGGATTTAAGAGGATGTCCTTCATGGATGGTTTTCAGAGTATAACCAGATCAAAATGCACCCGGATGATGAGAAGCACACAGCGTTCAGAACGCCCCTCGGTGTCTTCTGCTACACAGTGATGCCTTTCGGTCTAAAAAATGCAGGCGCCACATACCAACGAGCGATGACAAAGATTTTCCAGAAGCACCTCAGGAAAACAGTCGAGTGCTACGTTGATGATTTGGTTGTAAAAAGCCGTAACAAAGAAGATCACATCAAGGACTTGAAGACGATGTTCGATCTCATGCGAAGTCATCAATTGAAGATGAACCCCACCAAATCCTTCCTTGGAATGTCCAGCGGAAAATTCCTGGGATTCGTCGTCACCACTAAAGGCATACATATTGATCCTGACAAGGTGAAGGCGATACATGAATTGCAACCACCGAGGAATCTAAGGGAACTCAGAGGATTGCAAGGGCGTTTAGCTTACATCCGGTGGTTCATCTCAAATCTCTCTGGGAAGTGCCAACCATTCTCTAAACTAAACAAGAAAGGGGTGTCATTTATTTGGGACGACGCCTGCCAAAAAGCACTCGAAGATATCAAGACATATCTGACGAATCCTCCTGTTCTTGTCGCACCAAAATTAGGTAAACCGTTCTTGATATACATCAAGGCGATGAACCATTCGATAAGTGCTTTATTAGCACAAGACGATGATAATGGTCACGAACAGGCAGTTTATTACCTAAGTCGGACGTTGGTAGGCGCTGAGTCCTAATATCCGATGATTGAGAAAGAATGTCTCGCATTGGTATTTGCAGTACAAAAGATGCGGCATTACTTGGTCGGACAAACGATTTACGTTATCTCTAACGTTAATCCAGTACGGGTTTTTATGACGCAACTGGGTTCGATGAATTGGCGGTTAGCGAAGTAGGCCCTTCTCTTGTCCCAGTATGATCTGCACTTCAAACAGCAGAAGTCGGTCAAAGGACAAGCGATTTGTGATCTTTTGGCGGCAAGCCCGACAACAGATACGGCAGAAGTATATGATGACTTGCCGGATGAAACCCACGAGGTTAACACCACATCGTATCAACAAGTATGGCAATTATACTTTGATGGTGCTTCGAGAGCAGTTAATAAGACAGTAACCCCCGGATGTCCTATAGTCTCCTCTGGGGTTAGAGTTGTCTTAGTTTCCCCGGGGAAGCATGTGATGCCTCGGGCTTATTCATTGACTGGTCCGTGCTCCAATAATGTAGCCGAGTACAACGCACTCCTTATTGGACTCAGTTTCGCCAAGGAGCTGGGGGTCGAATATCTCGAAGCTTTTGGGGATTCTCAATTGATTGTTAACCAAGTCCGTGGAGAGTATGAAGTCAGGAACCAAGACCTGATCCCGTACCACCAAGAGGCCGTCAAAATGGCAGATTCTTTCGAAGAATTCTTTATTGAATACATCCCTCGTCTCTAGAACGCTTATGCGGATGCACTGGCAGCACTAGCAGTATCACTCACGCAGCCGCCCGAAACTGAACTGCTAGTCACAGTAAGATCACACCAACTCTGCGTACCCATATACGATATAGACATCGAAGAGGAAGATGATAGAAACGTAAACGCCAAAGAGGTGAACTCAACCCAAATCGGGTCTGAGTCCCGAGATTGGCGTTTTCCCATCATTGACTACGTCCAATACGGTGTTCTGCCAGAGGATGTAAAAGAAAGGGAATCGATCCACCGAAGAGCACCAAGATTCTTCTATAATTCCGAGACCTGTACATTATACTGTCGAGGGTATGATGATTTGCTCCTCCGATGCCTTTCGAACGAAGAAGCAGAAGAAGTTCTTAAGGAAGCACACGAAGGAGAATGCGGTGCGCATCAGCCTGGTCCCAAGCTGTATGATCGCATCAGAAGAATGGGATACTTTTGGCCAACAATGGTCCGTGACGCGATCGAATACGCACGAGGATGTCACGCCTGTCAAGTGCATGCAAATTATATGCACCAACCACCGGAGCGGTTACACACGTCAACCACTTCCTGGCCATTCGAGACATGGGGTATGGACATTGTCGGTCCTATTTTCCCCCCTTCAGTCAAAGGTGATCGGTTTATTCTCGCAATCACGGATTACTTTTCAAAGTGGGCTGAAGCAATTCCTCTTAAGGAAGTGAAGACGAACAACGTCATCAACTTCATCAAGCATCATGTCATATACCAACACGGCGTGCCGAGACGGATCATTCATGACAACGGTCCGCAGTTCATAAGCAACGCTTTCGTCAGGTTCTGCGACAAATTCAAAATTCAAGATGTTTCGTCGACAGCTTATTATCCCGCTGTGAATGGATTAGCTGAGGCTTTCAACAAGACGATCATTAAGATCCTATCAAAACTCGTGAAAACCAATAAACGAGACTGGGACAATAAACTCGGTGAAGCACTCTGGGCTTATCGCACCACAGTACGCACACCTACGGGAGCCACCCCGTATTCATTGGTATACGGATGTGAAGCTGTGCTGCCTTTGGAGATTCAGATCCCATCCCTTCGGATCGCTCTCGCAACTGAGATGTCGACAGAAGAACAGTATCAAAAACGTCTCGAAGAACTCGAGAGGTTGGATGAAAGGCGCTTGAAAGCTCAACAACACATTGAGTTTATCAAGCCAGAATATCTAGGGCTTTTGATAAAAGGGTCCGACAGAGAAGCTTCAAGGAAGGAGATCTGGTCCTCGCTGCTCGCCGACCGATAATCCTCAATTCCAAGAAGAAGGGTAAGTTTGAACCCAAATGGGAAGGACCGTTTGTGATAGACACAGTCTACTCAAACGGTGCATATCGCCTCGTTTCTCTAGAGGGCGTCAGGCAATTAATACCAATAAATGGGAAGTTCCTGAAAAAGTACTATCCCTAGTACATTCGGGATAACCCATTTATCGGGAAGTTCCTCGAAGAATATTCCATTTGATATTCTAGAGGATAACCCAAAATTGTTCTACCACCAAAATCCCTCACTGATCAATTTCAATTGACAGTGAGTCCACCAAAAACTGTCTTTCTGGTCCAAACCACAACCAAAATCCCCTCTTGATTCTTTCCACGAACAAGAGGCCCATTTTCAATTCAGAGTCTCCTTTCCAACTGGGAATAGAATATAAAATTCTTCCTTCCTTGTTCGGGGAATAGAATATAAAATTCTTCCTTTCCCACACCAATCTTTTCCAAGAATTTATCAATCTTAGATTCATCCTAGGAAGTTTATCCCGAATCCTAAGCAGGGATAAGTCTGCGCCTAACACGCGTTGCCGGTTTAGTCTTTCTCCGCAGAAGAAGACACCAGAGTTCGATTCTGTGGTATTTTATCCTAAAACC
>BQKN01001069.1:278978-290006 GCA_022839385.1 Asparagus kiusianus | reverse complement strand
GTTGGACTCGAAACGACTCAAGCCAAGCAACAGATCGAGCTGTATCAAGCTCAAATTTCCAAAGCCTACAACATGAAGGTTAAGAAAAGAATCTTTAAAAAAGGTGATCTGGTGTTAGCCATCAGACGACCTATGGTGATGACGCATAAGACCAAAGGCAAATTCAATCCCAAGTGATAAGGACCATTCGTAATAGAATCACTCTATTCGAACAGAGCTTATCGTTTCATCAATCAGAAAGGTGATAGGTTCATGGTGCTAACAACAGGAAATTTCTCAAGAAATACTATCCGTAGATCATGAGACCCTTTTTTCTAATCCCCAGCCAAGTTTAAGAGGAGAAATCAAAATCACTTAGATTAGGTGTTGGTTTCTTGAAATTCATTGAGTTGAGAGTAACAAATCTTTCAAACATTCCCCAGCTTGTATATCGTCAAGTTAACATTATACCTCTAACAATTAAAATTTTCTAGAATTATTTTGATAATAAATAGAATTTTAGATTTATGCTAAGTTAACATTACACCTTTGACATTCTCAATCTTTTCATTATTCTAAGTTAAAACACAAAAAAAAGAGGAACATTGAAAGGCAAAACGATATCATTTTCATTCGACATTGTTGAGTTGCTACAAAGTGACAATACTTGTTATAATACAAAAATCGCACTAAACTAAAAAAAGAGGGCAAATGAAGCTAAGTATCAGGAGCCGTTAACTTAATAGATGCGAGTCTGGACTTAACATCTGAAAGCTTTCTTTCATGGGTTGCTCGGGCATGTTCAACAGCTTCCTTCCTAAGCTCCGCTTCCACGGGTGCAGCAACAGCGGCTTCTTTTTGGATCTCCTCAATAACTTGCATCTCCTTGCCATAAGCATCATCGATCTCTGTGCTCTTGAGGTGGAGCCTTGGCACAGTCACCTTCTCCTCAACAAGTTGAGCCCTTAATTGAGCAATAGTAGTAGAAGATGTTTGGGTCGGAAATTGTTTTCTTCATTGTATAACTTATTACAACTTTAATCGTTACAATAAATCCGAAAAAGACGATTTTTTATAAGATCTTACACAATGAAAAAAATAAAAAAAATTACAATCTCCTTCAAAGAACACATAGCAGAGAATGTTTATCGCCTATTGCTGTTTGCGTGAGATCTTTGCCTAAAAAAAATTACAATCTCCTTCAAACAACACATAGCAGAGAATGTTTATCGCCTATTGCTGTTTGCGTGAGATATTTTCCTGTGCCAAGGTTTATCCGTGGACCGCCTACGAACCAAATCTGGTTAACAGAATAATTGATCAGAGTTCCTACTTCACCAAGGAAGTATTCGCTAAAGTACTGATATCGACTAAGCGAAATCAGTACTCTTCTCAAGATTAAGACGAAGCCTAATCTCAAGGAAATGGGGTACGGGGCTTCGGATCCTTCGAAATACTCCTTTATGCCGAAGTTTATCGGGATCTAGCTAGCCTCCTCTGAAATTTTGTGCTCATTGACTCTTCAATCCAGCAGCATCTCCTCCTCTTGATAATAATTCATCCTTTGTGAAAGGAGACCCTAGGCTTGTATTTATAGGGCTTCGGATGTGGTTATTTGGATAAGAATAAAGGATTTAGCCATATCTTTAGTTGACAACAGCCTAACCCCATTTAGAGATGATATCCGATCAGTTGAGATGCTTGGCAATAAACAAATCCTGAGAAAATAACAAAAAACCCGTCAGAAACGCTTTTGAGGCTTAAGACTGCACGACAGGTACTTGGAGTTGACCGACAAGCCCGTCGGGTACTTTGGAGCTGACCGACATGCGCGGTGGGCACTTTGGAGCTAACCGACAAGCCCGTCGGGCACTTTGGAGCTGACCGACAAATGCGCAGGTACTTGGATAATCCTTCTTGACTCGGATGAAAACGTTCATTGTCTTCCTTTCGTCTCGAGCTGTGTGCAGACACCTATAAGCATTTTAAACGCCTTCAGATACCCCATCCAGAGTATTTCAGACCTATTCTTTTATAGAACAGTCTGAAATGTTTTGGATAAGATAGGCTTTGTTTTCAGTCTCTTCAGTATTTTGTTGAGGAGATCGCGTAGAAGGATCTGTGAATGGCTTCAATTCTTGACTTCTTCAATCTTCAATCTACTCGGTATTATGTCGAATAGATGAAGTTATTCCGACGCTGCGTTTATCGTCTGACCGTTGTCAAAATTTTGAACTAAAGTTGATGCGTAAGTTTCTGAACTTAGCTTGTGTCATTGAGTTGACGTTGAACTGATTGTCTTCGTTGGGAATTCATATCTGGATCGTAATTGAACTCCTTGGAATCATCCTTTAATCCGGAATTTTTCCTTAGCCTTATTTCGACAAAATTATTAATGCGTTGACTGGCGTTAACACAGTTTATACTCATATATTTGCTGGACTCTACACAGTTTAAGCTCTTAAGGCATTAGAGTGTGGCGGTCCCAAATATTAGGGCCGCATGACCAACTGTTAAAGCTGATTCATCTGTATGTATGGATTTTATCCTAAAATTATTGGATCCTCAAGTCACGAGACTAACTAATGGACCTGGTGTGTCAATGACTCTCTCATTTATAGGATTTTTGGCACACCCTCAGCCATCAACGGGTTTGATGAGCCTTTACCGACTACCGTTTGAGTCGGACTAACATACAGATTGTTTAAGTCCGTTCTACATATAACGTTATGCTAAGAGAGTCAACTCTCGTAGTGCTACGATATTGAAATTGTAGATTTCGTCTTTCTCATGAGAATAGACTATCCGGCAATGCGTATTAAGCGCTGACTTATCCCTACTTAGGCTTCGGGATAAAATTCCCCAGACTTGGATTCTGATGTCTTCTTCAATCGGTGAAAGACTAAACCGACAATACGTGTTAGGTATTGACTTATCCCTTCTTAGGATGCGGGATAAAATTCTCCATACGTGTAAGGCACGGATTATGGTGTTATTAATAACAACTTGTCATAATGTCGAATATGTGGGTTTTTGTCTTTTTTACGGTCAAGGACTAACCAGCAACGCATGTTAGGCGCTGACTAATCCCTACTTATATTTCGGGACAAAATTCTCCAGATTTGGATTCTGATGTCTTCTTCACTCGGTGAAAGACTAAACCGGCAACGCGTGTTAGGCGTTGACTTATCCCTACTTAGGCTTTAGGATAAAATTTCCTGTGCGTGTGAAGCACGGATTTTAGAGTTGAAGGATGATGTCTTCTCTTGGGGCAAAGATGAACCCGATACTGGAAAGAAAGAATTTTATATTCTATCTCCGGTTATAAAGGAAACTCAAAATGGGATTTCCACTTCAAGAATCCTAGAAGGTGAAACTAAGAGTGGGATCTCCACTCCGAGAATCAGAAAGATGTGGATAATCCTAACTGTCAAAAGGTTTGATTACCGAACTAAAGATAAATTTCTCATTTATCGAGAGTGAATTGTGGTTTTGGCCCTAACTATAGGAAGGTTTGACCAAGTGGGAGTTTGAAACGACCCTAACTGTAGGAAGGTTTGATCACTCGATTTGAAAGTAGACCTCTCGTTCATGGAAGGAATCAAGAGGGGATTTTGGTTTTGGTCCTAACTGTAGGAAGGTTTGACCAAATGGGGTTTGAGATGATCCTAACTGTTTAAATGTTTGATCGTTCAATTTGTGGACCTCTCATTCATGGAAAGAATCGAGAGGGAATTTTAGTTGTGGTCCTAACTATAGAAAGGTTTGACCGAGTGGACAGTGAGAGTGGGAGTACAAATTACAGTGGGAGTATTGACTTGTACAAATCACTCAGTAAAGGTTCTTGGTATCAAGTGATAAGGACTTAACACGAAGGGGTTTGATAATTGTCAAAGATTAGTAGACTAAAATTCCAAGCATTATATCTAGACTCTAATAGTAGGAGTGTTGAGTGCACAGACACAACGGGATTTTGAGTGGATTAAACCAAGAAGAATTTTAGTGGACCCACCGTCAATTAATTTGATCAGTGAGGGATTTTGTGGTGGAAGATTATAAATCATCAACACTAGTGGGAGTTTTTTGTGAGGGAAGATTGATCTAACGAAGTGATCAAATCTCAACTCAGCAAAAGAGTGCTTGGAAGTTGGTGGAATTGATCCCGACAATAAGATGTGTTTCACCCTTGAACATTCAGAGTCAGAGTGGGAGTTTCTCATTTATCACTTCTTTGTAGTGACCGGGTTATCCCTAAGAATACACCATATAACATTCTTCCGGGAACTTCCCGTTACATGAATCATCCACCCCCCAGCTTCCTTTGCAAAACTGGGTCTAACACTGTACTTAGTTGGATGACCGGGTTATCCTTAAGAATACCAATCATGACACTCTCCATGAACTTTCCATGAAAGAAAGGAAACAACTTAGACTCATATACCTGTTGGAGTATGCATGGAGCAGTTTATCCTCATGCACCTATTGGAGGATTGAGGAGCAGTTTATACTCATATACTCTTCGGAGTGTGCATTCGGCTTAATTTAGCGTTATGATGTCAGCTTCAACCAAGGTTTGGATACTATTTTTGAGAGCAAAGCAAGCTTTGGTAGGATGAAAGATCCTCCTGTGGGATGCACAGTACTTTGGATCTGCAGTATTATCAGCTTCCTACTGATTTGCGATAGGTGATAGCTTGATCTTGTTATTCTTAAGGAGGGATTCAAAAATGGCTAGAACATCTTCGTCCTTGAAGGAGTACTCTTTTTAGAGTCTCAAATCCAAAGTCTTTTGCTGTCTTTGGGGTTGTTGTTGTGACGTCTGATTAACATCAATAACTGTTGCAGGTGCTTTCTCTTTACTACGAAGCTTGAGTTCGGAGAGTTAGCCGTCGGTTGGCTTCTTTTGGCTTTCTTCCTTCTAAGGAAGCGTTCAGCCTGCTCTCCGCGCACCTTCATCGCCTTATTTTGGAATTGCTTGATGAAGTCGTCGACCATCTCTTCATCTTCATGTTTCTCCTCAAAGAGTACCCTGATGGATAGTTCGACATTGTCATCAAAGAAATTGCCGAGGAATGAGCTTTCCATGTTGTCCTAACCGTTGATACTTCTAGGCTTGAGATGACGGTACTAATCGAAGGTAGGCCCGCGAAGGGTGCTAATGAATGACTGGACCATCAAAGGCTTGTTGCCAGAGATCACTCCTAGCGGAACTTGAAATAAATCAAGTGTTAAGTAGGGGAGCTCTTCCCGTCAAACGTCGTGAAGTTGATCAGGTTGAACTTCGTTGGATACATGATCGACTCTCACTCTATTGGATAGGGACACGGAATACCGGTCTTCTTCACCTCTCGAGCAGACATCAGAGCGTTGATTTTGCTCTCGAGGTCTTTCATTTTCTCGTCCTCGTATGTATCATGCTTTGGACGATTTCTAAGAGGATCAACGCGGCTACCCCCGGTATTATCATCTTCGGTGAGACCACCCCTGCATTGTTATCTTCAGTAGGGCCACCCCCAGTGTTTTGGTCAGCCGGAGGGTTGTCTTCATCGAGGTGTTCGCCCACATCTGAATCGCTACCTGTTTAGTTAGCAATGTTGTGACGGCTGGATTCACCAAATTGATTGGACAGAGCCCGAATCTGTTGGTCATGCTCTTCCTTCATCCGCATCATGGTCATTTCCAATTCGAACTTGAAGTTCTCTTTTTGCTTAGCCAAAGCATCCTCGATGATTTTGGCCATTTGCTTGGTGTTGATCATAAGTGCGTTGCAAGATTGTCCTAGGCTGGATATCGTATTATCAGAAGTAATTATAGAGTTAGCATCTGATGCTTCATTATCTGAGGATAATCCACTTTACATTCTCTGATAATCCCTTTGTCTAATGCTTCCCAATCGCAATCGGGTTAGACGATGTGATATAACTGGGTTAGAACTAGAAGGTCAAGTTGACTTTCCTCTATCAGCTATGTTAATTATGACTTTTGGAAGTTCGTCATCTTGAACGGCTGATCGTTTCTTGCGGAAACGTCTTGGCTTAGTATTCGATACTTCAGAGGAAAGCCTTTGGAATACCGAGACCCTTTGTAGAGCGGTTTTGGGACAGCTACACGCTGGTAATACTCCCCTGATAATTTTGGCATACGGATAATGAAATTTTGTATTTTGAATATCTCTCTTTCGAGATCTGTTCGTACCCCTAGCCTGATAGTACAACTCATCGACATGATAACCGGAGCTATCTATCGTGTGTTGGCATGACTTCTCAAGTATAACGTCATCGTCCGACGAACGTGTTTCCTTCTGAGGACTTGCTGCCTTGTTAGCATTCTCAAGAGTCACACGTTTGGAGCCACGCTTTCATGAGCGTGGGACCTCAACGGGCTCTTGGACAATGACTCGCGGTCCGAGGCGGTCAGTTATAAGAGTTTTCCCATTATAGGAAGGCTCTGACTTATTGCAAGGGCAAGTACGACCCCCAGCTCGATGAGTTGCTCAGGATTCATTCATCGTGCCCAAGCGTTCTTTGACTGGAACTCTGCTTTGATCCTCATACAAAGGACCTAGGCATTCCATCATTATCATTTTAAGTCGGGACAAATCCGTGTTGCCGTGGGACTTCACCGAAGGTATGGGATCAGTCGGAACAGGAGCGGAATTCACTGGAGTCAGAAAACAGGCGTGAAACACCCCCTGGCTCGGCCTAGGCACGGGTCATCAAACACTGATAATAGAAGTTATAATTCAACGACTTCTAGAAGGCTACAATTTGGATACTTTCACGACAATCAACAAATGTTATAATTCAAAGACCTTCACAACAACCGATGGAAGTTCTGATTCAACGACATTCATAATCATCAACAGGAGTTATAACTAACGACCCTCACATTCCAAGGAGCCGAGATGAAGATCATGATCTTTGCAACTCTCTAACTAGAGAGACTACAAATCAACGGTCTCTTAAACCCAAAACATAGAGCTCATCTCTGCGTTCCAGACTCAAAACGCGGGGCTCATCTCTGCGTTCCAGACTCAAAACGCAGAGCTCGTCTTTGTGTTCCAGACTCAAAATGCATGGCTCACCACTACGTTTTTCAGCCTCAAGTGCAGAACCCAACTATGCGTCCCAGGTCCAGAATGCAGAGTTCGTGCACAGAATGCAAGTTTTACATTTGACTCGTTCAAACATGAGTTGAACAGTTTCAGAAATAATTTCCCACGATTTGAGGGGTTCACAACCCCACTAAGGAGTGATTTTAGGGATTAGTTACACCCCTAAAACCCCTATAAATAGTGGGAAACTCAACTAAGTTTGGATCTTTTGATCTTTGAGCATTTTTAGGTCTAGAAATCGGCAACATAAAGCTTGGAGCATCTTTCGGAGCTGTTCTTGAAACTTTTCCTTGGCTTGTGAACCAAATTTCGGTTGGATTAAATCAACTCTTTTACAGAGTTCTAAACTCATTCCAAGTTCCTTAACTCGTTCAGAGTTCTAAACTGCATCGACACCGAGAAGAACCCAGATTAAACAAAGGGAAGGGTCTCCGTCGATCCCTTCTCTCTTTTATAATTCGAGAAACCAAGTGAGAGGAATTAAATTTCTTTTTCTAAGTTTGTTAGAGAGAGATTGCATCGAGATAATTATAATTCACTCTTTTTCTAAGTCTATTAGAGAGAATAATATAAATTTTAATTCTCAATTTTTTTCTTCAATTTTCCCACAAACAGCATTACTTGAGCCCCCTTAACTACCCCGTTGAAGCTTTCAGAAAAATTAGTTGTCATTATGCAAAATCGATTCCCTCCATCTTTACTTAGTGCCTACCGATCGACGTAATCACTCCCCAAACTACTCTCAATCCAGTCATGTGCGGCTGGAGATAGTGCGTTGATTTGATCCCGTATCTGATCATACACACATGTTTCGGGTGCACAACCCGCTTGGCAAAGAAGGTTTTGTAAATGTATCTGACCAAATCTCTTTTTAAAATTAGCTCTAATGTATCGTAAGCAATAGCGGTGATTGTGATGAGAACCAAATATCATGTACAATGCTTTTGAAATACATTTCATCCTATCGGATATAAAAGTAATTTTCCTAGGAGGCAACACATTAAAAATATATAATAGAATGCAAGAAAAAAATCACTCCTAATCTTCACTGTTCTCGACCTCCACAACTGCGAAGGCCAAAGGAAATAAGCCACCATCTGCATCTACTCCTGTAGCAACAAGTAATACACACTTATATTTACCGTATAAGTGTGTGCCATCAATGCTAAGAACCGACCGACAAAATTTAAATCCCTCGATCGAAGGACCAAATACCCAAAATACAGAGGTGAATTGATAAACTCCCAGATTGATCTCTTTGATTATGAGTTTGTATTCAGATCCAGGATTACTTCTTTTGATCGCATCAAGATATTGAGGTAGTGTCGCATAAGACTTCTCCCAATCACCAAATATTTTTGTCATCACAATTCGCCTTGCATTCCATGCTTTACTATATGATATTTCAATGAACTTCATATCTAGCACGCTCACAATTATATTACCAAGAGTAAGTTCAAGCTTTTTCTTTAATTTTGGCATAATCAACCACGCTATGTAAGAAGCAGATGCTCCACTGTGATTTTGCTCTAACATCGGATTGCTACATGTGTGAACGCCATAGTATTCTGTGATCCTAAAATGCCCATTATGTTTCTTTCCGGCAAATGCATATAACTTCCAAGGGCATGCGTAATCGGCTTCATTTCCCTCAGCCCGACCTTTCCTTTGTGTATTCATGAAACAAATTGCCTCATAACTTGTGCGATTGCTTTTAACTTGCTTGAATTTGACCAACTTTTTGATTGAGTAATCACGAATAGCATCAACCAATTGGTCTTTAGTCTCGAATAAATCACCAACTCTGAAAAGGACGTCATCATCTCCTCTATGAGTTGGACTTTGGCCAATGCACATATCTTGTACTGTGGAAGAACGAATCCACTCATCATCTTCAAACTCGTTGGGGGTGGTTCTTCGTACTCAACAACAATTCATTGTTAACATAAGCCTCATCGGGCCAATCCGGATTCTCTTCAACATCTTCACTCACAAATTGTATGATATCAATTGGTGCACTATCCTGATCTTCACCTTCAGAGGCGTTGCTTATTTCATCCTCTTCAACTGTTGCCCCTCTTAACGACCTCATATTTTCATAAAGGACTTCATTATTCATGACTTTGACATTCCACCGAATGGAGTTGCACCACTATGATATTAAAATTGAGTCCGCTCCATTTCACTCGAAGAAGAAAGAAAACCATCAGACTCAACTCCCAAATCTAACATGCGTGAGTATTCTCCTCGAGGGTTGAATATTTGACACGAACTATATAGTAACTTTTTAATAAACAATTCTACCGTTTGTTGCGACTTACTCAAATTAAACATAATACTCATATGATGATCGTTTGAGATCTCAACTGCGAACCTTCTATCAAAAATTATGGGCCAATTGCATATTATTCTTAGGCAGTACTCTCGTGGGTCAATTGCCGTAACTCGGTGTATTTGTTAATCAAGTCACAGTAACTATATGATTCCTAGATCATTAATAACGTCGTTACCCCTCCGACATATGTTGGCATATTATTTATTTCATAATTAATTTTCCCATCATAAGAGCAAGCAATAAAAATTATATTGTTCAACCTATTCAAAAGAAGATTATATCATTTAAATGTAAAAAATTTAAATAATATTATCAAGGCATCGAATAAGAGAGGAAAACCCTATATGCAAATAATCTCATATAATTTTGACAAAAAACCCTAATCCCTAAATTGGAAATCCTAAATCTTAGAATTGAGCATTTTATGCCCTAAAAGTTTAATTTCAGCAATAACAATCATCATATAAAGCATTCAAACCACCTAGAGAAAAAAAAACCCTAGAAATTTGATTTTGAGAGAAAACCCTAGATTTCTACATGTTAAAAGAGGAGAGAAGGAAGAGAAATTACCTAGAGATCTTGAATAAACTTTTGATTTGAATTTCGGCCTAAAAAATAGGGTGAAAATTGAGATCTGATCATGTAGTGCAAGAGAATGACGGAAGAGGAGAAGAGGGAGGCGGCTGGGAGAGATGGGTTTCGAGGAGAAAGGTTTCAGGTGGCTTATATAGGGGGGGCGTGAACTAGAATAAGTAGTCGGGGTTGGCATCCCCGACTACTTTGAGACTTAGCTAATTCCCGACTTCTCTACTTGCACAAGTCCCTGCTAAACGGTCGGGGTTGGGAACCCCGACCATTTCGGAATAGTCAGGCAATGCCGCAATGGTCGGGGTTCCCAACCCCGACCATTTTTACATTGACTAAATTAGTCGGGGTTTCGAACCCCGACTAATTTGGCTTCTAAATAGCGGGCAATCTCCTAAATAGTCAGTGTTGCCAATCCTGACTATTTAGGAACGAGATTAAAAAAAATCGACCCACTTTCTCGTTATGATACTGACGTGACGAAAAAGTTGGTCGATTTTTATAAATAACTTTGAATATGGTCGATTTTAAAGAATAAATTATAGAATGAGTTTAAATAGAAAATTTCTTTGTATTTTCATCTAAGTACCCGAAGTTTCACCCTTTTTATAACTTTGATACACTAAACTTCTAGTTTGACAATATTGATATTCCAAAGTTTTTGAATTAACATTAATTTAACACTATGATAATTGACACATTAATTTTGATTATTACCTGTGATATTATTTACACGTTGGAGGTTTATAGAGATGGCAAATTAGTCCCTCACATCTTTAAACGTTTTGAAATTTCTCCGTCAATGTTCATTTTTTGAAATTAGCTCCCCAAAACTTTTAATTTTTGCAAATTACTATCTCGATCTCTATACATTTTTGCAAATTAGTCCCTCAAATCTTTAAACGTTTTGTGTGATGGTAAGTATGTTGACCCCTTAATTTTTGTTTTCAACAATTTTGTTTGAACCAGACACTAGAAAATAAGAGAATCTATTCACACATCAATTGTTTTTTTT
>BQKN01001069.1:239848-273978 GCA_022839385.1 Asparagus kiusianus | reverse complement strand
CAGGCTCTGGTCCACGAGCTCTCCCTCAAGCTCGCCGGCGCCGATCCCTCCGCCCGAATCGAGGCGGCGAGGGACGTTCGGAAGATCGTCAGGGCCTCCGCTAGGGCTCGATCCGCCTTCGCTGTCGCCGACGTCGTCGATCCCCTCGTCTCCATGCTCGCCTCCGTCGATCGGCTGGCCAAGGAGTCCGCTTTGCTCGCGCTGCTCAATCTCGCCGTGCGGAACGAGAGGTAAAGCTCTCGGTTAGGGTTTTGTGAGTGCTTCCTCTTGAGTTTGGAAGTGTTGGACTGTTTTTCTATCTTTTGATTATACTATTCATCGCATTGAGGTAAGAACTTATCGTGTATGTAAGCGCAAAAAAATTGACAACTCTTGATGTCGTATGGTTTAGTGTAGCACGCTGGAATCTGGATAGATGAATGAATGCTCTCGTTCATCCTTCCCCTTTTCTCGTTTATCGTATAAGAGGAAATATATAGATTATTTTATGCTAGAGATAGTTGGATATAGTAAATTTCTAATGCGGGTCCATTGATATGTTTGACATTTTTGAAAAGCTAGGATTAAATCTTTTGATCGTCAAAATTGACCCCACATCCATTAAGCTAATTGGTCAGAACAATTTTTATTGTATGATGGATACGCCATACATTATATCTAGATAGTCTGACATAAACACTTTTATTTTACACGTATGTTGGTATTCGTATCCGTATCCATATCCACATCCTATGGGGTGTACATATCATATTCTTATCCATATCCGTTTGCATCTACACTTCTAATAATTGTAGTAAAAAAAGAGGTCTTAGCAGCTTTGCTGATTAAGATATTTTATTTGACTCAAAAATGAATAGTTGTGGAAAAGATGGTGATGAGAAATTTTTTTTCACTTTCATTGTCGTCCCAGTCATTGATCCCCTCATCTCAATGCTCTCCTCTGTCAATCGACTGGCAAGGAGTCGGTGTTGATCGTGCCGTTTGATCTCGCCGCGAGAAATGAAGGGTAAAGCTCCCGGTTAGGATTTTCTCAGGTAGGACTTTGTTGGAGTTCCCACTTACATTTGGAAACATTGGATTGTTTCTACGCTTTGGTTGTTTATAATTTATTCTCTCAAGGCAAGAACTAATTATCGAAGGAAAGAAGTCAAAAACTTTGATGTCTTATGGTTTATTGTAGTTGGCTTGGATTTGGATAAATGAATGAATGTTCTTACTTATCCTCTCTTTTTCCTATGTTTCCCTTTATGCTTCCCTCTTTCTTGGCTATGAGTGCAAACTGGTCTGATACAGATCAAATTTGAGATTTACTACACCTCTATCCATTTACTAGTTACCGATAAGGATACAAATAAGTATAGGGTTCGGTAAGGTCATACTTTTTAACATTAAATATGGATGCAAATCTTATAAAGGAAACATACACAGTTACAAAAGGATATGAGGAAAACATACAAAATTGAAAAATATATACGTCATCCAACGCTAGAGATGATTAGATATAATAAATTTATCTAATGAGAGTAAATTCAGTATATTTGATTTCTAATGTCAATATATTATATCAAATTTGACCTCATAACCATTAAGCTAATGGTCAAAACAATTTCAGTTGTTATGATTGATACATTATATTTAGATATTCGGATATGAACCTGCTATTTTACTCACATGTCTGTATGTATATCTATATACTGTGGGATATAGATATACAACATCCATATTCATATCTTATCTGACAGAATAATGATTTATCTTTGGACATCTTTGTCAGTTTGCATTGTTACTTCTAACAATTGTACTCAAGAAAGAAGTCTTAGAGCTTTGCTAATTTAAGTTGTTTCCTTTGTCTCAAAGATGAGTAATTGTGAAACATAGTGTACAGGAAACAATAGTGTACAGGAAACAAAATTTTGCTTTCGTTGTCACCATTGTTGTTGATCCGCTCCTTTCCATTCTCGCCTTTGTCAATCAACTTGATAATAGTTGGTGTTGCTTGCACTATTCAATATGGTCATGAGAAATAAGAGATAAAGATCTTGCTTTGGACTTTGTAAAAGTTTCCTTTTAAATTTGGAAATATCGGATCGTTTCTTTTTGTTGATTGTTTGTAATTTATTGTGTCAAGGCAAGAATTTATTAGAAAGTGATGTCATATGATTTACTGTAGCTCACTTGGATCTAGTTACCTAAACAAGTCCTCTTGTTTATCCTTTCCTTTTTTCCTATCTTTCCATTTCTGCTTCTCTCCACCCCCCCCCCCACCTCGCCCTCTAACTTGGGTGTAAATGGATCAAATACAGATCATATTTGATACTCATCGAATCTATACCTATTTAGTGATTTCAATGAAGGATAAAATTACGAATAAGGTTATGTAAGGAAAACTCATAGTTATAATGTCAAGATTAAATACGTATATAAATATTATAAGAGGAAATATATACGAATGCAAACGGATATGAGGAAAACATACAAAATTGAAAAATATGCAGCTCATGTGATGCAAGTTGCAAGAGATGATTAAATTTAATAAATTTCTCTTGCGAGAGTTGATTAATATATTCGATGTATTACCAAAGTTGTGATTAGATTCTTTGGTCATTAAAATTGGCCCAATATCCTTTAATCTAATGGTCAAAATAATTTCTACTATATAACGGATGCTATCTTTAGATGTTCGGATACGAACCCTAATATTTTACTAATATATCCTCTTTGTATCAATATCTAGATCCTATGTAGCATGTAGTATCTATATTCATATCTTACCGTACATAAGTAATGATTTATTCACATTTACCCGTTTACATCCCTATATGTATTCAAGAAAGAGGATTTCGCAACTTTATTGGTTTAAGTTATTCCCTCTGTCTTGAAAACGAATAATTATGAAAAATATTCGATTAGAAATTTTCGAATGATAATTGAAAATTTAAATTCCTTATTAGGATAATATATTGTTAAATAATCAATTGTTTGAACCAGTGTTGTCAATGCGCGAAGCGCAATGCGGGGCGCACAACATCTTTACGCGCACATGCGCAACGCGCAATGCGATGCGCGCGCCCGAGTGATGCGAGGCGCACACCACACACATAATTTTTCAATATATGTAATCAAGCGCGAAAGAACATGTTTTTTAGAATTTACTTGAAAAATATCATGATAAATAATATCTTACTACAAAATCACAATATAATGCTTTAATTTCTAATGCTAACACACAACATAGTAGCAAAATTCATAAATTTTTAAATCAAATGTTAAATCAAAATTAATATCCAAGCAAAGGATTAGTAATTGTCCTCAATTGAAGGCTATTTAAAAAGGTCTAATGGATTTATTTTGCTTTTTGGGATATGGAATATCAAGTATAAAGACTCGATTGAAATGTTAATAAATAAAACTATATGAGGATATGTATTATATGCACCCTACACGAAGTAAGGATGTACGCGAGGCGCAAAGGCGCTGCTGCATCACATGTGGGGCGCTTCGTCACCGCCCCGCATCATAAGGCGCATGAGGCGCAATGAGGCGCGCGCCTTTGAAAACACTGGTTTGAACTAATCCGTTCTTCGCATGGTTATTAATAACATAAAGCGAAAGCTCTTGTTTGAAATTAAATTTTCGCTTGATATTGAGCATGAAAGCGTTGAATAGGAGGGACCATGGGTTGTCGAAAAGCTGTCATGGAAGATATATTACAATTCTCAAGCTGATTGCAACAGACTTCTCGCATCTAGTGCTTTTGAATAAAATCTCCATCTAGAAAATTCCCTAATGAAAAAAATTACAATAGAAAAGGGAAATCTTGGATGTCAACCTAATATATTCACTAAAGCTCATACTTAATGTGGTCATGGCTAGCGCTCATTACCCACTTATGTGACAAATTACAACATTTAATGCAAAAATCACTTTGATTGCCATTTTTAGAGGGGGGAACTCTTGACGCTTTGGTACGCGGAAATAATTGGTAATGGAATGTGCATTTCCACTTCTTATCCATGCGTACCAAACACAACTTCTTTGTGGAAGTTAGAATGCCCATTTCACTTCTTATATGATACGGAATGGGCATTCCCACTTAAATGGGAATGAAAATTTTGAAATAAATTCCAGATATGTCTTGATTGCTTATCGATTATCCATACCAAAAAATAAAAAAGATTGTTATTCCCACTTCATTCTCTAATCACACACAAATGATAGAATGGGATTGAGCATTCCGTTCTCATACATATCCATTCCATTCTCACTTGAATGAATTCCCGTCTATCAAACGAGGCATAAATAGAAAATCTCTAAACTTCAAAAGGATGTACGAAGATATCCTCCAATTTTAGTTTTAAAGTTAAGTAGATTTCTGTGGGGAGAAGATACATGCTTGGCATCTCCATGCAAATATATGAGATTATTGAACATTTTGAGAATCAACCAAAATTGTTCCATGTTGCGCCACATGTTGTGTTTCCTATTTAGTTACCAAGCATGTATAATGCATCTGAAAAAGTGGCAAACGTATCATCAGGAGGGAGAGAGTATTGCGTCAGAGAATTAGACCCATAGGCTTATATGAACGAACAATGTCACTTAGTAAGGGAATTTAATAAGAGAGAAAATTTTGCTAAGAGAGAAGTAGAGATTGCATTATGAAGTATTTATTAGTAAGCATAGTTGATATTTTTCATGTATGTTGATGAGTACGAACCACCCGCTTTTATAAGTTTACATGCTAGAAATTGTTATTTAATGAATAATAAGCATTCGATGATTTGAAAGATCACGAATTAGGTATAACACTAGGTTGAACTCATGTGTTATTGTGGCATGTTGCTAATTGACTATACATTTTTTATGGAGAAAATATTCAATTAAATGCCATCAAGTTGTTTTAGCGGGAAAATTTAGAGGGTGTTTAGGAGTGGCAACAAGTCTCAACATGGTGGGTTAATCTGAATATGAGATTGTAATCTCCTTACAATATTATAGAAAGCATTAGACAGTCTAGGTGTCAGACCCTCCGTCTAGAGCCTAGGTGCTTAGGTTGGGTGGGGGATAAGGTAATTTTCTTTTTTTAACTATAATAATTAATAATATATTTTAATGTTACGAAAAATGCTAGGCACCTCCAAGCGCCAGATTGGTACTTATCTTTGTTTCAGCGGTGGTGGAGGTGTTGTTGAAGTTCGGAGGAGGTGGAGGTGTTTATAGGAGGTCGGAGGAGTTTGGAGGAGGTAGAAGGACTTAGAGGAAGCAACAGAGAAAATCAGGACCAAGACCTAAGCAGTGCAGTCCATGTAAGCGGTCTGCACTCACCTAGGCACTCTCAAGACCTAGGCGGGTGGCTTAGGTATTGCCAAGCTAGGCGGGCACCTAGGTGGACTAGGCGCTAGCTTTTAAAACATTGTCTTCATATGAAGGGACTTAGCCCAATGATAAGAGTTCTCGTCGTGTGACCAAGAGGTTACGGGTTCAGTTCAAAAACCTCTTATAAAAAATGTCAGGCAAGACTGAGTACAGTAGACCTAAAGTGGTCCGACCTTTTCCTAGACCTTGTGCATAGCGGGAGCTTCATGTATTAGGATGTCCTTTTAGGATTAGTTGTACTTAATATTCCAATGCTTGCCCCCATTTTTAACTTTGATATCCTAATGCCTTTTTTCCCAAATAATACCCCAAAGTTCAACAAAGTTTAATTTTGATAACCATGTTAATTTATATAATTGAAGAAGACGATAAAAAACAATGTTGATAATTAATACAATTAAAGGAGATTAAAAAGAGCAATTTTGGCAATTTGAGACTGCACAAACATCCTAGAAGCAAGAGAGAAACCTATCATAACCAAGGTTTTAAATATCGGATGTCGGGGAAATATCGGATGGCCAAAATTCATATCGGATTGCGGATATCAGTGATATATCGGGGATATGTGGTAAATATCGGAATGCTATAACAAATGTTTTCATATATAGTATAATGCACTAAAATGTAATCTCTACATACTTATGAAAATGTAAGCATACAAAATATAAATAATATATGTTTAGGATCACTAATCAACATTGTAAAACAAATAAAAACACAAATCAGTGCTGCAACATTTGGATTGAGTTTTTAAGGCCAAAATGTCATTTGATATAATGGGAAAATTATAATAAGCCGTCCAAAAATTGCCAAATGCGGTATATTGTTTTGCGACAAGCCATATAAAAGCATATATCGACCAACATATTAGCTGATATATCGGTCATATCAGGGATATATCGCACAAAATACTCAAAAAGCGGTAAAGGATATTTGGAGACTATATCGGTTGCGGCAAGCCCTGTAAAAGGATATATCGGGGGATATATCGAGCCATGTCGGGGATATTTAAAACAATGATCATAACAATGCTTGAGGTAACGAGGGGGGTTATTATGAAAAAATTTCCAAACAAAGAGAATTGTTTGTATTAAGTGGAAAGGAAGTTTATGTCCCTAGATACAAGCTAAGCTGCAAGAGTTGAAACCGAAACTGGTTATATCAATAAATGAGGATATCAAAGTTAAACTTTATTGAACTTTAGGGTGTTGTTCAGGTCAAAAAAACTTTGGAGTTTCAAAGTTAAAAATTGAGTAATAGGGTATTTAAGTGCAAATAATCCTAATTCTTATTTCTAATATAGGACAATATTACATGATTAAAATCTTAAATCTTTCATTCATCACTAATTATTAGCAAATAAATGTAAGCTTTTAAGTTTTTGGTGACCATCATCAAGGTATTGGCCTCCATTATTATACGACTGACATGTATTGGCATTGACTAGTATATATTGGTATGGATACGAAATGGCGTCTTTATTGAACTACGCTTCAAACTATGGCTAAAAGAAATACACGAAAACAAAAGCATTTAGACTTTCTTTATAAAAAGTACTTTAGGTTATAGTATTAAGGAATATATAGGAAATCGAAAACTGGAGTTTCTAGGCTTTCTTTATAAAAAGTAGGACAAAGTGGCCAAATTCCCCTTAAAGTATTGGTGAGCTCTCAACTTCCCCCTTAAAGTATCAATTTGTCAATTCCCCCCCTTAAACTATGTGTATTAATATTGTCATCTACATAACTCACAGTCAAATATTCAGCATATCAAGATGTGACAGTGGTTTTTTGCATTTCTTGTATTTTTGTAATTAAAAAAAATGATTTTTCAATTCCTAGGAATAAAGGGTAAAAAGGTTTGACGGAAAGTAGTTGGGAATTTTTTTTGGTAGGGATAAAACGAGGCAAACTGTTAAAAACTTATGAGAAAATGTTTAAAAAAATACACTTTCACGTCATTGATCTGTCAAATATTTGATTGTGGGCTCACAAATGGCCACATTGAACATATATACATAGTTTGAGGGGGGTAAATAGGCAAACTTGATATTTTAGAGTGGAAGCCGTGTATGGAAATAAGTACCTAGTTCATGCTAGTTGAGTTGAATTAAGTGTAACCTAAAAGAACACGAATAGAGGCAATAACACACGTGATACTAGGCTTCGAGCCTTTGACATAGCTGGACGAAATATTTAGATAACTTCTTGTTGTCAATGAAGGTCAACTAAATTTGTACAATGAGTATTAATTCATATTGCAATCCATTACCAGCAGAAATCAAAAAATAGCTAATTACTATCAGTAGAGTATTTATGAAGCATGAGCACTCCCATTATGAAGAGTGTCATCTCAGGCAAAATAGTCAAGTACGTGCCGCACATGACACTTTTGCCATGCATAATGATGTTCCCTTTGTAGGCCTTTTGTGTATGATATGGGGACAGAAAGAGGGGGGGGGGGGATCTTACTATAAAATAGTTTTTTGTGCAGATTATTTAATATTTGTACTAACTATAACATAAATGGTAGTATAATAATTAAGGAAAATGACCAGTGTTTCAAGGTTTCAACAGCATGGATATTCCTAGTGCAAAAAGTGCTAAAAAATCTAGTAGTTTTTCCGCAGTGCAGGTGTCAAAGGGTTTTCTTCTTGACATTTACTCTTTATGTTTGAATCATTTTCATAGTTGTAAGAGTCTACTATTGTATATGCTACATATGATAGTATGTTTTACAAATTTCACTATGTGACATAATATGTGGGTGTCTAGAAGAACTTATAACATGACCACCACATTATCCTTTTAAAAGACGCATTCTCAAATTTAAAATTTTTCATATTAAACTTAGATGATCATTTGGTTTTAAATTCCATATGCTTCTTTCCTTCATCCTCATATCTTATGGGCAGAGGTTGTGTCGTTGTGATTTTCTTGGATGAGAGGCAGCAAGTTATCCCTTGAAGTCTTTAGTAAACTAAAAACAAGCCACATAGTTCCAGGAGCAGATGAATAAGATCTTAACCAAATAGAGGGATGAAAGGAGGCTGGCTTCAAGATTGCTTTATCATTATTTGTGATTCATAACTCAATTATCTTTAACTTACTTGGACTTATTTTCAACAGTTAAAGATCATAAAATTATTTCAATTTTTCTGCTTTCCTATTCGTCACCTTTTTTTTACGTATTATCTCAGGAATAAGGAAGTAATAGTGAAGAGCGGCGCCATCCCCTGCCTCGTAGAACTACTCAAATCCGAGAACAACAATCTCAGAGAGCTAGCTACTGCTGCAGTCCTCACCCTTTCAGCTTCAACTTCTAGCAGACCAACTATCATCGCCTCTGGAGCCGTACCCCTCCTAGTCCAAACCCTAATCTCTGGAAGCATCCAAGGCAGGGTCGATGCTGTCACAGCTTTATTTAACCTGTCTAATTGCGCAGAGAAATCTAACCTCACCCTCTCAGTTGAAGCAACTAGGCCTCTTCTCACCCTTTTGAAGGAATCCAAGAAATACTCAAAGTTTGCCGAGAAGGCTACATCTTTGCTAGAAATCCTTTCTAAATCCGATGAAGGATTGCTCTCAATCTCTGAAACAGACGGCGGGATTTTAACTCTGGTAGAGACTATTGAAGAGGGTTCTTTACTAAGCACAGAACATGCAGTTAGCATTCTTTACTCATTGTGTAGGAGCTGTAGAGAAAAGTACAGGGAGATTATCCTTAATGAAGGACCCATCCCAGGACTTCTGCTGCTAACTGTGGATGGCTCTATGATTGCCCAGCATAAAGCTCACAGTCTTCTAGATCTTCTGAGGGATAACTCTCAGACTAAGAGAGAAGCATCGCAAGACTTGGAGACGATTGCTTATAGTATCGCTACAAAGGTTGATGGCAGAAAGAAAGCTGAGAAGACGGCGAAGAGATTGCTCCAGGATATGGTGAAGAGAAATATGGAACTGAACATGATAAGGATACAGAAGAGAGCATCTTCAGGCAGTTTAAAGACCCCAAGTACGCCGTTGATGCCGTCGATGTAGGATTGTAAGTACATATTTTGCTCTTTTGAAAGCTCGGTTTTGGCTCTTCAGAAGAGTTTACAGACTGGTTCAAAGAATCAAGTTAAAGTGCTAACTTCTATAAGATGCATGTGAGGTTAAAAACTTGTAAAATGACATAAAAGCATGTTTTTGTTGTGATCTTCTGCCCTGGTCTTTGTACAAAGTGTTTTCCTAAAAGCTTCTGACTGTGGAGAGTAGTTCTTGTACTGTTTTTATTTGGTGTTTTTTACACCCTATGTAGCTAAACAAATGAGCTTCATAGCCCAAATACAGCAGCGAGATTTCGTCTGCTCATTGTCAAAGTGGTTTGTGTAACTTGATTGTTTCGGGTGGACGATATGCATTTGTGAGCTTCTGGTTACAATATGTATGAACTCATTATATGAATTTAACACGACACAGAGTTTGACATTCAATTTATAGGAGCTGCGATTTTGGTGACAGCTTCCAATTGACAGAAGGTAAAAACTCCTTGGAGATTCTACAATCTGTACGTACGTGGTGAGAGGCATATTAACAAAGGAAGACTTCAGTATATTATTCTCTTTTTATCAGGGTTGGCCAAGATTTTGATGCCTACTTCATGTCCCGGATGAGATACATGGTAATGTTGTAGGCACAACCCACGCAGCAAGCACAACGACAAAATAATAATAATAGTAAATACAAAATAAAAAAATAACAAATAAACAAAATGAAGAAGAAAGGCTGTCTCCAAATCAGAATACAGTTTTTTTTTTGGCACCTACTCATATGCTCAATATAATATATACTTTTGGTTGGTCTAGTACATAGTTTGATCATTGTCTTCTCTTCACCCTACAAGACATTAATCAACCAAAAGCCCAACTTGCCCATGCTGACAAAGATTTTTAGTCAGCCAAAAAAGTTTCAACTGTTCAGCCTAAGCCAAACCCATGCCGGCAATTTCAAAACTTCAATTGCGAAAATTCGAAGAAAAAAATTCCCTGGGCAAACGATTTCCTCAACAATGTTAGGCTCAATTATAATGAAATAAATACAGTCAAGATTCCATTAAGCATGAGAGGTAGCAGAATCGTGGGACCAACATACAGATCTTCTTGTTCTGCGTTTCTTACCAGAGGAAAACACAAAGCATGAGAGGTAACCCAGGATCGATCTTTCATTTTCCACGATTTTTCCATTTTTTTACGGGGAAGAGAGTTAATTTAGTATTTGGAATGTAAGATCTAGCTCCTGTAGGTCTTAATCTGGAAATAGCTACTTTTTGGTCATTATCTCGATTCCCTTCAGAAAATGGTTTCACCTCAAATGCTCCTCTTGAAAACCCTCTAGCAACCTGATTCATGTATGAACATTTTGCAATTAGTTTAGTCAAGAAAAACGAGAATATTGATCACATAGGAGTATCTCGCACTCCAAAAGGGTCAAAAGAGAATTTAAGTGCAGGAGGAAAATATATTTATTTTTAATTATTGCATCTATAGCAGAAAATCTTCTCTGATGTATAATTTTATTAAATATTGTAAGCTTCAGAAGTACTTCAGAGGTATTGTTGCTATCAATAGAAAAGCCTTTTGAAATAAAGAAAGGAAGGAGCAATATTGCACATGCAAAGTGGCATACATATGCACATGGACACAAGCACACACATAAGCACACGCACAAGTATGAATACATTACAAACGACATGAAAAGTAACACTGTATATTCTTGGATACGAAAAGAAAAATAACACTGTACATTTTTGGATTGGCGTTGTCCATCTATAATATAATTTGTCAGAGCCAAATGGTTAGAAAGTAATGTGAAGTACTTGCAAATGAGATGAACCAGTAATCACTAAAATAATAGAAAGTTAGAAAGTTTTATAAATGCATCTAGAAATTAACTAGGATGTGAATCTACCATTTACGTATATTTTTATCTTTAACTTCTTAAGCTCAGACAAGGATACATGATAAGATCATAAGAGTATCTAGCAAGTCGACATCCAGAAGTCGGGTACCGAAGTTGATAATTTGACGGAGTAGGATGCAGATGAAAAAGTTTGAAGAAAGAGAGTATATGTTACTTGTATTTATCAAGGCGTAAAAACTCTTAGTCATAGATACATTATAATTAAGGAAAACAACCACAATCAATCATAACATATTAATAGCTATCACATTTTGTACGTGACCAGAACATGTAAATAGCTAATAATGACTTCAATAATGTCCCGCATTGCGAAACAGAGACGAGCCAAAACTGAGGAACCAGATAATGGTCAAAGTAAAGTAGAAATTACAAAATGGAACTAAATTACAAAGACTAGACCAGAAAGTCCATAAACTAAACAAAATTTCGAAGTTCGCAAATTATGGACCAAAAAGTTGAAACTAAAGCAAATTAAAAGAATTTCAAATTACAAACCAAAACATCCCAAAACTTTAAAAATAAAAAATCACAAATGTCAACAACACAAAATTTGGGTAATGTCTAAAATAAAATCAAATGACAGTAACATTAAACTAAAATCTTAAGTGAAATCAATGGACTGTAACGTCCTTAAACTAAAATTCTAGAAATCAGATTTTTTTTAATCGTAATGTCACTAAACTAAAATTCTAAAATCATATCAAATGGACTGTAAACCCCTAAACTAAAAACTAAATAATATCAAATTACCAATGATGTCTCTAAACTAAGAGAACCTGTGGACCACAGTGTCCCTAATCTATCAAATATATGGGCCAAAACGTTCCTAAACTAAAATCAAATAAAATGGACAGCATTATCATAAAACTAAAATAAAAAAATTTAAAATTATACAATTGAA
This sequence comes from Asparagus kiusianus, assembly GCA_022839385.1. NCBI lineage: Eukaryota > Viridiplantae > Streptophyta > Magnoliopsida > Asparagales > Asparagaceae > Asparagus > Asparagus kiusianus. The sequence continues at coordinate 261,738 of BQKN01001069.1, read as the reverse complement.
ATTGTTTTCAAACTGAAAAAACTTAAACTTAAACTCCATTTCCGATAGAAAAGTCCTCTCTATCTTTCAATAAAAATGTACTTTTTGCTGTGAAAGCCTCTCCACATCAGAAAGTCCACAATGTCTTTCTTTTGTTATCATTATTATCTCTAAATTTGAGTTAATCTATAAAACCTATAACCTGTTAACCAAAGGTTTCATTAACAATAGTTTCGATTCTATTAGAGATATCAAACCCTATAATTAATAAACCTTTCTTTTCGTAGAGGGGATTTCTAGGGTACAAACCCAAATTAAATTATTTGTAAGCCTATCCATTCTTTAGTAACAGTACCTCTTGCGTGAGTTTTGTGACCCTACAGTCCCCTATTGGGATGCACTGTTAAACCAAAATTGGGATTAGCCGCAAAAAACTACAGTAAATCAGCTTATAAATGTCTACGATGCCTACACGGCGAGATTGATTTTACCAACAACGATGAAAACGTGAACTCACAACCTTTTATGCTTTGGTGAGAAAGTTTCTTATTTTGTGCTGGTGCAACTTAATGGAATTTGCATGACTAGGATAAAAGGAGATGATGAGATCATGAGAACAAAGAGAACTGGAAAAGTAGAAAGGGAGGGGGGGGTGTCTCATCTACTGTGCTGGTTTCATATCTTAGGGTATCCACACAACCTAAAGGAGGAAAACTAGAATCAAATGATGCATATCCTCAATGTACTATGGCTAACAATGCAGCCCAATGAGGACCTCGCCAGATCCAGCAGATTTCGGGCTGAGTTAGAAGCTACGGGAAGGACTTGCAATATAGAAGTGACCTGAAGTATGACTAAGCTTGATACAACACCAGATGTCTTGTATCAGTGTACTAACATAGTAATCATGGACGAACTACTTGGAACTTACTTCTTGGTTATGCCAATGATACATTTCGAACTTTGCATGTAGAAGGGGAAAGTTTCATATTTTTCTCTAAAAGTATAACTAAGTTGCACGCAAACGGGTAGGGGTATAGGTGCCGGGATGGGTACATGACACAAATTTATAAAAGGTAGGGTATGGGGACACAACTATTATAAATGTTCACACACGCTTGCGCTTGTGCCCATGCACACGCCGACTCACGTGCACACGGGCGCACACACATACATATTGAGATTAATAATTTACATGAGATCAATAATGTTTTTCATTCATGTGTTATGAGAATTAAAATTCCCATAATATTTTTATGTTTCTTTTATTATGTGGATTATAAATTTAAATATCATTATTTTTTGAACATGACACCTACACGATCATTTAAAATAATAGTTCAAGACAAGACCTATGTCCAACAAGCTTCAAGAAGGGGATATGAAGTGTAGGATATGAGTCCACGAAGTGTATGGGAAATGTTTTAACTTTCGAATAAATGTAAATGTCTGAGCAGTTTGGGTATAGGTACGTGTATGTGTGCCTATCGAGTATGGCTTCAGTTAGAAGTACCCAGGTAAAACAGATCTGTGATGTCACCAAGATGGGAAAAAAGCAAGAAACCATGATAGCTTTCAATGTCTGAAAGCATATCCAATAAAAATAAATTTGTAAACTGTAATTATATTCAATCTGGAATTTCATGTCAGTTCTTAAACTATTACTCAATAACCTCATGATCAGCACAGATCCTCGTTCTTTTTCTTTCCAAGATGTACAAATGACTTGTAGAATGTTAGATACATTATTATAAGAAAGTATTCCTATACAACACTTTGAGGCAGAATTTTTCTGCAACTCAGCAGCGGGTATATCCGTGAGGCAAGTATGCATGCTCACGCACATATGTAGAGTTTGTGGATGTAAGCACTCAAATCATGTACAACTAAATAATTAATATTAGAGTAGTAGAGTATTTTATTTGTTTAAGTGTTTTAGTCCAACATCGGGTGCACGTGTAATCTTGAACTATCTATCAATATAATAAAGAGGACTGACCCACAATGGGATCAAGTCACTTTTTCCCATAACATTAGAGCATGTTATGTGAAACCCTAGTCACGCCCTAATCACCCTCCCCTTCTTCCAAGGAGCAAAACCATAATTTCGCTGCAACGACCTTTTCCCTAGGTTACTATTTATCGCATGAACAGCCCTTTGTACTGTTCAGCATGCGAACAACATCTTTATTTACTGTTCATTATGCAAACAACACCTTACTACTGCTCATAGCGTGAAGAGTAATTGTGTGGACAGTACTGTAAAGATCCGACCTTTCCCTTGCATCCTCAGACCTTGCCACCTTAGATTTGTCAACTCTACCTCCTCCATCTTCTGTTGCGACGAACACCTCCAGACTTCACCAAATCTTGCTAAACCTCGTCCGCTCGTCGAACCTTGCTGCCTTAGATCTATACCTCGCTGAATTTCATTGTTTCAGATCCAGAACTGAAAACGCCTCAGATCCAGACCTCGTAGCTCTCTCCAAATCCCCTTCACCTACTCTATTGCATCCCTAGCTTCGTCATCTGCAATTGCCCTTAGATTTGAAGTTGTTCTCAGACCCGAAAATATTTAATCACTATTAGCTGAGATGAGACTATTCATGATATAAGTTATTTATTTTATGATCATCTACTACTACTTGTTGCTGCTTTGTTATATTACTACTACTTTTTATGGCTACTACCAAAGAGGACTGTGATCAGTTGCAAATCATCACTATTAAATTTAATCGCAAGAACTACTTGATTTGGGAGAAATCTGTTTGTGCGTACTAAATGTTTCAAAGGGAAGTTGAAGTTGGTATTGTCCTCTAAACTTGACCCTCTAAAAGTTTCAAAGGGAAGTTGAAGTTGGTATTGTCCTCTAAACCTGACCCTTCGCTATTACCACTAATGACAAGTATGCCGAGAAAGTCTCTGTTGAGAATATTAAAGAATATTAGGAACGTGATGACTTGGCGATGGGGGAGTACGGAGACACACATATCTGCTCATTTTATTTTCTTGGTATTGCCAATGAGATCTGGGAAGCTGTTCGGGGTACATTCTATGAAGCAAAAATATTTCGCGGATTTTTGATGCATATGAGTAGTTCTTTAACATTTAGTAGGGTGACAATGATTTAGAATACTGCAGTCAGCTGAAGGGGATGCATGATCCCCTTAAACAATATTATCCTCTGACTATAGGTATTCAGAGATTGAAGAAATAATGGGAGGATCTATGTCTGCAAATTACTTTCTGGTTTGAAGTCTACATTGAAACTGTTGCAAGGACACTTTTTAGCTTATGTAATCCACCTCTTCATGGAGCATTCTATCATCTCTCTCAGGTTGTGGAGAACCAATTACAGTCCCCAGTTGTTGAGACTTCTGCACTTCCCTTGTCCATTAGATCTTCATAGTCCTCTCGTGGTCGTGATGGATTTGCTCCTCGAGGAGGTCGAGGAGCACATACTAATCGTGGTGGTCGTGATGGACGTGATTGTGGCTGAGGCAATGATTCACGCTTTTGTACTCATCGTAGGCGGACTAATCACTATGTTGAGACATGTTGGGAGCTTCATAGTAAACTACAGTGGTCACAGTCTCTTCATAAATCATGCATATGTGATGAGTGGCTCATCTACTTCAGTTGTGAAGGAATCTTCTATTGCTCACTTACCTTCAGTTGATGAGCAAGTTTCCATGAGCAGGTCAAGAGTACAATTCTCGACTTCAGAAGGTGCAAGCAATATCTACTTCAGAAGTTACCACTCTAGACCACCTAGGTATTACTTGTCTTACTAGTACACCTTCCACTTCGTGGATTATTGATTCCGACGCATATTCATATCTTATAGGTAAATTCACATATTTTTCTAAGTTTTTAGAATCTCATTCTTCACCTTCTATCTTATTTACCGATGGGCGCCCACACACTATTTTTGGCACTGGCACAGTTATACCTACCTCTTCACTTTGTCAAATGTAAATTATGTCCGTGATGTTCCTTTTAATCTTATATTTGTTAGTCATTTGACAAAACCTCTAAATTGATCCATAACCTTTTCTCCTTCATCTTGCGTGTTTCAGGATCTTCACACAAAGAAGATGATTGATGGGGGGTATGAATGTGATAGTCTGTATTATCTCCAACGTACTGGTCGACAGTTTGGTAACATTGTTGCTGCTGCTATTGATGTCTCTGCTCTTCGATAGCATAATTGCTTAAATCATGCATCTATTAGGTCTTTGCATTCTATCATTCCTTCTACTAAATCTGTGTCTAAATTAGAATGTACTTCATGCCAAGCATCATCGGACCTTTGCTTCTAGAGAAGCCTTTGATATTATTCATACGGATATTTGGAGTTCTAATTATCTTAAATCTTTTTCAAGTTGTTCCTATTTTGTGACATTTATTGATGATTATTCTCGTATGACATAGTCGTTTTTTCTTATAGATCGCTTTGAGGTTTTATCAATTTTTAGTCATCAGGAGATCAAGACAAGTTGGTTATTCTTTGAAAATTTTACGCTCTGATAATGTTGTTAAATATATGCAAAAAGCTTTTCAAGATTATTGCTCCTTACATGGTATTAGTCATCTGATATATTGTGCTCATATGCCACAACAAAATGGTGTTGCTAAGCATAAGAATTGTCATCTTCTTGGTATTGCACATACAATATTACTTCATATGCATATATCAAAATATTTCTGGAGTGATGCCGTCTTGACGGCTTGCTATCTGATTAATTGTGTGCCTTCAACTGTATTAAATGGTCAAATGCTTATATCTGTGTTGTATAATAATAATAATAATAATAATAAGGGTAAGCTCTTAAAAGTTTTTGGATGTCTTTGTTTTGTTCAAGTTCTTGACAAAAGGCGTGACAAATTAGATCCTCAGGCTATAAAATGTGTTTTCTTAAGATACTCAAGAACTTAGAAGGCTATCGGTGTTGGAATCCTAAAACTAGGAAATACTTAGTTTGTACTGATGTTACATTCTTTGAAGATACTCTATACTTCATATCCTCCACAACTAAGAATCTCCTAGCAAATGTACCTTAACCTATACAGAATATTTCTGAGGAACCAGCGACACCATCTCATCAGCCAACGAAACCGTTACTAGTCTGTCAGCACTGCAATTAGAGAAGTATATAATCTGCCACTATACCCACTCTACCTAATCTACTTCTACGCCTAAAGATCTTGCTATTGTTCTTGAGGAGTTTTGATGATTCTGATCTGCCCATTGCCCTTTGGTAAGGTAAATGATTTTGTATTGTAAAAAATCATATTGCAAACCATCTCTCTTTGTCATTTATCACCCCCTCATGCTGCTTTTGGCTCATCATTATCCTCTGTGTCTACTCCTAAATCCTTTCTTGAAGGTCTCTTTGATCCAGGGTGGAAAAGTGCAATGGATAAGGAGATCGCTACCTTGCATTCTAAAGGAACTTGGAATCTTATTGCTCTACCGCCAAGGAAAATTACAATTGGTAATAGGTGGGTATATACAATGCAATTTCCTCCGTCGGAAGCTCGCCTAGTTGCTAAAGGATAATACTCAAACCCTTAGCGTAGATTACTTTAAGATTTTTTTCACCGACTGCTCGCTTGCATTCAGTGAGGATTTTGTTATCTGTTGCAATCATGAAAAACTAGCCACTATTTCAGCTAGATATTAAGAATGCCTTCTTGCACAATGATTTGCAAGAAAAGGTGTATATGATTCAATCACCACGATATAAAGTTCAGGGAGAGCCTACTAAGGTTTGTCGCCTTAAAACGCTATCTATGGATTGAAGCAATCTCCACGTACATGGTTTGATAAATTCAGTTTGGTGGTTAGCAACTATGGCTTGAAGCGTAGTGTATCAGATTATTCCATTTTGTGCGGCATTCTACCACTAGTACTATTGTTTTCGCTGTGTATGTGGATGATATTGTTATATTAGGAGATGATCATCAGGGCATTCGAGATTTGAGGCTACATCTCAGTTCTTATTTTCACATAAAAGATCTTAAAGTTTTATGATACTTTCTTGGGATAGAGGTTGCTCGTTCCTCTAGGGAGCTAGTTCTATCTCAACAAAAGTATCTTCTTGATCTTCTTCATGACACCGATATGCTTCATTCGAAGCCTGTTTGTATGCCTGTGGACTGTCATATTATACTGGACCCATAATAATTAATATAAATGGTCATGCACACTACAACAGGCATACATGCATGAAAGAAATATATACCTTTAGCAGAATCCAAACTTTGAGAGAGCTACTCAAGACTGCCAGTTTCGTGCGCTTCCCTGATGTCAAATAGTTGCACATGTGTCGGTCAACTCTTAACACAAACCTTGGCCAAGATTTTGCATTCTCAGGATCAGGTTTTTTATCCAACGCAGCCTGATACAACCAAAAGAAAACTCTTGTTATCCTCAGAAAGCAATCTGACATGTAACAGAGAATTTAATATCATCAACTGTCATGACACCACAATTTCTTATTCATTGAGATGGACCTCAAAGAAGGGAGAGAAATAAAAATTGTTTATTGCAACTAAAGGAGAAGATATTTGAACAATTCTGATAGAGAAGGTCATCCAATAGCAAATGCAAACTGATGGATCTTAACTACACTAGTAGGGTGTGATAGATGTTTAAAATTTCTAATCTACTTCACATCCACATCCGTTAATATAGCTGTTCCATTTACATATCAGCTTATAGCTGAAGCAAATATGAATATTGACGTATCGTTCTATCCAATATCAGCTCCAAACATAATCCAGATATAATGTATATACATTCTATTACTAATATAAAACATGAGCAGTGCCATTTTAAGGGTTATTTGAGCTTATAAGAATGACTCCAGTCTAATGTTTGCTACTAATAAACTTCAACTTTTGAATGTCCTCTTAAATTAAAGATAGACGGCTATTCACAAAATATCTAGGGTTTATTTTTTACAATGAAGGAAATTCTTTTAGAAATAATAATATCTCAGGAGTTTTGTTCACAAAGAATTTATTCACAAAAATTAACAATAGAATATGAAAATCCATGCTCTGTAAGATTAATATTTGGACCAGAGTTTATGCGTTATATGATCTAAGCGCATGATTGAGGCCATGGAAATTTATGGAAATGGTACTGTCATAAACCTTATGCAAAAATTAACAATAGAATATGCAAAATTCATGTTCTGTTAGATTAATATTTGGACCAGAGTTTATGTGTAATACAATCTAAGCACATGATTGAGGCCTTGTTCACAAATCTTTATTTGTTTACGAGAAAATATGGATATCGTCTCAAGGTGATATAAAATCCTTTCTTTTGTGTCCATCCCCAACCATTCTTACTGGGGCTTCCTCAGGTTTTTGCCCCATGGTCAAGCCGTGAATTCTCCTCATGTGTCCATAACTGATGCAAATAATACGCAGCACGAAAACCTTTTGCTTGTAAAATTATTTCCAACTCTTTTGCATTCTTTTTCATCAGGGCCTATGGGTCTTCATTGTACGTGACCACATCGTCTTAGTTCTTTAATCTTACAACTGCAAACATTACGCCAAACGAGAATCATTATCCTATAACCTTTTTAGCATTGATCTTCAACTAATCGCAAGTTTCCTTTAAACTGATTAGGGTTGAATTAAGTTCGGACTTATATACATCTATATTTTCTTAGAGGAGTAATGTAGGGGTTAGACATATGAAGCTGCGCTAATATGACTCATATCACATTTCGATTTCCAGAGAATTGAAGTGTACACCTGCAAGATACTGTCAGAGAGGCGCACACACATGCATGCACATAGGCAACAGATTCTTCATAAATTCGTAAGAGTTGACATACAGTTGGACAACAATTTGAACTGTAAACTTTATTTACATTTTAGTCGTTGAATGTTGGATAAAAGTCTTCACAGCTTGTGCGGAAGATGATCAAACGTAGGATTAATTCTTAGCCAGAAAATTAAGATGCTAAAAGATACAGGTGAGTATGACTTAATTTTGAAATTTTTATGAGATAACTACGATCCAACCAATAATGATAAAGACGATATCGAGAATCTCATGTTGACATCTTATTTATATATCAGTACGAAGTCATGTCCAGAAGCACGCCTTTAGCATATTAAAAGTAGATTCCAAATTTCTGACTGAGAATTCATCAGCAAAATCACAGCTCTGACCAATCAACATGAGGAGATGCTTAGGATAGAAACCATTGACTCTGATGATTTGGTCATGGAACCCAAGGATGATGCTCCGAAAAGAATATATAATCTTTTAATTTCCTTTCTTTACATGATATTACACTCAACGCACATTCTCTCTGCAATTTTGTTGCATTTGAGTTAGAAGCATCAACCATGCCAACTATTTAATAGGTCCCTCTAAAAAATTCATACATTTACCTCATGGAAGATCAAGTATCAAGGATGTGTAGAAACTGCCTAAACAGAATACAAAACCTCTGGAAAAATACTATGCAAGCTGACAGGAATTATTTTTTGGAAAGAACTGGAAGAACTATACTCACAAGAAAGCGGCAAATTTCATGCTCTATCTTTGAAAATGATGTTTCTAAAGCTTCAATGCGCCCTGTAGCATGACAGCACGTACATGGTTCACTGATCATGAACGTAACACTTGGTCGAACCTGTACCAGAATCTAAACCTTGTGAGGTCACATTTCAAAGTTCATCCTAAAACATCACGATAACCATAAGGTCTCAACAAAACTGCATGGGATTGCCTTTATGCAGTTATCTTGTTCTTTTCAAGTGCTTTGTAAAAGAGCATGTGGCCACATAGCAAGCAGAGATACACATGAATGCAAAGGTATTTCAACGTTAACATGATCCATAAAGTCTTACCCTCTTTCTAGTTATTTCCATAAGCCCGTGTTTAGATAACTCGGAAACCTTCACCGTCGAACGATCTCTTTCAACCGCCTTCTTCATTTCTTCATAGACTAGCCTTTTATTCGCTACAGGGACAAGATAAGTAAACAGAGTATCAGTTTATCAGGAATTTTCAGCTCACTGATAATAATTAAAGAGCTTCAGATTTCTGGCTACCTATATTCAAACTCAAAAGCTTCCAGTGGTGTAAAAGTCTAGATACAAGAAATGTAGTATGAGTAACAGCTCCAGTTTCATGAAGGCTTCTACAGCAATGTCTTTTCTTTTTCTTTTTTCCGCGCCCGGGGGGGCCCCCCCCCCCGCCGGGCGGGGGGGGTTATTTGATGCTTCATATCTTTTTTGTCAACAAATAGGAATCAACCTTAAGAACTGGTTTTAAGCCATACTATTTTTGAGGAAATACATATTCTAATTGGTACATGAATTGCAATGATGAACTAATAAGGCATATTAACAACATATATAAATAGAATATCTTCCATATGTATGCTTTCATTCAGATTGAAGGTTTTCTTCTTCGTAATGTAATTGCTGCCGTTGTTAATTGCAGTGCGCAGTATAATCCACATTCCGGAGGTGCCTCGGCTGCATTCATCTTAACCAGCAATGTTTTGCATTTTTAGCACTTGCTCATAGTGGCTAATGTCAACACATGGAAATCCAATACCATCAAGGAGAACTAATTTGTAAAACTATTTGTAAGTTGGAAAGACTTCCCTCCAGTAGTCACACCATTCAAAATTCACGTCATTCTGATAGAATGCCCTCATTGCCAGAGTCTCGGATTATTTAAAAAAAACTGGTCAAACTGCTCACCAATTCTTTTTTCATATCCCATTCTTCAGTTAGTTTATTGTATGTCATTAAGAGGAGTCGATAGATGAACAGAAAAAAAACTAAGTTCACACTATGACATAAGCTACCTAGCAGCTCCAACATACATGGAATAACCATAGTATTACACCCAGTCACAGACTCACAATTACCCTGTAACAAGATCGTTTGCCAAGGTGCATCATACATTTTACTACAAAGTAGATATCTGGCTACACTGAGAAGTGAGGACCAACTACTGCTGCTGATATCCTAAATATGAATGGAGAATTTTATAAAGATTATTTACTTACATTCATCAGCCATATCTATGAAATCCACCACAATGATGCCACCAATATCCCTCAGGCGCAATTCACGTGCTATCTGAAACAAAGATATAGCTTAACTAGGTATATGAAGAGTAGTGTTCTTGTACACGAAAAATATAAAAGAAATAGCAATTTTACTATTTGACAATTACACTATGTGAAGAATTATGTATATATATCAATTGTAAAATTGATTCCATTTGATGCATGAGTAGGAAGTTCTCGGATAATTTGATCTCTCATTTTAGACCAAAGCAGTTAGGGCAGTCAGGTGTTTTAGAACTACGAGTGACAGTTAAAAACTTAAAATCATTAATATTCGAGTTCTCCTCAAGCTTAAATATTTCAAATCATCTATTGGAAGTATAAGAACATTGTTAATGTAGTTAGTGTGACAGGATACACTTCTATAGATAGCTACTTATGTGCGAATACTGAAAATCTTTTACTCTTCTGACTGACAGCAGCATTAGAATTCATTTGGAAAATTGAAGAGCAGAATTTTCATGGTTTTTTTGCCAGTTGTCATACCATGCCTTGCGTTTTTCTTACCACAGCTTTTAATACAAATGAGAGGGCCATTGCCGGTTAACAGAGAGATCGAGGAGTTGTCAGAAACAAGCAGCATCAGATGAGCCTTATTGAATAAGAAAGTCTATAATTGACAGTTGTATTCAAATGGATTATGACTGTGTAATTTAGACATCAAAGTCATACACAAGCTAATGCCTATATCAAGGACATTACAGGTGGGCAAGTCAGTAAAGCAATATGATTCTCAATGTATTTCCTATCAACTGGGACCATCATGATACTTGTAGAAGTTAGTAAAACACAAAGGAACATCATCTCTCAAAAGCAATAGCCTGCTTTAAGATTGATGCACAACATTATACTAAACAACTTCAAGCACTTCTCAGTGAATCATCAATTGGCTTGTCTTTGATAGTTAGGAATGGGGTCAGTTAATTGATCAAAGTCACTTCCAGTAATATCTTGCCTTTTATACTAAAGTTTTAAGAGGAAAAAATGTGTATTTCATCCATGTCCGTGCACAGGTTCCTGAGTGGTGAAGGTTAAGCTTTGGTCATACTTGTTTTGCAGCTGCAAGATTGACTTCAAGAATTGCTTCTTCTTGGGAAGTCTCTTGTCCTAGCATACCGTGGCCCCCGTTGACATCGATGGAAACTAAAGCTTCTGTTTGTTCAATCACTAGAGAACCTCCATTCAAGATTGGAACCCTGCATGAAACATCAGAAAGGTTTTCAAACTAATTCACTAAATAGCAAACTAAATTTTTAAGCAACAGGTGTGTGCCTTCGCTTTAACTGCTTTACACAACAAGAGAATATTTGTATTGGGCATAATGAGATGTGATCTCCCACGTATGCATCAATATAGGATTGCTAATATCTACTTCCCACTATCTTTACATGCAAGAGTTCCACAGACCCATTTGTGGTACATTTAGGTGAAGCTTGCATGTATTTATAGAATGTCCCAAACTAAATTGACAGATTTCTCCTTTATCCAAATGGAAACATTTTGAATTCCTTGCACTCAGTATTCTGAAGATGTTAGAGTTTCCAAAAAGGATAAAGCACTCATAACAAATATTGGGGATTAAAATTTAGAGCATATATTACATAACTATCTCCTAGCGCCAAGCAGTGTAAGTTGGAAAGTTACCCATTTGAGAGTTGAGAGACTTGATATCAAAAATTTCCATTTCACAATTTTAACCTGTCTTAAAGTACACAAAATGATCTCTTGAGATTTACATAATGTCATGCAATTAATTCCTTCCATTCATCCTTAATGAATGATGTTCATCTATCTTGATTATCGGTATGTCTTTTACTGAAGTATAAAAATCATTGAAAGACTCCTAGTTTATCACAGTGCTTCAAGACCAGTCATGTTTGCATGCCATAGTTCTGTACTTGACCGCGCCCGGGCGCCCCCCCCAATTAAATTCAATTTTCATACTACTCCCTGTTGCAGGTCAGCTTAATGGAAAGTTAGCTTATGACTATCTTTTTATGACAAATGTAAACTTCATTACAAATTTGACTGAACATCTTCAACTCCTTTTTAATTTTTCCTTTAAGTATGACATTCTAGCATTTTACTTTTTTTCACTCAGAACAGTGGAAGTTATAGATATCTAGTTACCTACAAACTTTGATGTCTAAACTACATAACCATAATGCAATCGAGTACAAGTTTCAATTTGAGTCATTTGACTAACTTCTTATTCAATTAGGCTCACTTGATGATGCTTCTTTCAGGCAACTCCTTGATTATATGGTAACAGTTGTCAATTGTTTCATTCATTATGTTAGGCATTCATATGAAAACCTAGCAACAAGCAATTCCTAGTTGACTGTAAGTAGTTGTTATGTAATATATAAAAGAAAGAGTTTAGAAGAGCTCCATAGGCATACATGAAACACCAGACTCTTCTCTAGCATAAGATAATAGGTTAAGTGTGAAATTATAACGTCACCATAATTATGGATTTTTAGTATAATACAAGAATTAAGATAGTATTGCAGCAACCTAGGTTCAAATAGCGGCAGGCGTACATTAAAGTGGACTTTACAAAAAGAAGGTACTGCTAAGTAAAATTGCTCAGGTTTCAGTCCATGGAGGGAAAAAAAAAGGGCACTCAACTAGTGGAGGCATGTTAGAGTAGCATAACTTTGGAGTTTTGTCGTAGTTGAAGGGAACTTGTAGAGGCTAAACAGATTCCACTTGACTGTAAAAATTTTAGAATACGTCTTAAAAGGGTGCAAACTAATAAGAAACTGGTATGCGACATTTTAAAACTACAATAGTGAAAAAAGCAATGACTGCTGAGTACTGACCTTTTGCTAAGAATGTTATTGATCTCTTCTTCAATGTTATATTCATCAAAAATTGGAGATCTTCTTTCAAAGAGCTCAACACGATCACAGAGATCAGGTGCAATTTCTTCAAGATAACGGGTAACCTAAAAAATGTACTGGAATTAAGTACAACGTTCATGCATTAATGGGAAATATCAACTTGAGGAATCAAGAATTAAGCTTGAAAACATATCATGTGAATGTCTATATTCTCAACAAAAGAGAGAGGATTGCAATAGCAACGAAGACTCGAAATGTAGGTAAGACCACTTTTTTTTCACTATCTGCTCCCAATATACACTCAGGCTTCACGATTAGAAGCCATATCTCATGATAAACATAATGCAAATACGTACAAGTCAAGGTTATCGATAGCGGATAGCGTCGCGTAGCGGTGAGGCATCGCTAAGGCTATTTGGAAATATTGCGGCAAAATAGCGTTAAAAAGCGTAAAGTCAAGTAGTGGTCTAATTTAGATATGTATAAATACTAAAAAAAGAAAGATTAAAGAAAATCTAAAAAATCTAAAAGTACATATTTGATGATTTAAAGAGATCCTAAACATGAAATAAACATGTAACCATCACGTAATACCGAAGATGACGGGGGGAGTCAAAAAGTCGTCGTCTTCGAGAATAAGAGCTGAGCGGTGAGAGGACTGCCCTAAGAGGAGCTCACTGTGAAGAAGGTAAGAGGAAATACTGAGATAGGTGCCAGAGGCTATGAGAGGTGGCAGGAGTATGCCGAAAATCACAGGAGACGGTGAAATACAATGGTCAAGGGTCGGGTTTAATTTTAAAAAAATAAACCTCAAACCACTTTTAAATAGCAGTAAAAAAGCGAATTTCGCATGCAATCTCCCACTATTTACCGTTATGGCACACTATTAGCTGCTTTTGCGAACGGAAAGCGCATATTCCACAATATGTCACCGCTATTGGACGATAGTGTAGCGGAAAGGGACCGCTAACGCTATTAGTGCCGCTATTGCGAACCTATTTTCCGCTATTTATAACAGTGGTACAAGTCTAATGCAATAATGAGGAATGTCAACTTGAGCAATCAATACTTAAATTTGAAACAGTATGACATGTATAACTATTTTCACAACACTCACATGTACATGGCAATAAAAATGAAGAGCAAGACTTTTTGTCACTTTTTGGTCACATGTATATATAACTTTTCATCAATAGAAGCCATACCTCATGATAGGTTCGAGGAGAATCTACAACCATCCTATCAACCTGAACAAGGAAAGAAAGATCAGTGACTGAGAACACAAACCAGACAAGGTCTGACCTTCTCATTAAAGTGGTGGTTCAACCTTCTCATTAAAGTGGTGGTTCAACGTTCTCATTTAAGGTTTGTTTGAACAGGTAAATATATGATAAAGTGCAGGTTCAACCTTCTCATTAAAGTAATCCTGCACCACAGACAAGGTTTGACCCATTGCCCTGTGTAACATTATAGGAACTGCACCTTCGACCCCCTCTTCTGCAGCAAGAGCAGCAGATTTTGCATGTTCAACTATGCCCTTCCAGGTAGAAAGCAAGCCATCCAGGTCCTTCTGCAATTCCTCCAAAGAATGGCCAGCAGCAACTGTTCGTAGAGTTAAACCAAAACCTGCGGGTTGTAGAGTTTTTGCAATCACTCTTAAGCGTGTACGTTCAGCCCCGGTGATTTTCTTTGACACGCCGATTCTATTGCAACGAGCTATTAGTATCTGCGAGACACAAAGAGGGGCTGCTTCTACTCAATCTAGGCCTCAAATACTGAACATTTTTTTTAAATTGTGGTTAATTGGAGCAAATTATAAAACCTGACTCACGACTTCAGTATTCCAAATAGTTTATCACATATGTTAAAATCAAAGCTAACTATACATGGTAGGTATGTGGTTTGTACTATTTCAAAAAAAGATGTGGGCTTATTTTATGAACATATTTTATGAGCTAATGTGTACCGCTGAGTATGAGCATTATCCCTATATAAAGACAGCTGCAATATGTATAATTGCTCTTTTGTATGAGTATAATACCTGGACTAGCAAGCATTATCCCATAAAGATAAGATAAACATGATGGATTGACTTATGTCACTTATCTATCAACTTTTGGAAGAATCCAAAACAACTTAGGTATGATTATAAGATTAACTCAGCTCTAATGCCACTTAGCAAACCGTACATACAAATAACTCTCTGTGTGTGCCATTTAGCAAACCGTAATACAAATAACTCTCTGTGTGTCCACAGTGTGGTGATGGTGGTTTGACTTCGAGGGTAAAGGTAGAATAGTGGGGTGAGTTTGGTCATAAGAGTTGCCATAAGTTTGAGGTGGCAAGGTGTTGTTAGGAGAATGGACCATCCCTTCAGGTTTTCACAGGTTACTCTTGTGTATGGGGGTAACAGCTGGGCCGCAACATACAAAGTAAAATCCAAAGCAGTAGAGATAGCAGAAGAAAAGTATCATGCTAAAAGAAACAAAGGCAGACAAGACCGCATAAGCTCAAGGGTTAGATAAAGCAAAAGAAGAAATAAAGACTAAAATTGACAGAAAACTCCGAGCTGCCACCAAAAAAGGACATAAGGTATAAACCTAAAGAGTAGTGATAACCGTACTACAAGAGTTATGCTATGCTTGTACCACCACACACAAAAAAAGGGACCCTTTCTTGTTATTTGCAAAGAGAAATTATGACTTGTCATGGACCCCACTTCTTTGTGTAGAAGTACAACAGTAGTACAACTCTTGTAGTACATTTAGCATTTTTCAAACATAAATATTGCTCCAGTCAGAAATACATATAGACAACATGAAGCTTTATCTCATGCATATAAAATGTATAAATAAAATATTTAAAGCACATGTATGAATATTCATGCATTCAAACATCAACCCAGATGGCAGATTCACGATTCACACATCCAAGCATCAAGACACCCAGATACATAAGCATCAATTCTTAAGCATATGCATGAAACGAGATTTATGGACGCATAAACTGATGTGCATCGCATTCACATGGGAAATTACTGGAAGGATAGACTTTCATGCCTGTGCAGTAAGTTCAAGTTTTTTCACAAGTTAAACATGTTCATAGTCATCTCCAAGTTATGGGTTATTACAGGAATAAACAGATCATTGAGTAAGAGGTGCCATCAAATAGATATTCCATGATCACTGGTCGCTAACTATCAGAGGAATAAAATAAGCAGTATAAAAACAATTAGAATGGGAATCAATTTTATAGGTTTTAGAGAATGTGAATCCATACCCAGAATCTGCTTCTTAAATTTGGATAAGCAGTCAAAGCTGGACCTTTTGTCCCTAAACCCTCTTTGACCACCTGAACAATTATTTTTGTGCCTTTACGAACATGAGACCATTTGTTGTCAGTTGAATGAATATCATCGGAATCCTTCAGATCCTGCTGTATTGGTTGTGGCAGATCAGGGTCATTGGAGTTTTCTGCTTCCAGTGACAGGGAATCTTCACCATACTCATCTTCCACTTGATCCCCATTTTCTTCGTAATACTCTTCATCATCATAACTCCCATTATCAAGTGCACCATTGTTCACTCTCATCTTATGGGCATTAGAGACATCCATGTCATCTCCCATTTCCTTTTCCACATAATCCTCCTGAATGAGTTGTAGAGAGTCATCTTGATGATCGACCTCCAAGAGATCATCAATGGAATCCTCATCATCATAAGAAGACTGCTCATGTTCATCAGCATCAGATAACACTTTAGTTTTAGTGGTCATGGAACCATGGGCAGTCTTTTCCTTACTTGCATGATTGAAAGGAGGAAATACAAAGGGTTCTCTATTCTGTTTGATACCCATAAGGGAAGGTCGAGAAATTCCAATGTCTACAAATGCACCACCCATGTGGGGAACAAGTTTTGTAACTACACCTAAATATATGCTATCACACTGTACATTATTTTTTACTGGTTCCAGTAGCAACTCTACGAGCTTTCCATCCTCCAAAATGGCTATTCTTTGCATGGTACACACAGAAGAATTGATCAGAATGACTGTGGAGATAGGGTCCTCAGCATGAATTGGCTCGTGCTCATCTTTAGTTGCTAAGTTTTCTTCTACGTGATGTAAGTTCATAGGAAATTGTACTAAGTGCACTTCACCTTGATCAGATGGTTCCCTAAGTTCATCAATCTCTACAACGGGCACGAGGGTAGATCGAAGAAGCCAGGGTTCCTCAACAGGTTGATCTCTTTCAGACAAATCCTCTTCTGATTTTTTTGGAGGGTCCTTTATCGAGTTAGATGTAGTCTTTGCTGTATCATCAACTGAAAACTTCTCCACTCCTATCGTGGCACCATTGACACTTTTCAGCATTTTGTGCTCACCTGTTAATTCACTGGAACCATTTAAGTGTTAACCACGATGAGAAAACCTTGTGCAGTTCATCTGTGGAAGATAATACATTATCTTACCTGGAGATGAAGCTTGATGATTATCTTCCTTCAGCTGAAACATAGAAGGGTCAACATCCATCATCCATGATCCCCATGACGGAGTTGGCAGCTTATGCATTCTGTTTCTCATCCAGGAATCTCTAACCACAAGTATTTCATTTTCTTTGCTAAAAGGTATTGATAAGGAAAACTCTGGTCCTGGCCTCCAAACAATATTTTTGAAAGGCTGTTTTTCCTCTTTCAGGAAATAATTGTACTTGAACTGAATTCCACAAGGTACCTATAAGTACAAGATTCTGATAAATGGATTATCCAAACATTCACAAATAACAGTATTTGCATAAATATAATGACCTTCACCACAGTAATGATCAAAAGATTGCAAGGAAGATCAAGGATTTCAGAACACAGGAATAACATGTGGACTTCGGATAAAACAACAGCAAAAGTACAGCAGCTTAAGGGGAAAAAAGGAAGGATCAATCTGTGTTCCATATTAACTATATCGTACTGAAAGAAAATACAATAATAGTAAAATAGTTCAGAAACCAGATCAAAAATATTGTAACAAACAATATTTGATTGTCCATTGCCCATCTTAGGCTTCCTTCATGTTCACGGCAATGTGTAACATTATACACTGAAGAGCGAAACTTGTGTAAGTTACTATCAGGTTAGATGCATATTAAACTATTAATATAAACCTCAGTCATTCGTCATCATTATCATTGTCAACATCAGAGTGCAGGTACTGTAGACAGTGATTCAGTATCAAGGTCCTCAAAAAACCAAAATTTCACAATTAGCTGCCGATGTGAAATTGACTGCAGGATTTCTCTGCCAAATACCAAGACAGAGACTTGACACAGAACGCAGCTGGCCAGTTAATTGCAAGGAAAACCCAACTTTGGGCCATGCATTTTAAAGTGAAGCAACTTACCACCAACTTCATGAAATTCCACTAGACTAAGAAAGAACTTAATAGGCCTAAGATTCTTTTTCTCTTTTTTTAGTAAAAGGATTATAAGTTTGTTATATGCATCGTAATACTGATTTCATGTCTGAAGCATGACATAAGCAAAAGAGCTATTCCCCATGGTTGTCAAAAGCAGAAAACCGAACAAAGTGGTGAGGCACCGCTTAGGCTTTTTGGGCCTTTAGCGGAAAAAGCGGCAAAAAGCACCAAGTAAAAAAAAACAGAGAATTTTGGACTGGAGAAGAAGGTGGAGGAGCTTCTATTGGAGATGGAGATAGTGATGGTGAGCTTCGACTGATGATGGTGATGGTGACTTTTGATGAGGAGCTCAAGAGAAAGTGATGTCGTGATGGTGGCACCATGATGGTGAAGGCGGAGCTTGCCGGAGAAGGATTTGGAGGCAGATTTGGTGGCGTAAGCGAGTGGAGTTAGCTGGCAATGGAAGAGGATCGGAGTTTAGGTTTATTTTCGTCTCGAGTCGTAGAAGCGGAGGGGAGAGAGAGAACTAAGGGGGTTAGTTAAGACAATGGGTAAGGTCCAGGTTTGATTTGAGGATAATTAAACTTATATTTATTTTTTAAAAAAGTGTTGTGAAGCGCTTTTCAATGTTTTTACAAGCTTTTTGTCGTGTTTTCGGGCAGAAAGTGCCACTTCCACTTTTGCTGGTTGTCTTCAACAAAAGCAGAGCAGTGAGACATCACTTTCGCTTTACAAACTGCTTAAGCTGCTAAAAGCAGGGCTTTTTCAACAATGTTATTCCCAGCTAAAATTTAATGATTTAATAGATGGGAATTTATGATAAAGAATTCAGATGATTGTTTAAGCATGGTAATAATATGGGATTAGAGAATTATTTGCCAGAGACATGCTTCAGAGATCATATTTCCTGGGGCTAAAAAGTAGAATGAGATGTGAAATCTCATGCTATCATCATCTACAGGTTTGGTAGTTGTTAATGTAACAAGGGCATACAGCTGACATTTTTTATAGCTTCACATCCAGGGAGTGAGGACAAATGTGAAAAGGATGAATGACTATCAACAATTCACTCAAAAGAATGCCTTGTCATATGTCTAACAAACTTGCAGATAAACAATGACAAGCACATTAAATCATGAGCATAAATATAAATGAATGACCTATCGGCCATAGAAAGAAAACAAATAAAGGTAATTGATCATATTTTGTTCAATCATTAAGGTCGAAATTCACAAAATAATAGATGATTAGTTGTCATTGTTAGGTTAACAGCTAACAAGAACATTAGACAACACTGAAGAAGCTATGTATATGTGAAGACGTGTTATAAAGGAGCAAAGGCTGCAAGCCTGCAATGCTTCCAAAGGTCACTGCTTATATGTCCCAAGCTAAAACTATCCTAGCACCTATGTAGCACGGACACGGATCCGACACGGCCATCCGACACGTCGACATGAGGCAAATCCTAAAAAATACATAGGATACGTGTGTTCGACACGTGTGTCCGACACGGACACGACACGACACGGCTTCATGTTATGCGTGTCCGTGCTTCATAGCCTAGCACAAGTGAAGAATAACTATTCTGGATCACAATTCACCCAAAATGAGAAAAATATGGCCTAAACGAAGAATACCTTAAGCCCCTAAATTTGAATTACCTTTATCTCAGTCATCCATACATTAACTCCTTCTGAAGATGAAGACAAGAGAACACCCATGGCTGGTTCCCAGCAACCTAAGCTAACTGGATCCCCTGTTAGAAATATAACATAGCCATCTGCTACGTCAGCTTCAATACTCCACACTACCGTGTGCAAGTCTTTACATGAGTTAACTGAGTCACCTGTAAAGAAAAAAAAACAAAAAACAAAAATTTCAGATCGCAACCATCTGATCCAGTTCTCTACCCATCATAGTGACAGAAGGATTGCATGAAAGTATCAGCCATAGAAATATTCTGATTACTGCATGGTCTCAATTTGAAATGAAGAAATAACTAAGTAATATCATTCACTAAAGTCTCATTTGCAAAACACCAACACGTATAATATATATGGATCTTTAAAAAACATCTAAGAAAGGTATCCCCCTGTGAGACTCTATCAACAGAGAATTAATCTGGAAAATTACATTGTACATTGTGACTCAAAAAAGTCATTTTACTTAATTGAATAAGTAAAACAAGGGTTAGAGCATATACCATTCTTAATGGACATGAAAGGTGAAATAGAGAAACAAATTTGAACCGCAAGACATAAGGTGGTCCTGAAATCAGTCTGCAATTGCCAACGAACAAAATGCCTGTCAGAACAAAAATTAAACAATTCTCAGATACTGTCAACAATTGCAAGAAACATGTGGATTATTATACAGTAAACAACATAAAATTCATGACGTTTACAGCATGTGTTTTTGTTCGTACACCATTGCTGGATCATAACCGAATCGACCATTGTGCTTGTTAAAATATCTTTTGCCTCATGATTAATGCAATAGAAGGCTGTGAATGTGATTCCACTTGACACTTTTGGCATATATTGATAATGTGATTCCCTATAACTAATCTCGTCATCATACATATTCAATGGACTATTTCATAGTTCATACTGTGATGAAATTTGGATTCACTCAAAAGCATTTGGTTCAAAGCAACTAAATCAAACGCCCGGAAACAAGCAAAGGAGGTGATTTGGGGTTTGTCCCACATCCAGTAAAAGCATACAAGTCAAAAGGGTGAATGGATACGGGTCAATCTTTTTGGTCAAAATGGTCTTACTCTATTGTTAATTTCTCTCTTTTTTTTCCCAGCTCCATATAGTGCCATAATTCTCATTACTGCCTCAATTACAGAAGGGTTAATCAACTTAAGTAACTCATGAAACTTTGCGAACCAATGGAAAACAGACCAATCTGAACAAGAATTTATCACATTTACCAACAATTCCAGTAAATAAAATCAGTTGAGAGAATCAGAGGTTCAGAGTCGAGAGAAAATCTACACCCTTGACACTAATTCTATAATTTCTTATGTGATTCTTTAAACATAAGTATAACTAGAAAACTGACCATACTTCTTCCCATTATGTCATACAGAACTTTTAACCTAATAATTTCCCAAAAAATTCAAAAAAAAAAAATCCAACCTATTATATCATACAGAACTTTTAACTTAATAATTTCCAAAAAACAATTCCAAATTTCAAATTCTACATAGACAAATTCAACCCCAAAGATTCGAACTTTTTTATCAATTCTATTAAGGATTGCTCACTGTACCAAAAGATTAAGTAATCACCATAACTCTGAAACAAAACAAAAAAACAAGGGGGGATTGAAGGAACTTACGGCGAGAGGAATCTTCTGCTAGGGTCTAGGTGGGAGAGGTGGAGGCCGGCGGGGGATTGGACGGATTTGCCCCTCCGAATACGAGAGAGGGTTGGGGGAGGAAGAGGAGGGAGCAGGCACAGAGAAGCCATGGGCGGCGGCGTAATTTGGCGGAGAGAGTAAGGGCATAACCGGCAATGAGAAG
>BQKN01001069.1:187248-224848 GCA_022839385.1 Asparagus kiusianus | reverse complement strand
GGTTTCACCTCGGACTGCAGCCTTGTGTGAACCCAGGGGCGTCACAAGTAATCTGTTAATTATTCAAAAATACGAATTTGGCTCAATAAAATCCA
This sequence comes from Asparagus kiusianus, assembly GCA_022839385.1. Lineage (NCBI taxonomy): Eukaryota > Viridiplantae > Streptophyta > Magnoliopsida > Asparagales > Asparagaceae > Asparagus > Asparagus kiusianus. The sequence goes on along the minus strand of BQKN01001069.1, from coordinate 224,753 downwards.
ACAAAAACTCATTTAAACTAAAAGGGGTGGGGGTTGGGCGAGAAATTACTCGCCTTGGTTGCTGCTAAGACTCCCGCTGAGGATCTCCTTCTACCTGATCTGCAAACCCCCAAAGCAGCTCCTCCAGATTTCCCCAAAATCACCAGGTCCAAATTAGGGTTTTTGAGAAAGAAGAGAGAAAAGGGGGCTAGGGTTTACGTCTGAGGTGGTGAGAGCTCTCTTGGGTTGAGTTGGTATAAATACCAACTCCCCAACCCGACCCGAAACCTAAAAGCCCAGCAACTAAAACCCGAAACCAAAACTTGTAAAAAAACTCTCTGATCGCTGATCGGTCGACCGCGCCGGTCGACCTCGTCGGTCGACCGATCAGCACAAAAATGCCTGCTGATGGCATTTTACCTGCTGATCGCCAACTCACTCAATTTCTCTCACTTGTAAACACCTGCTGGGTTCCCAAACACTGATAAATATATATATCTTATGTTTATATAGTTATTCATCACAAGGGAATTATCTACAATTAATAATTTACATATATATATACATATATACTACAGAATTTTTCGGGGTTTTACAATCATCATTCAACAAAGAGGAGAAAAGACAAATTTAAAGTGGAGAAAAAATTATTATTATTAATTACAACAAAAGTTATAATTTTGGAATGCCTTCTCAATTAAGAGTAACCCTCCTCTCCAAATGGAGTTATAAAATTTTTTACACCTCTAACCCCTCACTCTCTATCCCTATTTATAGTAAACATCAGTGAATGAGAGCCATTGGATTGAAATCTTATCTAAAAATAATAAATTTTAGCCCTTAATTCGTAACAAACTGTACGTCAGTATCGATACCAGCATCGATAGGGGTATCGATACCGGTATCGATGCTGGCATCGATACCCAATCCTCTCCTGTTGCTGTCCGAGCTTTTCTCTTGTTCTTGGACTTGGGCTTTTGGGCTTTGTCATTTCTTCTTCTTTTTAGTTTGGGCTTTTGGATAATTTGGCAATTGATTTTCTAATGGGCTTCTTTGCTTTATTTCTTCATTTATTCAAGGGCCTTTGTTGAGAGATGAGATTTTTGGAATTTATTCTTTATTAACCTGTATTTAAAGATAAAAACAATTATTAGTGGCATATTTATTCATATAAAATAGATAATGAGGGTATAAATTTGTAATAAAATATGATTATCAATTATGTTTCCGAAATAGGGAGATGGAACCTATTTCCGCAGGGCGATTGAGTAAGAGTATTATAAAAGTATCGAAATATTATATTTTCAAAATAGGGAGATGAAACCTATTTCCACAGGGCGATTGAGTAAGAGTATTATAAAAGTATCGTCATATTATATTTCCGGGATAGGGAGATAAAACTTATTGCCGTAGAGTGATTGAGTAAAAATATTACCAGAGTATCGCTAATGTATAAGAGATGCACATTTGTAAGAAATATAAATTATAAATTGGTTTACATTTTTGAATACCCGCGAGTAGGGTGCTTTCTCTGAGATCGTGACTTACACAACATGGTATTTGGTTGGCTTTTATTTGGATGAGTTCCTTTTATGTTAGATCCATCTACCTGAGTGTAGATCAGGATGAGATATTTGTTCTACATATTTGAGGTTTGGAGTATTATCTATTTGTTTGTTGTTGTTCATTCATAGAGTTTGGAATCAGTATTTAGGGAGTCACAATTTGAGACATGGTATATACATGAGGGTTTCCTTGTTTGGATTATTTCGCTCGACGTACTAACTCTCGTGTTGTGGATTCCTAAATACTAGTCTCCAGTTAGATTTATATGAATGATTCTATACTTATGTATTCTCTATATTTTCTATACACTCCTACCCCTTCCCCTGGGGAGAGGTGGAGATGTTCTCGCTATAGCGCTTTGACGCTCGTTTTTTTCCCCTTTCAGATAGTGAGTCCAGCGCATGGAGAGTCACAGGTTGATGAGATTTCTGCATAGATCTCACCTAGCTATTTATTATGCAGTTTTAGTCAGAACTCCACAGTTAGTTGATTATGTTCAGACTCTAGACTTGTATTTCATTTTGTAGAGGCTGAGAGCCGTAGTGATACTTTATTTCTCTTTATATTTGAGGTTTATTTTAGATTTAGAGATACTTCTATTCTATTTTTGTTGGGCTCATTGATGACTATTCTCTTATTTGCTTCTGTTGTTCTATTTTTTTTATTTTCCTGTCGGTTCATTCACCTATTTATTGTTTCCACTAGAGAGATAGTTACTGTGATGGTGAAACATGTCGTAGCATGGTGTTTGGTACTTGGCAGGTTTGACAATCCAGGTTTTACCTTGGACTGCAGCCTCGCGTGAAACCTGGGGCGTCACATGCTCTTTCTTTTAGCAACAACATTCTGTTATGGTGTATACGGTATTATTGTATACCTTTTAATTCCATGCTGAATATAATAACTTTCAAATTATTTAGAGTTACATTCCCCACCTCTATCAGTTCTCAAAATTTTTATTTTCATTCCAAGTTAGTTTTCAACTTCTGTCTTATATCTCTTAAAGCAGTCAAGAGCTTCTAATTTTCTGGATATAAGATGGATGTGTGCAAACTTAGAATAATCATCTATAAAAGTAATAAAATATTCTTTATTGCTATGAGTTTTGATACTTAGGGGACCACAAATATCTGAGTGTATCAACCCTAAAAGTTCATTGGCTCTTTGTCGGCCAATAACATGCTCGGGCACATATTTTCCCATAGCATACATTTTATTATTCTTACCTATTGAAACCCGGTTATTATAGAACCTAACTTCCAGTCCTTTCTTTATTAAACTGGGAACAGAGATCAGATTGTGTCGAATTCCTGGCGCATAGAACACATCTTTGAGGACAAGAATACTGTCCTTAAGATCCAATCTATACGAACCAGTACCTTCTACATCGAGATAGGTATTATTTCCCATGTAGATTCTCTATTCTCCTTTCTTCAGCTCGGTGAATTTTGTAACTCCATTCATGTGATATGTCTAGTCGCACCTGAGTCTATCCACCAACCGCTAATATCTGTCATCACAACATTACATTTCGTCACACTGTCGAATTCTCTTTTGCTATTACCCCCTTATTCTGGATGCTTATAGCCTCACTTATTCTCCTGTTTTTTACCTTGTGGGCAATTGGGCTTGAAATGCCTAAACTTTCCATAATTGTAGCATGTTCCGCGGGGTACTTTCTTCTCTTGAATTGATGTGATTTCGATCCTCGCAGTTGTGGTTTACTAGGACCAGGGTTTTTATAGCTTCCAACATTATACCTCTGGCGGACATAATTCAGCTCTTGCTGCACCATATTCACTTCTAGTTCTTTCTTATTAGCTATTAAGTCCTGTTCTATCGCTAGGTGCATAGAAAGATCAGTGATAGATTTAACGTAGGGTTCATTCTTAATGTGGTGGCAGCCACAGCAAGGGAAGGAGGGAGACTATTCAAAATGGTTGTCACTTGTAGTTTTTTCGGGATTTTGGTCCTAACAGTGGATAAGTCCTTAGCTATGACAATCATCTTATTTATATGCTCTACGACATTGTCTCCCTGATAATCATATTTTATTATAATTTTATATCCTTATTATCTATTTTATATGAATAAATATACCACTAATAATTGTTTTTATCTTAAATGCGGGTTAATGAAGAATAAATCCCAAAAATCCTATCTCTCAACAAAGGCCCTTGAATAACTGAAGAAATGAAGCAAAGAAGCTCATTGGAAAATCAATTACCAAATTATCCAAAAGCCCAAAACTAAAAAGAAGAAGAAATGGCAAAGCCTAAGTCCAAGAACAGGAGAAAAGCTCAGACAGTAACAGGAGAGGACTGGGTATCGATGCCGGCATCGATACCCCTATCTATGCTGGTATCGATACCGATGTACAGTTTGTTATGAATTAAGGGCTAAAATTTATTGTTTTTGGATAAGATTTCAATCCAATGGCTCTCATTCACTGATAGTTACTATAAATAGGGATAGAGAGTGAGGGGTTAGAGGTGTGAAAAATTGTGTAACTCCATTTGGAGAGGAGGGCTACTCTTAATTGAGAAGACCTTCCAAAATTATAACTTTTGTTGTAATTAATAATAATAATTTTTTATCCACTTTAAATTTGTCTTTTCTCCTCTTTGTTGAATGATGAGGATGGAGATGAATAGCAATTTGAAGGTTTGTATTTCTTTTTCTCTTTTATTTCTTTTTAGTAATTTCTTTATTATTGCTTATTAGTTAGATTTACATTCATGCTTGTAGTGTAGATTTATTTTCTTATCTTTTTGTTTCTTTTTGCACTTTAATTTGTAGAGTAGATTTATTTTCTTATATTTTATTTTTGTAATTTATTTTGTAGTTTAGATTTTAATTCTTTGTAGTTAGATTTATTTCTTGTTCATAGTTTAGATATTTCTTTTCTTTTTCTTTTTGTAATTAGTTATTTTTCTTATTGCTTTTATTTCTTAAGATGAGAAATTAATTCTTGTAGGAATCTTAGAATTGTATGAAACTAGTCTAATTTCTTTTATTTTGTATGAATTATTCTCTTTCACTTAAAATGATCATGTTTAGGATAATCAACTAGAGAACTAATTGATAGAAGAAGAATTTGATAATCTATACTTATCTTAAATGGTTTGATAGGTTATACTTATGAATTCTAGGATTACTATCTTGTTGTTTTTCTTATCATGATTTTTATTTTGACTTAGATGATAATTTGATAGGTTATACTTTCCTTAAATGGTTTGATAGTCTATGCTTAATAAATCTAAGTTGAAATATAATAAAAAGAGAATAGTTTGTATTTTATATTTGAGATTAGCTAGTTGATTCAATTCTAGATTTCTCATATCTTAAATTGAATCCTCCATCTTGACTTTCTTGAATTTTCTTTTCATTCTTGATTTTATTTCTTTCATTCTTCTTTCTTGCCTTGTGATTTTATTTATTCTTTGATTCTTATTTCTTTTCTCTAAAATTCAATTTATTGTTACTTGCATATATTCACAACAATCACTCATCACAATCACACTTATTCTTTAATCCTATTTTTGTCACACACAAAACATAAGAACTAATTCTAATAATCTCTTAAAATCATCTTCCTTGTGGGATCGATATTTTTAAACTATAACTTGATCAATTGTGCACTTGCAATTTTGATACATAATTATGCTGCATCAATAATATTTGTGTAATTTTCTTATTTATCATGTTAACACATCATATTTTAAATATACGTGTACATATCTTAATGTACATGTCCATATCTGGTGTTTACTGACATTTCAGATGTTAAACAGCTCATAAACATTGCATCATAACAGTGCAAAGTCGAGAGACTCACTCGAAAAGCAAAACAACAAAGAAAACATGCACAGGCCAAAATACAGCTTGACGGTTGACCGCGAATATGTGGCGGTTGATCGCGATGGGTTCCAGGGCCTATCTGGGCCTCTGTCCTGCACACGATCTACCGCCGCTAGGGCGCGGTCGACCATGAGCCGAAATTTCCAGCTTCTAAAGATGTGATCATATATTGTATTCGTGACGTGTTTGTATGGTGTAACCACATATATATCAACATGAAACTTGCGGGAAAATAGGTCTACAGCAGATAAAATCTTTTGGAAACAACTCACATATGTAACATGATTATTTGTCGTAAATTGATATTCAAAACCCTAAATCATGCATAAAATCTCAAAACGAAGAACAAAACCTCTTTCTTCACTTTAAACAACATTTTAAATCATTCTCAGATCTTGAAAACTTCTGTAAGTTTGTTCTCAAACTTTTTAACATGAAAAGACCTTGTCTTTATACATATAATATAAAAGAATTAACTTTTATTCATAAACTAGTCAATTTGGCTCTATGAGACATGTTAAAAATTCTTTAAAAATGTTTTTAAAACTAGGAGGGGGATTAGCAGAGATGAACTCGCCTAAAACTTGTAGAAAAATATTTTAGGATGCTAAGCCAAAGCAGATCTCTAATCCAAAAGCCATAATCACCCGGAAAATCCACTTGAAAGCCTCCAATATTCTCCAAGAATCAAATTAGGGTTTGTGAGTTTTTGGTGGCTGTTAGGGTTCTTAGAAAACTGAGAAAATTTGTGAACGTTAGATATATAAACCCGGGAAATCGAATATGGGCTTTAGAAATCCGAAATCAACTCAAAACAGGAGAAAACTTTCTACAGGTCTCGCGGTCGACCGTGGCGGTCGACCGGACTGGGAAATTCCAGTTCTCACGATTTTGGTCGTTGTGTATGTTTCGACTCTTCTCTTCCTCACGAATAAACTTGTTTATATTCAAAACACATGGTATACTACTCACATACCATTTAACTGTATTTATCAAAATAGAATTCCATATATCATGATCAATCATATATATATATATATATATATATATATTTATATATATATATATATATATATCACAAATTTTCGGGGTTTTACAAAGTAGAACATTGTTGAATGTAGTTAGATGCATGTTGTCTCATTCTGGTCACTCTAAAAACTTTTGGAGAGAGGCATTATTAACTACAAACTACATTCTAAATAGAATTCCCACCAAATCAGTTGTATCTACACATTGTGAATTATGAAATGGGAGGAAACCTAATCTGAGTCATCTCAGGAAGTGGGGATCTATAGCTCATGTTCTCATTCCATGTCAACTTAGAGATAAGTTAGATTTTAAAACAATAAAGTGTAGATTCATAGCGTATACAAAAAAGTCAAAATGTTATAAGTTCTACAATAAAGAAAAAAGGGTCATTGAAAGCAGAGATGCTATATTTCTAGAGAATCTAGAGGAAAAAGAACAAGTTCGAGAGGAAAAAAACCTCTAACTGTAATAGATGATGATTGTTACAATGTTGTTTCCACTAATAACCTGATATTGTGAATGAACCTAATCTTAAAAATGATAAAATACCTATGGAAAATAATATACATCATCAACCGATTATAGGTAACAAAAGGCCAAGAACACAACCTTCATGAATGGATGATTACTATTTGTATTCATGCGATCCATCATGTTTCTCGCTAGATACAAATATAGAAGAACAAGATCCCTTAACTTTCTCTGATGCGATGAAATCACATGATTTAGCTTTATGGCTAGAATCCATAAGAGAAGAACTTGATTCTATAGAAAAGAATAAGATATGGAAGTTATGTGATCTACCATAAAATAGAAAAGCCATAGGATGCAAATGAGTGCTTAAAAAAAATATCATGTTGATGGATCTATTGATAAATTCAAAGTATAGTTAGTTGCTAAGGGTTACAACTAGAAGACATGAATAGATTTTCAGGAGACGTATTCTCATGTAGCTAAATTTGCATCCATTAGAATTATTTTGGTAATTGTTGCATATCTTGATTTGGAGTTATTCCAAATGGATGTTAAAACTATATTCCTTAACAGAGAGTTGAATGAAGCGATATAAATGCAACAACCTAAAGGTTTTCAGGTGAAAGGATAGGAACATAAAGTATACAAATTAATAAAATCTCTATATGATTTAAAACAATCTTCTAGACAATGATATCTTAAATTTCATAATGCAATCACTAAACTTGGTTTTATTCAAAATAAATTAGATAATTGTGTATATGTCTTAAAAAGTGGGAGCAATTTTACTATATTATTCTTATATGTGGATGATATATTGCTTGCTATAAATGACATAGAAATGTTAAATAAAATCAAGGCAGATCTTAGCGAAAAGTTTGAGATGAAAGACATGGGAGATGCATCATATATTCTTGAAATTCAAATAATTCAAGATGGAAAGTCTAGAATGCTAAGTTTAAACTAAGAAAAATATTTAAGATTAGTTCTTAAAAAGTTTGGAATGGAGAATTCCAATCCGGCGCTAACTCCGTTGGTCATGGGAAAAAGATTATATAAAGAGCAAAGCCCTGGAGAGGGGCAAAAGCCATTAGATGTTCCTTATGCTCAAACAATTGGAGGCTTGATGTATGTAATGTTATGCACCAGATCGGATATACCTTATGTTTCAAGTCTAGTCAGTCGATATCAAAGTGATCCAGGACCAGCACATTGGAAAGCTGTTAAAAGGATTATGAAGTATATTAGAGGTACATTGACTTATATATTAGTTTATCAAGCCGATTCGCTTGAACTCCTCGGTTATTCCGATGCTGATTTGGGAGGTGACAAAGATGATGGAAAGTCCACTTCGGAATACTTATTCATCTTTGGAGGAGGAGCTGTTTCTTGGAGTAGCAAGAAACAATGGTGTGTTACTAGCTATACGCAAGAAGTTGAATATATAGCTTGCAGTATGACAACTATACATGTTGTCTGGATAAGATGGTTTTGATTGATCTAGGTCTCAATTTGTTAGAAGGACCTATTGATATTTATTGTGATAATCAAGCAGCAATTGGCTTAATCAATAGTGGCGCGAATAGCTCCAAAGAAAAATATATTGAGATCCAGTATCACTATATTCGAGATATTATAGAAAAGGGAGAAGTCAAAGTGACTTATATCCCTACTATAGACATGATTGCTGATCCTTTGACAAAAGGAATATCAGCTAAATCTTTTATCAAACATGTAAGTTTAATGGGACTTAGGAATAAATAAGTCCAAGTAAAATTTCATGAATATGAAATAAAAGTTACTCTCTATGAATAGTGGGAGTAATGGTAAGAAGAAACATCTGATCTCACGGATAGTAGGAGTCATGTCACTTGGTTAATTTAGTCAAGTGGGAGATGTTATATTGACTTGGTCCCGTGTGACCAAATCAACAACTCTCAAGTTGTGAAAAATGTGGGAAATGTGGAAAATGAGTTTGTTGAGAGAAAATCTCTCAGGGGTGGTTATGAGGGGTGGAGATAATGGGTTTGGCCTCTATAAAAGGTGGATCATTCTCCTTGAGAAAACATAACAACATAGAATTAAATTCAAACTCTCTACCTATTACTGGAGTCCCCCTCAAAGAAATCCGCCACTCTTTCTCTTCTTCTCTGCAGTCGATCATCTTCTGTAGCTGCCTCTGCTGGTACTTTTACTGCTACTTCCTCCTCGCCCTCCTCATCATTGCTGCTATTGCTGTCAGCATCATCTTCCTGAGCCCCAAACCACCTTCCTATTCTATCACCAATTTTTCTATCACTGAGTTCAACATCTCCTCTGACCTCGACTTCTGCACCAAGATCACCATCATCGTCAAGGTCGAGAATCCTAATGACAGGATCGGTATATCCTACGGTGATGACTCGAAAGTCTGGCTGGCATACCGTGACATAGATCTATGCTCAGAGACCCTGCCCAGCTTTTACCAGGATGATCATAACGTGACAATGGTCATGGTGGAGATGGATGTGAAGAGCGAGTTGAAGGCGGGGCGGGGGAGGCGTTGCGAACCGATAAGAAGAAAGGTGAGGTGTCGGTGGAGGTGTATATATGTTAAGATTCCTGTGAAGACGGATAGTAGGGACGGATACCAAGTATATGACCATTAACGTCAAGTGTGAGCTTGTGCTGGATGACATTGAGCCTAGTAAGTGTTGCGCGCAACGGAAATTTCGGTAGTACTTCGACAACACAACAAGAGAGTCAGCTCGTAATAAGAATTCTCGTTTCACTAAGGAAACAAGAACCTTAAGCAAAATATCTCAACAAAGTGCGATATCAACTCTTCCTCTCATCAGTTCTAGGACTGACCTGTCGAGAGAACCTAAATAAGCTATTACAAATCACACAAATAGTGAGACAACCAATTTTACGTGGTTTGGCAAATTGCCTACGTCCACGGGGAGAGGATGGGGAGATTCCACTAAATTAAGGAGAGTACAAAGGGTTACAATCTCACAAAACTCACAAACTAACCCTCAACCAAAGCTCTCAACTTGCTCATAATATCTCCCTCTCACAATACTCAAAAGTCTCTCTAATCTCTGATTACAACTCTCCTTTCTTTTTGATTGATTCTAATCTTCCATATATATAGAAAACCTAAAACCTAAACAGACTAGGAATCCTAAAACCAAAAACAAAATAAAATAGGAATCATAATAACCTGTTTCCAAAACATACTAGGAATCCTAATAATCTCATGTTACCAAAATAGATTAGGAATCCTAATAGATTAGGAATATTGTTATCCAACAATTCTCCACCTCGACGAATTATTCCCAAAACTGAGCCGACGCTAACATGAGCACCAATGTGTCATCTCACCAAATTCGGCTGCACCAATGTAGTTGTCTATGTATCCCCTCTCCCAAGGGATCAAGCTGCCCGTAGTTCATCCAAATGGCCGTCAACAGCCTCAACAATCACGAATGTGCAACAAGTGTCGACAATGATCAAACTTATTACTCGGAACCACCTTAGTGAGCATATCCGTCGGATTATCCTTCGTATAGACTTTCATAATCTTCACATCGCCATCTTCAAGAACATCTCGGACGAAGTGATAACGAACGTTAATATGCTTCGTCCTCGCATGAAAAACCTAATTCTTCGCCAAATAGATAGCACTCATGCTATCACAATGAATAGTGACGGATCGCTACGATATACCAAGTTCCTCCAAAAGTCCTCGAAGCCAAATAGCCTCCTTCACAGCCTCTGTAACTGCCATATACTCTGCCTCCATCGTAGACAAAGCCACCGTAGACTATAAGGTGCATCTCGAACACATCGGCACACGGGTCAAAGTGAACACATACCCCATCGTAGACCGATGCTTATCCAAATCCCCAGCATAATCCGAATCAATATAACTAATGCATAGCTGCCCACCTATAGTGTCACACTCATAAACTAAACCAACATTAAGCATACCTTGAATGTACCTCAAAATCCATCTCATGGCATCCCAATGACCCACTCCTGGATTGTGCATGTATTTCAAAACCATGCTCACCGCCTGTGACAAATCCGACCTCGTACATACCATCACATACATCAAGCTCCCAACCGTGCTCGTATATGGAGTCTTGGACATAACTCTCGATCTTCAACTGACTTCGGTGAAAGGTTAGCTGAAAGCTTCAAATGGGCTCCCAATTGTACACTAACTGGCTTCGTATCCATGCTAACATGAAATCGCTGTAGAACCTTCTTCAAATAAGCCACCCGTGTCAAACAAATTCTATCCTTCTTCTTGTCTCTACCGATCTCTATCCCTAAAATATGTTTGGTCTCACCCAAGTCCTTCATCTCAAACTCATTTGAAAGCTGAACTTTTAACTCATCTATAGCCGACCTGGAAGTAGAGGCAACCAACATGTCATCGACATAAAGCAACAAATAAATGTACGCACATCCTTTCAACTTGCAAAAATACACGTAAGGATCAAACTGGCTCCGAGTGTATGAATGTCCAAGCATAAAACCATCAAATCGCCTATACCACTGTCGAGGAGACTGTTTCAAACCGTATAGTGATTTCTTTAATCTGCAAACCAACTTATCTTTCCCTGTAGCTCGGAATCCCAATGCCTGAGTCATATATATTTTTTCATCAAGATCACCATGAAGAAATACCGTCTTGACATCCAACTGATCTAACTCTAATCCATACTGGGCCACCAAAGCTAGCAAAATCCGAATCGAAGAGTGCTTCACCACCGGATAGAAAACCTTATTATAGTCAATACATTCCTCCTGTGCATAGCCTTTTGCAACCAACCTAGCTTTGAAGCTCAATGGAGTGCCTTCAATGCCCTCCTTTTTCGTGTATACCCACTTGCAACCAATTACCTTCCGCTCCTTTGGAAGCTCAACAAGCTTCCACGTATCATTCTTGTGAAGAGATTCCATCTCTTCCTGCATAGCTACCTACCACGAATCAGCCTCTGAACTCTGCTCGGCCTCTCTGAATGTAATAGGCACCATCTCATTGATACTCTCCACCAGAAGTGCATACGCAACTGTGTCGGCATACCGTGCTTGTTAGGTCTCATGTTATGAGCCTACATCTTCTAATCTTGTTTTGATGATTACAAACAATTCCTAATATTGTTTGTCTAGTGTTTATGTTTCTTATTAGGTATTCTAGACAAACAATGTGTTGGAGGTCGGATGGATTGAGCCTACACGATCACATCAAATGGAGGTTGGCGGAATAGTGGTTGAAGCATTGCAATTCATGTTAAAGATCCAAGATCTCGCTTCATCCGCATATGTACCAAGACAGAGCTTCATTGAAGATCACAAGCTTGGGTATATTTAGTTTAGGTTTTTATACTTGTGTGTTAATACTTTAAGCTCATATTATTCACACACACGTATTTATTGATTTTATCAAAATATAGGTGTTTCTTTGTGAAAATATTATTTTATTAGTTTATAGACTTTAATATCAGTTTATACATAGTTTATAAAGTCTATAAAATCATTTTGTAGAGTTTCAAAAGTTTGTTTAAATCAAATGTCAAAAACATGTATGTTTCCTTTTCATGTTTTTGAACATATTTGAAAAATGATGAGTTTTCACTATTGGGGAACGCAATTCCAAAAATTCTTTTTGTAACATGTTCATTAACATGCTTATAAACATTTCCCAAAGTTTTACATTTTTCTGAATTTATTTGATATTTTTAAACCCTGTTTAAAGTTGGTTTTTACTGTGCTGTATTCATGTCATGAGTCGACTCATGAATTTTACGAGTCGACTCATGAAGTATTACATAGTTATTATTTTGTTTCTGACGAGTCGACTCACAATATCATGAGTCGACCCATCAGGTTGAGTCGACCCATGACTGTCATGAGTCGACTCATGAAGTGTTGCAGAGTTATGTATTTTCGACCAGTTTACAAAATAATTTATTTCTCCCAAATGGGAAATGATATTTAAGAAATTCTTTCTCTAACATGTTCATACACATGTTTATAAGCTTTCCTAAAAATTTCATGATTTTTGGAGTTGTTTTACTGTGCCCAATTGATTTTACAAAATCGTGTATGTCTGCAGTTTTTCAGAAACTGTAAATCTGTGTTCAAATATTTATTTCTCTCAACTGGGAAATGATTTTTCAGAAATTCTTTCTCTGACATGTTATTCTACATGTCTAGAATATTCCCACAAAATTTCATAATTTTTGGAGCTCATTTATTATTTTTAATTAATTTTACAAAACCAGATATGCACAATTTTCAGCATCTGCCAGAAACTACAGTGTATGAGTCGACCCATGAACAGTGTATGAGTCGACTCATCAGATAGCCGTTGCACAGTAACAGCTATTTTCCAGTTTTGTTTTCTTATGGGTTTTTGGTCATTTTACTTGGGTTTTTTCTGAAGTTTTGTGTGGGTATAAATACCCTCTTGCTCTCATCTTTCATGATGATCTAAGAGAAAGTTTTAAACAAGTTTTAAAGGGTGTTTTAAGTTTGTTTAAAGGTGTTTAAGCCTTGTTTCAAAGTTTCGGTTTTGTGAAGATTGTTTTAACAAGAAGAGGAGATCAACTTCAGTTTGGGCTTTCATTCTTCCATCTCCATCTCTCTTGTTCTAGAGAAGTTTTCCTAACTCTATTCTCTAGCAATTCGTTTTTATTTTCATATTACCATATATTGCTAGTTTGTTAATTGAGTTAGATTTTATTGATACTCTTTGTTCACACACAACCTATTAAGCTTATTGTATTTACATTCATAGTATAATTTGGGTTGTGGGTTTGTGACTTAGAGTGTGAGCTTACATTGAGTTCTCATCTATTGTAGAGAACTAATTCATTGTTGTTGTGAGCTTTAATTGAGAGGAACACTTTGTATTACACTAGTACACCAAGAGGAGTGTGTGGTGAGAGACGGGGTTGTCCCAAGAGTAGTGGCGTCGGTAGCCTAGAGAGAGGTGATAATTCCGAGCACTTGAGGGAGACACGGGCTAGAGACCAACACTTGAGGTTGTGGTTAGTGTAGTTACATTGTGTGGATTGTAGAGTTTTCGGTTAGCTAGAAAACCGAGTGTGTAGAGAAGTTCCGGCTTCCAAACCGGGTGTGATAGTGGAGATCTCCTCGAGGTGAGGAGCGGGGACGTAGGTCAGGCGGACCGAACCTCGTGAACATATCTTGTGTTTGTGATTGCTTTGGCGTTCATTTATATTCGTGCTTATTGTTTATATCGCCTTCGTTAATTGCTTATTTATATTGTCCACTATATTGTTTCACCCTTGTTTATATTTGTATATCCTTGCACATATATTGTTCATATCTCTTTTGCTAGGATATATTTGTTAATTAGTTTTTAAATTGGCATAAATTGGATTAGATTAGCATAAACTCTATTCACCCCCCCTCTAGGGTTCTTCCTAGTGGCATTAGGGTACTTTCAATTGGTATCAGAGCTTGGTGCTCTTTGATTTAAGGTCTAACCACCTTGAGTTAAAGATCCAAGTTATCTTTTTGTGCTAATCTAGTTTTGATTTATTGTTGTCTTGCTTGCATATATTCACATATATATCATGAATATGGATATGCATTGTGCACCTTGTTTAGGCTATGACATAAATATTGCTCCTAGAATTGATAATTTCCCCTATGACCAATGGTGTTCTAGATTTAATATATTTGTTAGATCTAGACATTTTGATTTATAGGAGATTATAGATGAAGCTTATATTGTACCCACTACGGAGAAATCCAAGTGGTGTAAAAATGATCATAGAATGTTTACAATGAACAAGCTTTTGTTAGAATTTTTGCTTAATGCTTTTGACTCATCATTTTCTAACAAATTTGTTCATTTTGATAGTGCTTACAACTTATGAAAATTTATTGAAGCACATCAAGGGAACTTGGAGGCGATCCGACAAGCCTTGGAGGCTTCCTCTTCAAGTTCCAATGGAGCATCATGCACACGGCCACTAGGCGATAGCCCTAGTGAGGTTTGCGAGTTCGAATCTATTAATGATTTATCTAATGATGAACTTACTTGTGCTAGTGAAAAATTATTGCATGCCTTTAACAAATTGCAAAATGATTTTAATGATTTAAAAAGCAAGCATGAGGATTTGAAATCCGACCATGAGTTGTTAGCATCTAAGTTTGAAACTATTTCTAATGAAAATGTGATCCTTAAAGAAAACAATGAAAAATTAAAATTGAATCATGTTTCTTTAACTTCAAATGTTGCTAGTTTAACTCATGAAAGAGATAATGCCATGTTAGAAGTAAAGAACATACAAAATGATACGGAATCTTTTATAGATGACTATTTATGTTCTACTTCTAAAGGTGCATATGTGCCCAAAAATGATGACTTGAATCTTATGAAAAAATGCATATCATCTTTAGATTCAACTTTAAAAACATGCATCAATAATCATAAGAAGCTTATGGATATGTGTGCCAAGTCTAAGAAATCATCCACTCATCATGCACACATATATAGCAAAGTTTACAAGTGCTCCATTTGTGGTCGTAAAGGCCATTTAGCTAAATTTTGCTATGATGCACACAAACACAAAAATGTCAATGCTCATTGTGCATCTCATGTAGCTTCTTCATCACATGTACACACACAAGCACATAATGTTCATCATAAGCATGCTAGTGTGTATAAATGTGATTATTGTGGTCGCTTTGGTCATTTGGCCAAATATTATTTTGACTTGAAAAATAAATCTCATTTGCCAAATGCTTCTAATAGACCACATGCTTTTAAATGTGATGTTTGTGGTAGGTTTGGACATCTTGCTAAATTTTTTTTTGATATGCAAAAAGCTTCTAAGTTGCAATATGTTCCAAATAGACCATTGTTTAAGAATGTTTCTCATTTGCAAAATATTTCTAAAAGAAAATTCTTATTTGCAAATGATTTCCGTGCACGAGCTAATGGTCCACAAAAACAAATGGATCTCTTTTATTGCACAAATTGCAATCAGAAGGGTCATTTGAATGATTATTGTTTTGACCGTGTTAGTGCACCACATGCGCCCAAAAGGGTTCATAACCCTAGGGCTTTGAGCTTAAAAGATAGGGGTCATGTCCCTAAATCTTTTGGTACCAAGAGTTCTTGGGTACCAAAACAAAATGATTTTTAAACCAAGAATTCTCATATTTTTATCTTTCTTTTTCTTGGTTTTGAAAATTATGTTTTAAAATCTTTTTGTTATGAAAACAATTTTTTCTTTTATCAAATCTTTTGTTTTCATAATTATTAGTCTTGATTTTGATGAGAGGTTTGTGTTTATATAACCCTCCGGGTTTATTGGGTGTTTATTCCCAAACATTGTTTACCGGATGTAAAAATGTTTATATGGGTTAATACTAGCTCAAGAGCTAGATATAGTTACCTCTCTTGATTTTTGAAAATCAAAGATGATTTTTAGTTTTTCAAATCCATAGTTCATGATTCTTGTATGTTACTTTTGAACTATGAAAATTTTGCTTTGATTAATTATTTTGAATTCATTATATAAGCACAAATAGATGATTCAAATTTCAAATATGCTTTATAATGTATTCTATATGTGGTTTGATCAAGTTCTACAAAGAAAACTTACTTTATTGATCAAACATCATTTTTGGTTTAAATGGTTGATTTATGACTTCATTTGGTCGATTTGTTTTCATTCGAAAACTCTTTTTGCATGATTCTCATGTTTTCTCTCCTTTGATTTCATAAATCTATTTTTACATGGTTTTTATTTTTATTTTTATTTTTTTTGTGTTAATGAGACACTCTTTTCATAATGACATTTCATTATGTGTTCTCATTATCTTGTTTGTATGTGAGTGATATCTAGCATATCTTTCATTTATCCTTGCTCACATTTGTTTGCCATGTTCATAATTGCATATTTTTCATATGGCATTTTGATAGGGGGAGCAATCCCTATATTATGTTTATACTCACCTATGCTTTATGATAGGGGAGCTTTCGCTCTCTTACTATTTTGTTTTCCCATTTTTGATGTTGCCAAAGGGGGAGAAACAAGTAGATTGTGAGTATATTTTAAAGAGTATTATGTTTTATTGTATATCTTATATACTCTTTGTGTAGATTGTTTGTCATCATCAAAAAGGGGGAGATTGTTAGGTCTCAAGTTATGAGCCTACATCTTCTAATCTTGTTTTGATGATTACAAACAATTCCTAATATTGTTTGTCTAGTGTTTATGTTTCTTATTAGGTATTCTAGACAAACAATGTGTTGGAGGTCGGATGGATTGAGCCTACATGATCACATCAAATGGAGGTTGGCGGAATAGTGATTGAAGCATTGCAATTCATGTTAAAGATCCAAGATCTCGCTTCATCCGCATATGTACCAAGACAGAGCTTCGTTGAAGATCACAAGCTTGGGTATATTTAGTTTAGGTTTTTATACTTGTGTGTTAATACTTTAATCTCATATTATTCACACACACGTATTTATTGATTTTATCAAAATATAGGTGTTTCTTTGTGAAAATATTATTTTATTAGTTTATAGACTTCAATATCAGTTTATACATAGTTTATAAAGTCTATAAAATCATTTTGTAGAGTTTCAAAAGTTTGTTTAAATCAAATGTCAAAAACATGTATGTTTCCTTTTCATGTTTTTGAACATATTTGAAAAATGATGAGTTTTCACTATTGGGGAACGCAATTCCAAAAATTCTTTTTGTAACATGTTCATTAACATGCTTATAAATATTTCCCAAAGTTTTACATTTTTCTGAATTTATTTGATATTTTTAAACCCTGTTTAAAGTTGGTTTTTACTGTGCTGTATTCATGTCATGAGTCGACTCATGAATTTTACGAGTCGACTCATGAAGTCTTACATAGTTATTATTTTATTTCTGACGAGTCGACTCACAATATCATGAGTCGACCCATCAGGTTGAGTCGACCCATGACTGTCATGAGTCGACTCATGAAGTGTTGTAGAGTTATGTATTTTTGACCAGTTTACAAAATAATTTATTTCTCCCAAATGGGAAATGATATTTAAGAAATTCTTTCTCTAACATGTTCATACACATGTTTATAAGCTTTCCTAAAAATTTCATGATTTTTGGAGTTGTTTTACTGTGCCCAATTGATTTTACAAAATCGTGTATGTCTGCAGTTTTTCAGAAACTGTAAATCTGTGTTCAAATATTTATTTCTCTCAACTGGGAAATGCTTTTTCAGAAATTATTTCTCTGACATGTTATTCTACATGTCTAGAACATTTCCACAAAATTTCATAATTTTTGGAGCTCATTTATTATTTTTAATTGATTTTACAAAACCAGATATGCACAATTTTCAGCATCTGCCAGAAACTACAGTGTATGAGTCGACCCATGAACAGTGTATGAGTCGACTCATCAGATAGCCGTTGCACAGTAACAGCTATTTTCCAGTTTTGTTTTCTTATGAGTTTTTGGTCATTTTACTTGGGTTTTTGCTGAAGTTTTGTGTGGGTATAAATACCCTCTTGCTCTCATCTTTCATGATGATCTAAGAGAAAGTTTTAAACAAGTTTTAAAGGGTGTTTTAAGTTTGTTTAAAGGTGTTTAAGCCTTGTTTCAAAGTTTTGGTTTTGTGAAGATTGTTTTAACAAGAAGAGGAGATCAACTTCAGTTTGGGCTTTCATTCTTCCATCTCCATCTCTCTTGTTCTAGAGAAGTTTTCCTAACTCTATTCTCTAGCAATTCGTTTTTATTTTCATATTACCATATATTGCTAGTTTGTTAATTGAGTTAGATTTTATTGATACTCTTTGTTCACACACAACCTATTGAGCTTATTGTATTTACATTCATAGTATAATTTGGGTTGTGGGTTTGTGACTTAGAGTGTGAGCTTACATTGAGTTCTCATCTATTGTAGAGAACTAATTCATTGTTGTTGTGACCTTTAATTGAGAGGAACACTTTGTATTACACTAGTACACCAAGAGGAGTGTGTGGTGAGAGACGGGGTTGTCCCAAGAGTAGTGGCGTCAGTAGCCTAGAGAGAGGTGATAATTCCGAGCACTTGAGGGAGACACAGGCTAGAGACCAACACTTGAGGTTGTGGTTAGTGTAGTTACATTGTGTGGATTGTAGAGTTTTCGGTTAGCTAGAAAACCGAGTGTGTAGAGAAGTTCCGGCTTCCAAACCGGGTGTGATAGTGGAGATCTCCTCGAGGTGAGGAGCGGGGACGTAGGTCAGGCGGACCGAACCTCGTGAACATATCTTGTGTTTGTGATTGCTTTGGCGTTTATTTATATTCGTGCTTATTGTTTATATCGCCTTCGTTAATTGCTTATTTATATTGTCCACTATATTGTTTCACCCTTGTTTATATTTGTATATCCTTGCACATATATTGTTCATATCTCTTTTGCTAGGATATATTTGTTAATTAGTTTTTAAATTGGCATAAATTGGATTAGATTAGCATAAACCCTATTCACCCCCCTCTAGGGTTCTTCCTAGTGGCATTAGGGTACTTTCAGTGCTGACATCCGTATGTCTCTCCTCTGTCTCCGAACCATAATAGAATCCTGAACCTGAGCCGTCGATCCCTGATCCTGCACATCATTACCCGTATCCTCCGTGTCACAGTCGTGCTCACCTAGCGTCATCTCAGTCAATACTCTAATGGATACTGTACTATCTGGATAATATGGAGATGCATCGATCTTCACCACATGCGATATCTCCTCCGTCGGGTCGCTCTCCACCTGATGAGAGCTGAGAAGCGTCAAGATAGAAGCCTCATCGAACGTGACGTCCCTACTCAGCACAATCTTCCTATCAACTGGATCCCATAGCTTGTATCCCTTCACACCACGCATGAATCCTACAAATATGGCCTTCCTAGCTCGAGGTTCCAATTTATCTATTCTCACATGATAAAATGCAGGGTACCTGAATACCTTGAGCTGGTCATAGTCATGTACTGGCTTTCTTGACCACTTCTCCATAGGGGTTTTCTCCTCAATCGTAGATGAAGGCAGCCTATTAATAAGGTGGCTCGCATATGTAAGTGCCTCAGCCCAAAAGATCTTCTCCAAACCACTCTGCGATAATAAACATTGGATCTTCTCCAGCAAAGACCGATTTAACCTCTCTACTACTATATTCTACTGTGGTGTATGACTAACCGTGAAGTGCCTCTCTATGCCCTCGTCATGACATAGCTGCTGAAAGGGGTCTGAAGTGTACTCGCCGTTGTTGTCGGATCACGACGTCTTGATCTTTCTCCCAGTCTGTAGTTCTAATCTCTTCTTCCACTCCACAAACAAATCTATGACTTTATTCTTATGTTTCATGGTGTACACCCAACAATGCCTAGAATAGTCATCTACGAACGTGATGAACCAATGTTGACCACCAAGTGATACAGTCTTGGTAGGACCCCAAACATCTATGTGCATGTAGTCTAGGATGCCCCTCGTCCTATGAATAGTAGTCCTGAACTTTACCTTTGTTTTCTTGCCAAGAACACAGTGCTCACAGAATTCCACTTTACCATGCTTGGCTCCCTTCAATAGCCCCTGCTTGCACAAAGCCTGCAGTGACTTCTCTCCTGTGTGCCCCAACCTATAATGCCAAAGCCTGCTCATGTCCGCCTCTGAAATAGCTGAAGTAACCTGACCAATCTCGGTGCTCCCCTTCAGATAATACAAGTTTTAACTACGGACTCTCTTCATCACCATCAAAGATCCATTAGTAACCTTTGCTATAGCGTCTTCAAAGGTCACCTTGAATCCTTTTTCCTCCAAAGCTCCAACTGAGATAAGATTCTTCTTCAGCTAAGGAACAAATCTCACATCCTTTAATTCACGAACTACTCCATCGTGCATCCGGATCCGCACAGTACCTATCCCACAAATACCACAGGATTGATCATTTCCCATTACTATAACTCTCCCATCGAGATTCTCAAAAGATGTAAACCAATCTTGCCTAGGGGTCACATGATAGGTAGCATTGGAATTAAGCATCCAATCTGATGCATCCAAATGGTTCACCTCCGGAGGAATCAAAAGAGAAAAGCTCGAATCATCGGAATCATCGCCTTTCGCAACATTCACCTTATTGGCCTTCAGGCCCTTTTTTTTTGCTATTCTCCTTCTCTTTGATCTTTGGACAATCTCTTTTCCAATGTTCCTGCTCCTTACAAAATACACATTGGTTCTTTCCAAGCTGGTGATGACCTCTTGACTTTGACCTTCCTCTATTACCACCTTTCGGATATGAGCTTCTACCTCTTATCGACAAGACTTCACTTGAAGTACTAGCACGGGAAGTCTCCTTATCCTTCATCCTCAAATCATAATTCATCAATACATTAGTAACTTCACTATAGCTAATAGAAGATCTTCCGTTCAACAAAGTGAGCACAAATGTGTCATACTCCTCATCTGGTAAGGAGCCCAATAAGATAATCGCCTTGTGCTCATCCGATATCTTCTCATCAACATTCACCAAGTCCGACAACAACTTAGTATAGTTGTTCACATGAGCCGCTAGTAAGGTGCCTCGGGACATCTGAAATCTAAACAATCTTCGCAGCAATTACAAACGATTCTCAACACTCTTCGTAAGGTACTTATTATTGTGAATTTCCCAGATCTTCATTGCAGACGTCACCCCAATTACATCATACTTTAATTCCTGTTCCAACAGGATCTGATCACCCCACAAGCGTTCCTATTCATCTTTTCTTATATCGCCTCTTCATATTTTGGTGGTCTCTCGTGGACCATGATGGTCTTCTCCAAGTTTTGAACATTGAGTGCATCCTGTACGTCGCTCATCCACAAACCAAAGTTGATTTTACCATCATACTTCACCACACTAATTATGATGTTCTGAAAACCAACTTGAACTATACTCGCCATCGACTTACTGCTTTCACCTTCTTCTCCCATTGTAAACTAACTCCAAGTTGTAGAGAAAGAATCAAATTTTGATAGAAATTAAGAATTACTTAACTGAACCCTAGATCGGATTCCAAATAGATCTCCTGTCTACACGAAGAAAGCGAAATCTCTAACGACAACTCCTAATGCTATCTCCACCGAAGCCTAGAACTCCAAGAACCAAGCTTCAAATAAGAATCTTCCTCCACCTAATTCCAAAACCCTAGATTTGAAATCTGGGCTTTGATACCACTTGTTGCGTGCAGCGAAAATTTTGGCAGCACTTCGACAGCACAACAAGAGAGTCAGTTCGCAATAGGAATTCTCGTTTTATCAAGGAAACAAGAACCTTAAGCAAAATATCTCAACAAAGTGGGATATCAGCTCTTCCTCTCATTAGTTCTAGGACTGACCTATCGAGGGAACCTAAATAAGCTATTACAAATCACACAAATAGCAAGACAACCAATTTTACGTGGTTCGACAAATTGCCTACATCCATGGGGAGAGGATGGAAAGATTCTACTAAATCAAGGAGAGTACAAATGGTTATAATCTCACAAAACTCACAAACTAACACTCAACCAAAGCTCTCAACTTGCTCACAATATCTCCCTCTCACAATGCTCAAAAGTCTCTTTAATCTCTGATTACAACTCTCCTCTCTTTTTTATTGATTCTAATCTTCCATATATATAGAAAACCTAAAACCAAAACAGATTAGGAATCCTAAAACCAAAAACAAAACAAATTAGGAATCCTAATAACCTATTACCAAAGTAGATTAGGAATCCTAATAACCTCATATTATCAAAATAGATTAGGAATCCTAATAACCTCATGTTACCAAAATAGATTAGGAATCCTAATAGATTAGGAATACTGCTATCCAACAGTAAGAAGATTGGGATCAAATCAGCTAAGTATATTGTGGAGTGGTGAAGTTACATACATATTGTATGTACATAAAAGCTCACGTGTAGATTTCAGTTAGTAGATAATTTAGCTAGGATGGATTTGGATATTAGAATTATTTGCATTGTTAACAATTTCGTAGTCAATGTTAATACTGTTGTAATTATGTAAAATATGGTTCTAATCAAAATACATACATTTGCATGATACAAGATGATCGATGGTAGCTATTGTATGGACTATTAAAGCTCCTAACAATTAGAACAAAACTCCGAAAGTTGTAATGAGTAAGTGTTGAGGATTATAGCTTTATATTCTAACATGGAAAAATTGCAAAAAATTCCATAATCCATATTGATATATCACAAGATACTATATGTGTCCGCGGTGATAGTACATGATACGGGTAAGATGGTGATCCCACAGACAAAACCGCATGGTACTTTTCTCTAATACGAAGGGTTTATAATGGTAGTCTTAGGTGATTTAATGTGACTCTCAATTCTAAAGAAAGAAGTGGTAGAATGGGCTCCCAACGTGATATTAAAGCCTTCAGGTCTTTGATTGATTCAATTCAACTCATAGACCTTCCCCTCAATGGTAGAAAGTTTACCTGGTCAAATCTCAGAGCATCCCCAGTCTTAGCTAGGTTAGACAGGTTCCTTGTTTCTCTAGACTTTGAATCCAAGTTCCCTTCTCTTGTTCAATACGCTTTCCAATCTCCTTGTTCGGACCACTGCCCAATCATCCTAGATTCCAAACCACCTTTTCTACCACCTCTGTTTAGATTCAAGAAGTTTTGGCTTTCTTTCCCATCTTTTGCTCCATTCATCTCCTCATCATGGAGCTCCTTCTCTGTCAGTGACGATCAGCATCCATCCCTCCCCCTCAAAATCAAACACATTAAGAAAAGAATCAAATGGTGGAAAAGAGTCTCATTTGGTTCCTTCAAGCATCTCCTATCCAATACCATGTCAAGTCTAGACTTCCTCAACCGCCTTGAAGAATCTAGGTCTCTCTCTGATCAAGAACTTCTCCTCAGAACAGAACTTAAAGGCCATCTTCTTCTTCTAGCTAGGGCTGAGGAAATAAAGTGGAAACAGAGATCTAGAATCCAATGGCTGAAAGAGGGGGACAACAACACTTCTTTCTTTCACAAGTTTGCCTTTTTCCGTAGGAGGAAAAACTTCATCCCCCACCTCCTCATTGACAACACTATCATCTCCTCCCTCCCGGACATGAAGCTGGCTTTTTATGATTATTTTTCTAATCTCTTTTAGCCATCCCCTATTTCCAGATTTGTCATTGATTGGAACTCTTTATATCCTAGCAACTCTGACCTTTCCCATCTTGATTCACCCTTTACCTCAGAGGAAATCAAAGCTGTAGTCTTTGACCTGCATCCCGAGAAATCCCCTGGACCTGATGGTCTCCCAATTATGTTTTACCAAAAATTTTGGCCAGTTATTCAACAAGATGTCATTGCTTTCATTCAAGCTCTCCATTCTCAGCCTCAGCTTCTTCACAACACCAACTACTCTTTCATCTGTCTCATCCCTAAAAGAGATGGAGCATACCACCCTCAAGACTTTAGACCTATCAGCCTCATCAATAGCTCTTGCAAAATCTTCACCAAAATCTTGGCCAACAGACTCAAATCCTTCCTCCCCCAGCTGGTTGATAGCTCCCAATCAGCCTTCCAAAGTGGTAAATGATCCTTGGACTCCTTTCTCCTTGCTCACGAAATGGTTAACTTTTTCTCCTCAGGTAAGAAAGAGATTTGCGCAATCAAAGTGGACTTCTACAAAGCTTTTGATTGTGTAAACTGGTATTTCCTCCTGAACCTTCTCAAAGCAAGGGGTTTCAGTTCTACTTGGTGTTTTTGGATTGAACATATTCTATCTTCATCTAAATCGGCTGTTTTGGTCAATGGATCTCCCACCAAATTCTTCAAATGTCATAGGGGTCTTAAACAAGGAGATCCTCTTTCTCCGATGCTTTTCCTGTTGGTTGTCGATGTCCTCACCAAAATGATTAAGAAGAGTGCTCTTTTAGGGGATCTCTCTGAGCTTAACTTAAAGGGGGATCTTAACTCCATTAGGTCCTTACAGTTCGTGGATGATACCATTATCTTCAGTAAGGCCTCTCTATCAGATATCTCCACTTTGAAAATCATTCTACATATCTTTGAAAATCTTTCGGGGCTCCGTACCAATAACTCCAAAACCAGCCTTTATTACTTAGGCAAATTCCATCACAGAGGTGCTAGATTAGCAAATTCCTTCAACTGTTCTGTTGGCTCTCTTCCATTCAGATACCTTGGTCTTCCCTTGAAAAAAGGATCCCTCTCCAAAAGTGAATGGCAACCACTTCTTGACTCTTTTGCTAAAAAGCTATCTTTGTGGAAGAACAAATCTTTATCCATAGGGGGGAGGTTAACCCTGCTCAACTCAGTTTTATCCTCTCTGCCCCTCTACTACATGTCTTTTTTTAAACTTCCTGTTTGGTTAATCAAGGCAATAGATAAAATAAGAAGAAATTTCCTCTGGAATGGTCACAAACAACCTTCTAATTCCAAATTCCTTGTTAATTAGGGTATAATATGCAAATCCAAGCAAGAAGGTGGGCTTGGAGTTCTAGACAGCTCTTCTTTTAACATTGCTCTTCTATCCAAATAGATATGAAATATTTTTCAAAATAACTCCCTAGTCAGTAAGGTGATTTACTCTTTGTATTCCAAGAACAATTCTAACCCCATTCTTAACCCTCCAAATAGGTCGGCTTCTAAGTTCATCCAGGAACTCCACTCTATCAGTCATTCTTTCTTTAGCCATGTTAGGTGGGTTGTTGGGGACGGTAACACTTGCAGGTTTTTGCATGACAAATGGTCTGGGACTAACACTCTTAGCAGTCTCTTTCCCAAAGCCTATCAGTTAGCTTTCTCTCCGAATTGCTCCACTCGCTCTCAAGGATCTCATCATCTCAACTCATGGAATTGGTGACCTATTATCAGAAGAGGGGCATCTGAGGAGGAGAAAAAAGAAATCTTGGCTCTCCTCTCCCATCTGATTACTTTTAATTTGGCTGGGAATTCCTCCAAAGACAAGATAAGTTGGCCTCATCACTCATCAGGTATTTTTTTAGTTAAAGCCATCTATAACATCATGATTTCAGGGGGAATAGCATCTCCACTGTATAAATTCATCTGGAAATCCCCTACCCCCTGAAGGTTAAAGTCTTCTTTTGGACAGTCAGTAAGAAAAAACTCAACACAAGAGATCAGTTGGTTAAAAAAGGTTGGACGGGTGACACTATTTGCCCCCTCTGCTCTCAAGCAAATGAATCACATGATCACTTGTTCACAAATTGCTCTTTCTCATTCTCTGCATGGTCTGCTCTCCTTCCTCAAGCATATATAGTCGACTGGCCAGACAATTTGGACTCTCTGATTCTCTTATCTAGCAACAATCAAATCAGTCAGAATATCAAAATTATTTGGAAAGTCATGCTCCCGTGCTTTGTTAGTGGATTTGGCATAGTCGGAAAAATCTCATCTTTAATGATATTCGAGCTAATCCTACATCCATAGCTTCTAATGTTGCTAGATACATCTTATTCTGGACAGGTACAGCAAATAGCAGATCAGCTCTCAAAGTTCACAAAGCTTCCATTAACCTAGGATTGAAGGAGATTGCTAATTCATATGCAGAGGAAATGGTTGGTGTAAACTTTCCTCTAGAGGGCTAAACAACGAAGTATCATCTCAGCTACTTTTGATCCATTGAAGCTATGACTTTTTATTTCTTTTATGAACTTCTGGTGTAGCTATGCCTTATTGTTTTAAACTGTTATCAGCCTTGATCATGCTGTTTATGTAGCCAAGGTTTGGTTACAGATTTTTTATTTTTTTTGGAAGGTTTGGAAACAACTCGGATGTTATCTGGATGGTGACGACTAGGGTCCTCTCTCATTCGATAATATCTGTTTTGGTTCCTTCCCTCTCAATCTTTTATTAGTTTTCTCCCTTGAGACTCTCTTGTATTTCTTTTATATTTTAGTAATATATTTGGAACAGGGTACCTCACCCTGTTTTTCTGTCAAAAATAATAATTAACCTTTTTGAAAACTCTTCATGTTGTTTGTTTAATTTTATAAGAAGCAAACCACACAATCATGGGAAAAGTTAAAGCAACTCAAATTCATTCTCAGCAACCTTTATATACAAGTTG
The DNA here is from genome assembly GCA_022839385.1 of Asparagus kiusianus. Classification (NCBI taxonomy): domain Eukaryota; kingdom Viridiplantae; phylum Streptophyta; class Magnoliopsida; order Asparagales; family Asparagaceae; genus Asparagus; species Asparagus kiusianus. Next base: position 197,726 of record BQKN01001069.1, on the reverse strand, counting down.
CCTTTGCAATTGGCCCGCCTAGGTGGGAGATCGATCGTATCAAATGAACAAACCAGCACGTGTAGCAATGACTGACATATTTAATTCTTGTTTTCATCAGTTTTCTCGATCAATATATTGGAGAAACTATTAAAGAAGGCAATAAAATGATCAAAATGTGTAAGAGGAAGGAAAGAAACAAACAAAGTCCTATACTATTCTCTCTGTTTCTTTTTTTAGGTATAGGGACCAGGTGAGCCTATGTAAAGGCTTACAAAGTGTCTCATAATAGAGTTCTAGTATGATCATGACTCTAAGAGATAATTAAAACAAGACTCCTAATTCAACTAATATAAGAATTTCTGAACAAACTCCTAATAACTTGAACTTCTAAAGATAGTTAAAATCAAAATCTTTCTAGAATTTGGATTAACTTCAAATACAATAAGCAGACGCGACCGACGGCCAGAAACTACTGGAGGTGGGCGATGAACTCTGCTCCTCAATAGTGGCAATGGAAGAAATGGGAAAAACCTTGTCAATGAAAATGAGTGCCTGGTTCAACTTACAAGTCAGAGACTGAAGGGATCAAGTTTGGATTGAGCATTTGAGAGGGTTAACCCAAACATATAGAATATTTATTTTATCATATATATTTTGTTATCATAAAGAGTGTTTTCATCGGTTTTCAAGCAAATAAAAAATTTCTTGATAAAATTATTATGCTTAATTATCTATGTTTATAAAAAAAATATTTTTATAGAATCACAAGTTAAAAGCTTGTGCTGCTGAGGAACTAGATTTTTAGCTTTTCCTTTCCTTTATACCACTCTAAAATTATATGATGTTGAATCTTTTTTCAAACCTCACATGGGCTACTGCAGCAACCCATGTTTTCTTTATTTTTTCAAAAATGATGGGCCGCATCGAAGAAAATTTTGGATGTGAGGCCTACATGCATAGTAAAATATATTATTTTATTAGTGCATAGTATTTTCCCAAATGCTATAAATAGACCTTAAATCCTTAAGAAAAAATCATTCCAAAAACAATAATCAATATATACAGGTATATATATATTGTAGAATAGCTAGTGCTCGTAGGAACAGTACCTAGACCGAGAAGGTCTTATAGATCGGGGTTGGAGATCTTTGCCTGATAGATCGAGGAGATTTTTGTCTTATAGATTGAGGAGATCTTTGCCTTATAGATCGAGAAGATCTTGATAGTACTGGATAGGTGCACACCAGAGTATTGGACTATTGTTCCTGGAAGCAATTTAGCCTTGGGATCCTTGCACCGGAGTAAGCCAAATAATGTTTTAAGCACAGCGTTTTACAAACGCACAGCAGTTGAATTGAAAATTTTTAAATTACTGCACTTTAGTTTTTTGTTTAGTATTTACTGTTATATATTTTTATTATTCCAGATTTAACCACAGACGCCAACAGTTGCCAAAACACATAATCACATCCTATTTTCCTCTTGGTTTACGCCACAAAACCTACTTTTGAAAACCGCCAGTAAGAAGATGTCGTGTGTCTAGCGGCCTAGAGTTTGGCTACAAATCCGAACATGGTCGGATGACTAAAAGTCATCTCGAGCAGCATGGCTATTATCCCTTCCTTGCTTGAGGTTACGAACTTAAGCATCGGGTGGTCGTCGAGGCATTCAAGCTGTAATAGCCCCAAAAATATATATAAATAAATAAAATAATTATAATATTTTGTGGTGAAGATTTTCTCCACCGCTTTTCCAAGTCGGTAAAATTTCACCGTCCCCAACAGTATTTAAGGGAGGAAAAGGTGAGAAATTTAGGTAAAAAAAGGGGGAAGAAGAAGAAGAAGAAGAGGAAGGTGACAATGAAAAAAAAGGGAATCTAAGGTAATTTAATTTCTATTCTCTTTTATTTAATTAGTTTCTAATAGGATGGTGATTATGATGAACAAGTTTGATTTTTGAAATACCTATTAAGATTTATGGAAAGAGAGAGAATACTAACCCTAGATCCGGTGGTTCTTGTCTTCGGCGGCTCTTCATCGTCAATGATCCTACCCTATGGTGAGAAAGAGAAAGAGATAGATGCTTTGATGCCCAACCAAAAGAAAAGGAAAAAAATAGCTTACCTGACCGCCGGCATTGAGGAGGGTTCGCCTCGGGTGGCCGCTCCGACGGCGGAGCTGAGCGGTCGTGCCACCTTAGCACCACGGGGGGGGGGGGGGAGGAGAGGAGAAGAAAACAGGAAAAGAAAAGAAAAAAAAGAAAAACGAAGAAGGGAGGAGGAGGAAGATGATCAGTTGAATTAATATAAAGGGAGGAAATTTTTAAAAAAAACCCCTTAGTTATTTTTTTGCTTTGTTAACAAACCCTCTTGGGTGGAGGATAATTCATTCCAAGTCCCTAAAAGCCACAAAGATTATAAATAAACACTAACAGAAAAATCTAGGATCATATATGAACATAATAATTATATATAGACCCCTATCAATTACTCTATTTACAAACAAGTTAAATTTGAAGAGTAAAAGATAATTATGGGCTTGATTAATTCCCTACAACCCCCCGCATTATCATAAATTACTAGGAAGTCCAAAAGCTAGTATATGAGAGAGATAAAATTTTGAAAAATTGCTAAGGTTAGCAATAAACTCATATGTACTGCAGAATTTAATTATTATTGATTTTGCTTGAATTTATTAGATTCTAGATTATGAATTGATTTACCTTATAATATATGTTTGTCCTGAAGTAGTAATTAGTCATATATCTTATATTATAGGATCTGGTTGATATTCAGGAGGATAATATTTTGGGGAAGTCGTGTTCGCTTAAGGTGAGTTCATTTCTCACTAGTATTTTATAATATAAAATTGCATGAGTAATATATTTGATTTATCAAAAAATAAATAATATGTCATTTTCATATATATAAAGATTTGACCTATTTCTATTGTACTCTATCCTATAATACGATGTTAGCCTTGTACAATATATGGAAAGCAAATTTGATTTTTTTATATAAAATGAGAAGATAAAAATGAATTTGGCTCCCATGCAAATTTCAAATAATTGTGGGCATTGTTTTATCTGAAAGTTTTTGATGAAGTATTTAGAACGTATTTCAACAGTTTAACGAATTAAAAGATTTTTTGTGACTTATTAACTGATAAAAGAAAATGTAAATATCCGTAAACTATTTTAACTGAAATGAGGAACTTTACCTTGTCAACTTCATTTGAAAATATCTGTAAATTCTGATATGCAAAATATTACTCATTTGACATGTGATCTCGATGTTTTCAAACCCTCAAATAGTCCACTAGTGATTGTTCTGTCTGTCATATGGTGAATGCACCTTTAATTGGCCCCTCTGTATTGGCCCTTCTGTATTGACAAAATTTGTTCTGGCCCCTCTGTATTTGGCCAGTAACCTATGGTAGTGTTAGGTACATTCGATTCTCAGGAATTATCTGTTATATGATGTGTTTTATGCATTCCCTTGCTACTGGGCTATAATTCGTAGCCTTAGTGTGACCTATGAGGTGACTTTTACATTCATGAATAACTCATCGAGAATTAAGATTCTGATAATTGACTGTGAAATTGAGAAAATAATAATCCTCTGGATTTATACAAATTAGTAGTTCTTTTCTTTCCTAATGTTTACCTTGATTCAAAAAGGGTTTGATTCCAAGAAAACTTCACAGTGTATTTAGTTGCACATAAGAAAGAAAATATAATTGTTTCATTCTGTCTTGAAGACGACAATGTTATGATATTTGAATCATATTTTGCTATCTTTGAATTTCTCATGCAAAACTTATAATTTGTTATTTCTGAGAATTATGCTTATTGCTATTTTGTTAGTTATCTAGGAACTCTAGTGGGAAATGTTCTCACTGAGCGCTAGCTCACCCTTTTGTTTTTAAATTTTTTTTCAGATCCGGCGTAGCTTCATACTAGCCGACTTTTGGTTTGAACTTTTGGCTGAGAGGTGTTATATGGAGAGCCTCTTCATTTTAATGTTACTTTCTGCACAATTTATTTGTTTTGTAAAAATGCTTATGACGGTGAGCATTGTGGGCTGTAAGTACCGATTATATATATATATAGTTGCTCTGACTTCTATCATCAATAGATTTATGAATATTTTGTGATAAACTATGTGATATGAATTACCAAGCTTGACCCGTGCATAAGAATTGTCTCGTGCACGGGTCGCTGCTGACGCGCACCCTGTAATTTATGAATTTCCACTGTAGTTTCGGGGTGTGATAGTAAGATGGTATCAGAGCTTAGGTTTCGACGTTAGAAACCTTGTAGGACACGTTATCATAGAGTATATGCGCTAGATGAGTGTTATCGTATTGATCAACTATGTGATATATATTCATGTATACATATGTATATACATATATGCATATAAATATTTTATAGTAAAGCCTTTTAGGTGTGTTAAGGAATGCTTAGATGTTTAATTTATTTCACTTTGTCCTTTTTCTTTAGTGAGCTGATGGATGGTTCTCCTTTTTGTAGGATGGTGGGAACCAATTCATCTTCCAGTTCATCATCTACCCCGTTCAGCACTATGATTTCTGTAGATAGCTCCTGGGAACCCAGCTTAAGAGACTGGGGATTTACTTCTGATAAAACGGACCCAAGCTTGATAGTAGCTAACCATATGACCCCAGACTCATCAGAGGTCGAGCCCGTAGAAGTTATTATGATAGATTCATCAGAGTCTGTAGTTGATCATGCTGAAGACGAGGATATAGTAGTAGAAGTTATTCCAGTTGATTCATCACCTTCAGAAATCATTATAATTTCATCCGACCCCTTTGATATGGAGTCCCTCATAGCCCAGATTCCTAGTGATGACCAAGGACTTGCCCCATCTGAGGGTGAGTCGAATACCATGCAGATTGGTCCAGACCTCGATCTGGAAGGATGTGGGACTTCTGGCATTGATCCTGACCCCATGTCAGACTCTAACCATAGCCAAGACACAGAAGAGACTGAGCCGACTGAGGAGTCTAGCTCCAGCAGCTCCTCTTCTTCGAGGAAATAGAGTATAACTGTTAGGAGAATTTTGTAATATCGGTATATGGGTTTTCATAGTCACTCTTTTGGTTTATGTAGGACATTTTGGTAGAAACTATGTATCTATGTAAACCTATATACTCAGATATATATATATGGACTAAAAAGTTAAATATTAATAATATACTTTTGGTTTATAAATGCTGATTTGTGTTATTATGTTGAGTAATGATTGAATTCATAATTACTGAAATTGCATATATGTAACTGACTTAGGAATTTTTTCTTGTATAATAGTTGACTAAAATATTTTATTATTTATAGAAAGATATGACTTCAGGTAATGAGCAAACCCCTCCTAACGGAGATAGGGATTTAAATCAGACGATAGGTAAAATGATGGGATCTAGAATTGCTCATGTATCCACCTCAAGAAACTTAATAGACAATAATGCATTGATGGATCTATTGCAAGAGGTGACATCTGTAGTCACCAGACAACAAGATCAAATTGATCGTAATCGGACAAATGGTCAAAACGAGGAGCACTCAAAATTAAGAAGTGGCATGGGAGAATTCAAGAAACTATCTCCACCCAGTTTTGAGGGAACAACAGATCCTATGATTGCTGAGCATTGGATCACAGAGATGGAGAAGGTCTTCACCTACATGAGATGCCCTAAAGAGGAGAAGGTTGATTATGTAGTATACATGTTAAAAGACCGCGCTTACGGATGGTGGCAAATGTAGGTCAGGACGTTGAGTGAGAAAGCATACAAGATATCATGGGAGGAATTTAAAAAGATTTTTTATGAAAAGTATTTTCCTTCAACTGTTCGCAAACAAAAAGAACAAGAGTTTCAAAAATTAGAGCAATGTGATAAGACAGTAGCTGAATATGAAAAAGAGTTTACTTATTTATCAAAATTTGCCACTCACTTGTTGGGTAAGGAGGAGGATAGAGCACGTCGCTTCGAAGAAGGGTTTTGACCGGATATTCGGAAGGCGGTCAATGCATTTGAACTTCCTATATATGGAGAAGTATTAAAGAAGGCCTTGTTAATTGAGAAAAATTAAATTGATACAAAACCAAAGAATGAGGCGAGCAGCTCCCACCCAAAGAAGCGGTTCTGGCAAGATAATCATGGTGAAAGAAATAAAAATTAGAGAAACAAAAAGCAGAATTTTGGACGTAGAGAGGAGCAAATTCCTAACCAGAAAACTCTGAGATGTGATGTTTGTCATAAACTAGGGCATGAAGGGAAAAACTATTAGAGAAATACTGGAGCTTGTTTGAGATATGGTCAGAAAGATCACAAAATAGCAAATTGTCTCCTACAGCAATCATCTCGGAATACCTTCTAGCCTGGCCAGTCCAGTGGTGGGAACAAGCATCCTCAAGCCAAGGCCTGAGTTTATTCTCTAACTGAGAGCAGAAGCAAACAAAGATGTGGTGACAGGTACACTAACTTTTGCGTCGGTTCATGCTCGAGTACTATTTGATTCTGGCGTGTCGCATTCCTTTATTGCTGCACAGTTTGTTAAGAAAAACAAATTACCATGTGATACCCTACAACAAAAATTGCTTGTTAGTACACCTGGGGGTAGCATACTAGTATCAAATCAAGGTTGTAGGGGTAAAATTTATATTCTCGACAAGGAACTCCCCGTAGAATTAATGATGCTAGAAATGCATGATTTCGATATCATATTGGGAATGGATTGGTTATCCTTAAATCATGCTTCTATTTTATGTCGAGAAAAGAAAGTAGTATTCAAATTTCCTGGTAAACCCGAATTTTGTTTTTAGGGCGGTAAGTCTCAAGAACCCTTAAAAATCATCTCAGCTCTTAAAGCACATCGAGCACTAAGGAGTGGATGTATGGGTTATTTGGCTTCAGTTGAGATGGTTGATGATGGAAAACCAAGCTTGGAAAAAATACCAATTGTCCAAGAATTTCCAGAGGTATTTCCAGATGAACTTCCAGGAATGCCCTCAGATAGAGAGGTTGAATTTTCAATTGACCTAGTACCTGGTACGAGTCCCATTTTTAAGGCTCCTTATCGAATGGCACCCGCAGAATTGAGAGAACTCAAGATACAACTGTAAGAACTTTTAGATAAAGGCTTCATTTGGCCGAGTGTGTCACCCTAGGGTGCACTAGTGTTATTTGTGAAGAAGAAAGATGGAAGAATGAGATTGTATATTGACTTCCGTGAGTTGAATAAAGTAACCATTCGGAACAAGTATCCATTACCAAGAATTGATGATCTATTTGATCAACTGCAAGGAGCTCAAGTATTTTCCAAAATTGATCTTCGTTCTGGTTACTATCAATTAAAAATCAAGCCAGAAGATGTGCCAAAAACTATATTTCGAACCCTCTATGGTCATTATGAATTTTTAGTTTTACCATTCGGGCTCACAAATGCACCTACAGCATTTATGGATTTTATGAACATGGTATTTAAACCTTTCTTGGATCGGTTTTTTGTGGTATTTATTGATGATATTCTGATATACTCAAGGAGCAAGGAAGAACATGAAGAACACTTGAGACAGGTGTTACACACATTAAAGAGAGAACAACTATATGCGAAGCTTAAGAAATGTGAATTCTGGTTGGAGGAAGTAGCATTCCTTGGGTATGTCATCTCTAAGGAAGGGATTTCTGTGGACCCTGAAAAAGTAAAAGCTATTGCTATATGGGACAGACCAACTACTGTGACGGAGATCCGTAGCTTTCTTGGCATGGCTGGCTACTATAGAAAATTTGTGGAAGGATTCTCCCATATTGCTTCGCCTTTAACTCGTCTTACTCAGAAAGGAGTTAAATTTATTTGGTCAGAAGAATGTGAGAAAAGCTTCCAAGAGTTAAAAAATCGATTAATATCTGCTCCAATACTTACATTACCCAATGGAGAGATAGGCTTTGCTATCTACAGTGATGCCTCTAGAAGAGGATTGGGATGTGTACTTAGGCAAAATAAAAAAGTCATAGCATATGCTTCAAGGCAGTTAAAGCCTTATGAACAAAACTATTCTACTCATGATCTTGAGTTAGCGGCAGTAGTATTTGCTCTCAAAATTTGGAGATATTATTTATATGGAGTACATTGTGAAATATATACTGATCACAAGAGTTTGAAATATATATTTACCCAGAAGGAGTTGAATTTACGACAAAGAAGATGGTTGGAGCTTCTAAAAGATTATGATATGACCATCAATTATCACCCTGGCAAGGCAAATGTTGTTGCTGATGCCTTGAGTTGTAAGAATTCATTCAATTTAGCTTATCTAATTACTTCTCAAAGAAAAATATTGGAGGACTTGGATCGTACTGGAATTAAAATTAGAGTCCACCAAATTAGAGTTAAATTAGCAAATATGATAATACAACCTTCTTTGCTAGATGAAGTTAAAACAAACCAGCATAATGATCCTCAACTGTTGAAGATAAAGAAAGAAGTGGAAGAAGGCACTCGAGGAGAATTTAAGACACATAAAGATGAATCATTAAGATTTGGAACTAGAGTTTGTGTGCCTAACATACCAGAGATAAAGAAAAAGATTCTAAAGGAAGCACACCATTCTTTATATACTATGCATCCTGGATCAACAAAAATGTATAAAGACCTGAAGCAAATATATTGGTGGAATAATATGAAGAAGGAAATTGCCACCTATGTTGCAGAGTGTTTCACTTGCCAACAAGTAAAGCTGAGCACCAAAGACCAGCTGGATTAGTCCATAACTTGGACATACCAATGTGGAAATGGAAAAAGATCACCATGGATTTCGTCACTGGCCTTCCAAAATCTTTGAGAAAGAATGATGCAATATGAGTAATTGTGGACCGGTTGACAAAGTCAGCATACTTTTACCTATCAATATAAAATTTTCATTAGAAAATCTTACTAAAATGTACATTAATGAGATAGTAAGGTTGCATGGTGTACCAAAATCAATAGTTTCAGACCGAGATCCTCGGTTCACATCAGAATACTGGAAAAGTGTGCATAGATCTCTGCAGACTAAACTAAATTTCAGCTCAGCTTACCATCCACAGACAGATGGCCGATCAAAATGGACAATTCAAACACTGGAAGATATGTTAAGATGTTGTGTACTGAAAATGAAAGAGGCGTGGGAAGATTATCTACCTTTGGTCGAGTGTGCATACAATAACAGTTACCAAGCTAGCATTCAGATGACACCATATGAACTTCTTTACAGAAGGAAGTGCAGCTCTCCTATTCATTGGGATGATGTTGGAGAAAGAAAACTTCTTGGACTAGAATTGGTACAACAAGCAATTGATAAAATTCAATTAGTTCGGGAACGTCTTCGCACAGCACAAAGTCGTCAGAAGAGTTATGTTGACCAAAGAAGAAGAGAATTGGAATTCCAGGTGGGATTATGTTTTTTTTGAAGGTTTCACCTACCCGAGGAGTGAAAAGATTTGGAATTCAATGGAAGTTAAGCCTGAGATTTATCGATCCTTTTGAAATTCTGGAACGCATTGGTCCAATGGCGTACAGATTAGCATTACCACCATCCCTTCTGGAGTTCATGATGTATTTCACATATCGATGCTTCAAAAGTTCATTCGAGATCCAAATGAGATCGTTGAGTTGTCTCCAGTAGAGCTCAAGCCAGATTTGACATATGAGGAAAGATCAGAACGTATTGTGGATTTTAAAGAACAAGTACTTAGACACCAAATAATCAAATATGTGAAAGTTCAGTGGAAGAATCACTCTGAAAGAGAAGCTACTTGGAAGACGGAGGATTCTATGCGAGAGAGGTATCCAGAACTCTTTCAAGATATAGGTATGTTAAGTTTCGAGGATGAAACTTTTTATTAGGTGGGGAGAGTGTAATAGCCCAAAAAATATATATAAATAAATAAAATAATTATAATATTTTGTGGCGGAGATTTTCTCCACCGCTTTTCCAAGTCGGTAAAATTTCACCGCCCCCAACAGTATTTAAGGGAGGAAAATGTGAGAAATTCGGGTAAAAAAAGGGGAAGAAGAAGAAGAAGAGGAGGAAGGTGACAGTGAAAAAAAGGGAATCTAAGGTAATTTATTTTCTATTCTCTTTTATTTAATTAGTTTCTAATAGGATGGTGATTATGATAAACAAGTTTGATTTTTGAAATACCTATTAAGATTTTATGGAAAGAGAGAGAGTACTAACCCTAGATCCAGCGGTTCTTGTCGTCGGTGGCTCTTCATTGCCGCCGATCCTACCCCATGGTGAGAAAGAGAAAGAGATAGATGCTTTGATGCCTAACCGAAAATAAAATGGAAAAAAGCTTACTGGACCGCCGGCGTTGAGGAGGGTTCGCCTCGGGTGGCCGCTCCAGCGGCGGAGCTGAGCGGCCGCGCCACCTTGGCACCACGGAGAGAGAGAGAGAGAGAGAGAGAGAGAGAGAGAGAGAGAGAGAGAG
>BQKN01001069.1:167684-187238 GCA_022839385.1 Asparagus kiusianus | reverse complement strand
AGAGAGAGAGAGAGAGAGAGAGAGAGAGAGAGAGAGAGAGAGAGAGAAAGAGAGAGAGGGAGGGAGGGAGGGAGAAGAAAACAGGAAAAAAAAGAAAAACGAAGAAGGGAGGAGGAGGAAGATGATCAGTTGAATTAATATAAAGGGAGGAAATTTTTAAAAAAAACCCCTTAGTTATTTTTTTGCTTTGTTAACAAACCCTCTTGGGTGGAGGATAATTCATTCCAAGTCCCTTAAAGCCACAAAGATTATAAATAAACACTAACAGAAAAATCTAGGATCATATACGAACATAATAATTACATATAGACCCCTATCAATTACTCTATTTACAAACAAGTCAAATTTGAAGAGTAAAAGATAATTATGGGCTTGATTAATTCCCTACAACCCCCTGCATTATCATAAATTACTAGGAAGTCCAAAAGCTAGTATATGAGAGAGATAAAATTTTGAAAAATTGCTAAGGTTAGCAATAAACTCATATGTACTGCAGAATTTAATTATTATTGATTTTGCTTGAATTTATTAGACTCTAGATTATGAATTGATTTACCTTATAATATATGTTTGTCTTGAAGTAGTAATTAGTCATATATCTTATATTATAGGATCTGGTTGATATTTAGGATGATAATATTTTGGGGAAGTTGTGTTCGCTTAAGGTGAGTTCATTTCTCACTAGTATTTTATAATATAAAATTGCATGAGTAATATATTTGATTTATCTTGTGATCGAAAAATAAATAATATGTCATTTTCATATATATAAAGATTTAACCTATTTCTGTTGTACTCTATCCTATAATGATGTTAGCCTTGTACAATATATAAAAAGCAAATTTGATTTTTTTTATATAAAATGAGAAGAAAAAAATGAATTTGGCTCCCATGCAAATTTCAAATAATTGTGGGCATTGTTTTATCTGAAAGTTTTTGATGAAGTATTTAGAACATATTTTAACAGTTTAAGAAATTAAAAGATTTTTTGTGACTTATTAACTGATAAAAGAAAAAGTAAATATCCGTAAACTGTTTTAACTGAAATGAGGAACTTTACCTTGTCAAATTCATTTGAAAATATCTGTAAATTCTGATATGCAAAATATTACTCATTTGACATGTGATCTCGATATTTTCAAACCCTCAAATAGTCTACTATGGATTGTTCTGCCTAGCATTTTTCCTCATGAAATCCCCGTGGCACATTGATTCTAAGGAAGTTTTTGCAGAAAAATCTAATCCCTCATAAATTATTTAGCACAATCGCTATTTTTCTAAATCGTGATGAGGATATTAGATGAGAAGATCTTTAAATCGATCAAAATACTTCCAAAAAGGTTCTCTCGGGATAATTTTAAAATTCATGATGTTGTTTCTTAGCTTCACCGTTTTAAGGATAGGAAAAAATTTCTTAAGAAAAACGATAATAAATTCCTCCCAAGTAGTGATGGAATTTACGGGTAAGCTATACAACCATTTTTTTGATTTGTCTTTGAGAGCAAATGGAATAAATCTGAGCTTGATCACATCTTCTGTTAATTCTCTCATTTTAATCATAATACACACTTCCTCAAATTCTGAGATAAAAATATATGCATCTTCTATTTTATTTCCAAGGAATTTGGGAAGCATGTTTATGTAATGCTGTCTAAGCTCAAAATTTATTCCATTTGTTTCGGGGAGCCTAATGCAAGAGGGGATTGCATTCCTAATGAGCTAGCACATATCTTGAAGAACAGGTGGATTAGGATACGCCATTTCTATGATTAGTTCAAAGCGAATTAATCGATGTGTATTATCCCTAATCCACGGTTGCATACACCAAAACTATTTCTTTTTATACATTTTTTATAAAAGTTAGTTTTTTTATGAGGAGAGAATGGAAAAAAGAGGAAAATCCTAACTAAAACAAATCAAAATCAATCACTTTTCAATCACTTTAACTCTAGGGTTAAGCTTAACTCAACTAGACTAGCTCCTAACCAAAAACTCCTAAAGTAAAAAGATTAAAGTTTTACCCGGGTAGTTAGCCAGGTAAGGATAGTACTAGAGGGTGATCAGAGATCAATTAAGTATCTTGTTCCTTACGGAGCGCTTTACGCAACCTCTAAACCTTGCCTTAGACACCAACTAATCCAAGAAAACTTAAACTTGTTCACTTAAGGATACTTTGTTCCTTATTGAGCTCGAATCCTTAGGGCCAACATCTAATGAGTTTTATTAGGCTTGGGTGGTGTAGTGAGGAATTAGTGATTTTTGGGCTAAGGAAAGGGTGATGAAATCCCTCATCTTATCTTGATTATGGGGTTTTGCCCTTAAAAATATTTTTAAGTGTGTGCCAAGTCAAGATGCTCAAATCACTTGGTGAATTCCTACTAACAATATGAAATGCAACCCAATGAATTAAAAGCAACTAAAAAGGATAGAAAAGGAAAAATCTTTTTTTTAATTAGGGTTAACAATCAAACAAATGAGAAGGGGGAATTATTTGAATTTATTGTTAGTAAATGTCAAAGTGGAGGGTGAATTTTATTATGGTCAACGAAAATAAAATCTTTTTTTTAAGTCCTAATTGTCTCTAATTGTGAAGAAGTAGCTAAAGGGTGGAAATAAAATTCTAGAAAGAAGAGTTACCTACAAGCAAATCTTCAAATCCTAGTTCTCCAATCCGTGATCTTCAAGCTCCAAGCGTTTCCTTCACAATAAACACATAAGTTAAAGAACCAAAATAATTAAAACCTACTTAAGCACCTTCCCCGGCAACGACGCCAAAAACTTGATGCGGCATAAACATGTACCAAAAATATTACAAGTGCAAAACCGTGTCAAGTTATAGTATAAAAAGTTATCGATCCCACGAGGAAGGTGTTTTGTAGGAGAAAATATAAATCAGTTCTTATGTTGTGTGTGTGATAAATAGGAGTGAAGAATAAGTGTGATTGTGGAGAGATAATGAGAGTGAACGTGATAGTGTGTAAATCAATGTGTTTGAGAGTGGATGTGAGTAAAAAATAAATGTGATCAACAAGGCAAGAAAGAAGAATGAATAAAATCGAGAAACAAATAAAAATCAAGAATGAAAATAAAATTCAAGTATGTAAAGATGACGGATTCAATTAAAGATATAGGTAATCTAGAATTGAATCCACTTCTTAGAAAAGGGTGATTCCCTAGAGGGTTCTAGCCTAAAGGCGAATCAAAAAAAAAAAAAAAAAGAAAAACTAAACCCAAGAGGGTTCTAGCCTCAAGGTGAATAGTGTAAGAAATTAAAATCTAACTACAAAATAAATTGTAAAATCTAAACTATAAATTAAATTACAAGAATTAAATATAAGAAAATAAATCTACTCTATAAGCATGAAATAAATCTAATCTATAAGCATGAAATAAATCTAAGGCAAGAGGGTTCTAGCCTCTTGGCTATTTAAACAAGAAAATAAATTCTAACTACAAGCATGTAAATAAATCTAAACTACTAAGCAATAAGAAAAGAAATAAAAGAAAAAATAAGAAAAACAAGCCTTCAAATAATTCTTCATCTCCATCTTTATCATCCAACAAAGAGAAGAAATATTTAAAGTGATGAAAAAATTATTTTATTAATTGTAACAAAAGTTACAAATTTGGAAGGCCTTCTTAATTAAAGTGGCCCTCCTCTCCAAATGGAGTTACAAAATTTTTTACCCCTCTAACCCCTCACTCTCTACCCCTATTTATAGTAAACATCAGTGAATGAGAGCCATTGGATTGAAATCTTATCCAAAAATAATAATTTTCAGTCACTAATCTGTAACAAACTGCTGGAGGTATCTATGCCAGCATTGATAGGCGTATCAATGCTGGCATCGATACGGGCATCGATGCTAGCATCGATGCTGGCATCGATGTCAACATCGATAATGGCATCGATGTCAAGCCCTCTCCAATTTCTGTCCGAGCTTCCACCTTGTGTGTTGGGCTTTTGGATAATTCTTGATTTCTTCATACATTTGTTTTGGTTTTGACTTTGGGCTTTGGCATTTCTTGGGCTTTAATTCTTCTTCTTAGCTTGGGCTTTTGGATAATTTGGAAATTTGTTTTCTAATGAGCTTCTTTGCTTCATTTCTTCATTTAATCAATGGGTTTTTATTGAGAGATTGGAGTTTGAGATTTATTCTTCATTAACCTGCAATCAAAAGATAAAAATAATTATTAGTGGTATATTTATTCATATAAAGTAGGTAATAAGGGTATAAAATTATAATAAAAATATAATTATCAAATACCCCCACACCTAAACTTTTGCTAGTCCTCTAGCAAAGAAAGAAAAAGAAAAGAAAACCTAACTCACTTTCGCAGGAATCACGGTTGTATTTAGCATATACAACAAGCCTTTAAACCCCTACATTATCCTAGTGGACGAGTTGTAGTCGCGTGAGGGTTTGCAGTGAATATACCCATAAAATTCGGTCTACTTGCCAAATTAAAGAAATCAGTAAATAACTAAATTCACTTAATAACTTTAGACAATCTAATTAAAGCTAGTTATCACTCAAGAAAATGTTTTTATAAATAACTTTAAGGTAAATTTCCTAGAAAATCTTCTCATTATAGAAATACAAAACCAAGTCAATCTTAGAAATTTAATTTAAAAGTTTTGAAAAGAACATGCTAACTCTTTGTTTAAAATAATATTCAAGTTGCTTGATCTAAAATATTTTCCAAGACCATATATAAAAATATAACTATATATATAAATCATTTATTAGTATTTTTATTTTTTTATTTTTTATTTTTTATTTTTTATATTATTATTATTATTTTTAACTCTTTCTTCCTTGGTGATTTTTTTCTACTTTAACGGGCTTTCTAAGCGACCATTTAACGAGTTTTGGGCTAATGAATCCCAACCCAATTGGGCTTAGGTCATTAAGTATGGAAATACTCCTTACGTTTAATTACTCGGTCAACTTAAGCTTTATAAGATAGAATCACCTTGAATTATAGATTTTTTTTCTTTTGGTGCCCATTTTTCGCACTCTTCTTTTGTAATTGTTTTTGTATGTATATGTATATATATTCTAAAAAATATGTAAGTCAAGACACTTTAAAAAATTATTTTTAACTCTAAGCTAAGCATGCATAAATTCTATTATTTTAAATAAAAATTTAAGTTAAGGCTTAAGTGAAGTATACTACTTTGAAAATTATTTCTTAAGAAATTTATTTAGAGTTATCGTAAAAGGTAAACTTGAGTAAATAACAAACTAGAGATTGGAAAATTTAAAATTTATCAAATAAATTAATTATTACATAACTCTATCAATTTGGCAAGTGACGATATTTTTATAAATTTTTTTAAGGAAAAGGAAAAAATGACAAAAGTGACAAAAATGCAACTAAAAATGTAAAATAAAGAAAAAAATATCTAATTCCCACCCCCACATCTAAGTTTTGCATTGTCCTCAATGCAAACTCTATGATGCACAAAGTAAAGCAGATAAAAAGTAAAGTACTTACATTTGATCAGCTGATAAAAATCTACAATTACCTTTGGTTTGAGGATGATAGAATAAAAAATTTATTATTCTCTTCTTTTTTTCTTTTTTTCTGTTTTTTCTCTCTCTTCTTTTTTTACAACTGAACAAGAAACTCTCAAATGAGAGAAGAATAAATTCTTTTTTATTATTTTGAAATAAACAAAACAAATAATGTAGAATAAAGTGTTCTACACGAAGAGCTCGTATTCTACATTGAATCCTACCTTATTATTAAAAATTCTTCACCGGATTTTAAATGAATTTAGAATGATATAATCAATAATGTGAAATTCCAAGCATTTCGGGGTATTCAATAATTCTTGCAATAAAGTAAGGTAGGTATTATTGGTGTCATGCATTTTGTATTTCTTAATCAACTTAGACTCTTGTACTGTGAATTTTTATTTTCTAACAACCAATTCTTCTGTAGCATTTTCCTCAACCCTAAGATTCATGGTTGAGTTCTAAAAATTTGGTTGTTGATTATTCTCCAAGAATCTAAGTTCATCAAGAAAGAGTTCTTTAAAATTTAATTCAAGGCAGCAAATATTTAACATAGTTTCATCATTCTCAATGACCTGATCCGCTTCTTCTAAAAACACCAACTCTTCATCAAAAATTTCCTCAAAACTCAAATCAGACTCTTCTTCTTCTTCTTCTTCTTCTTCTTTTGATATTTCCTGAATGTAATTTATTTCTAGAGGCTGATTATTCGGTTGGTCCTCTGGATTGAAAATATTAAGATCGGCAGTCAAATTCCCAAAAGACAGCTTTATTTGACCAGTTCTACAGTTGATGAGAGCATTAGAAGTGGCTAAGAATGGTTGTCCTAAGATGACAGGTGTTTGTCCTTTCGGATTGGAAACAGACTGTGTTTTTAAGAATATGAAATCTACTGGAAAAATAAAATCTCCAACATTAATCAGAACATCCTCTAACTCACCCATAGGGACCTTGGCTGATCTATCAGCCAACTGCAAAGTACAACGAGTTGGGTTCAGTACACCTAGAACCAATTGCTGGTAGACTGAATAAGGAAGCAAATTGACACTAGCCCCTAAGTCTAAAAGCGTCTTATCAATGCGAGTATTACCAATGACACATGAAATGATAGGAGAATCTGGATCCTTACATTTCAAAGGTATGAGATTTGAGAGCATATCACTGATACTAGCGGCTAAAAAGACTTTCTTTGGAACATTTATTCTCCTCTTCTTAGTGCATAATTCTTTTAAAAATTTGGCATAAGATGGAATTTGTTCAATTACATCTAAGAGAGGAATATTGACCTTAACCTGCTTGAATGTTTCTAGGATCTTCTCCTCTTGAGAAGAGTTCCCTAGGCCCGAGTCTATCTAAAAAGGGAGCAACTGGTCTAAATCTATCAAAAGCAGGCTCAGGTTCGGGTTCAGGTTCTTGGTCATCTGAGGGGGGTGATTGTTGAATAGATTCATTAGAAGGAGAAGGAGAAGGAATTTGTATTGGATCAAAAGTTTAACTTGGAGGAGTTCTCACTTGATTATCGACCTGTCTACCTGACCGAAGTGAATGGATTGCATTCACTTGAGCTTCATAGGATGAACTGCATCCTGTGTCTTTAGGATTAACCACGGGTTGACTCGGAAATTTTTCTTTCTCTCTTTCACTCACGGCACTAGCTAGTTGACCAAGTTGGGATTCTAATCTAGTTATAGCTTGAGTGTTGGAGTTGAGCATTTGTCCAGTTGATTGCATGAAGGAATTCAGAGTGCTAGACGTTTGAG
This sequence comes from Asparagus kiusianus, assembly GCA_022839385.1. Classification (NCBI taxonomy): domain Eukaryota; kingdom Viridiplantae; phylum Streptophyta; class Magnoliopsida; order Asparagales; family Asparagaceae; genus Asparagus; species Asparagus kiusianus. The sequence continues at coordinate 179,953 of BQKN01001069.1, read as the reverse complement.
TCAACATATTCATGGTTTGAATGGAGGCCTTAATTATGGTTTCCAAACCTCTTTTCAAGACATTGAGACGTTTATCCTGATCTGGATTGTGAGGAGTCTGAATTACAGCTTGATGAAGAGGAGACTAATTTTGATATGGCAGATTGGGTTGTTAAAATTATAGATGGGAATTGAAAGGAACTGTATTTCTCCTAGGAAAATGTTAGGACGAAGCGGGAGTAAAGTTTTGAGTTCCGGGGGAATTTCCTTGATTCCATTCAAAGTTGAGATGATTTCTCCAACCTGGATTGTAGGTTGGAGAAAATGGATCGTTACTAAGGTGCTGGAATGTAGCGTTCATCTGTTCTAATGCATTGTTATTTCCTAGGAGAGGGCATTCCTCTGAAACGTGAGTAGGAGACTGACAATTATGACATCCTAGGGCAGAAACATGATTGATTTGAGCTGGAGCTCTTTTCTTAATTTCTAAGGCTTCTAACCTCTGCAGAATTATCGCCATCTTCGCTTCAGAAGCAATGTTTGACTCCAAGGAAAGACCTATAGACTTAGAATGAGGAACTGATGAAACCATGTCATCACATTGTTCCCATTGGATTGTTTTCTCGGATAGACTCTCTAGAAATTTCCAAGCTTCATCGGCATTTTTCCTCATGAAATCCTAGTGGCACATTGATTCTAAGAAAGTTTTTGCAGAATAATCTAATCCCTCATAAATTATTTAGCACAATCGCCATTTTTCTAAATCGTGATGAGGATATTGGATGAGAAGATCTTTATCGGTTAAAATACTTCCAAAAAAGTTCTAAAATTCATGATGCTGTTTCTTAGCTTCACCATTTTATGGATAGAAAAAAAATTCTTAAGAAAAACGGTGATAAATTCCTCCAAAGTAGTGATGGAATTTACGGGTAAGCTATACGGCCATTTTTTTGCTTTGACTTTGAGAGAAAATGGAATAAATCTGAGTTTGATCGCATCTTCTGTTAATTCTCTCATTTTAATCATAATATACATTTTCTCAAATTCCGAGATAAAAATATATGCATCTTCTGTTTTATTTCCAATGAATTTGAGAAGCATGTTTATGTAATGCGATCTAAGCTTAAAATTTATTCCATTTGTTTCGGGGAGCCTAATGTAAGAGGGGATTACATTCCTAACGGGATAGCACATATCTTGAAGAACGGGTGGATTAGGATACACTATTTTTATGATTGGTTCAAAACAAATTAATCGATGTGTATTATCCCTAATCCACGGTTGCATACACCAAAACTATTTCTTTTTATACTTTTTTTATAAAAGTTAGTTTTTTTATGAGGAGAGAATGGAAAAAGAGGAAAATCCTAACTAAAACAAATCAAAATCAGTCACTTTTCAATCACTCTAACTCTAGGGTTAAGCCTAACTCAACTAGACTAGCTCCTAACCAAAAACTCCTAAAGTAAAAAGATTAAAGTTTTACCCGGGTAGTTAGCCAGGTAAGGATAGTACTAGAGGGTAATCAGAGATCAATTAAGTACCTCGTTCCATACGGAGCACTTTACGCAACCCCTAAACATTGCCTTAGACACCAACTAATCCAAGAAAACTTAAACCTGTTCACTTAAGGATTCTTTGTTCCTTATTGAGCTCGAATCCTTAGAACCAACATCTAATGAGTTTTATTAGGCTTGGGTGGTGTAGTGAGGAATTAGTGATTGTTGGGCTAAAGAAAGAATGATAAAACCCCTCACCTTATCTTAATTATGAGGTTTTGCCCTTAAAAATATTTTTAAGTGTGTGCCAAATCAAGATGCTCAAATCACTTGGTGAATTCCTACTAACAATATGTAATGTAAACCTATGAATTAAAAGAAACTAAAAAGGATGGAAAAGAAAAAAAATCTTTTTTTTAATTAGGGTTAACAATCAAACAAATGAGAAGGGGGAATTATTTGAATTTATTATCTTGTTAGTAAATATCAAAATGAAGGGTGAATTTTATTATGGTCAACGAAAATAAAATCTTTTTTAAAGTCCTAATTGTCTCTAATTGTGAAGAAGTAGCTAAAGGTTGGAATTAAAAATTCTAGAAAGAATAGTTACCTACAAGCAAATCTTCAAATCCTAGTTCTCCAATCCGCAATCTTCAAGCTCCAAGCGTTTCCTTCACAATAAACACATAAGTTAAAGAACCAAAATAATTAAAACCTACTTAAGCACATTCCCCAACAATGGCGCCAAAAACTTGATGCGACATAAACATGTACCAAAAATGTTGCAAGTGCACAACCGTGTCAAGTTATAGTATAAAAAGTTATCGATCCCACGAGGAAGGTGTTTTGTAGGAGAAAATATAAATCAGTTCTTATGTTGTGTGCGTGACAAATAGGAGTGAAGAATAAGTGTGATTGTAGAGAGATAATGAGAGTGAACGTGATAGTGTGTAAATCAATGTGTTTGAGAGTGGATGTAAGTAAAAAATAAATGTGATCAACAAGGCAAGAAAGAAGAATGAATAAAATCGAGAAACAAATAAAAATCAAGAATGAAAATAAAATTCAAGAAAGTAAAGATGGCGGATTCAATTAAAGATATGGGTAATCTAGAATTGAATCAACTTCTTAGAAAATGGTGATTCCCTAGAGGGTTCTAGCCTAAAGGCGAATCAAAAAAATAAAAATAAAAAATAAACAAAAAGAAAAACTAAACCCAAGAGGGTTCAAGCCTCAAGGTGAATAGTGCAAGAAATTAAAATCTAACTACAAAATAAATTGCAAAATCTAAACTATAAAATAAATTACAAGAATTAAATACAAGAAAATAAATCTACTCTATAAACATGAAATAAATCTAATCTATAAGTATGAAATAAATCTAAGGCAAGAGGGTTCTAGCCTCTTGGCTATTTAAACAAGAAAATAAATTCTAACTACAAGCATGTAAATAAATCTAAACTACTAAGCAATAAGAAAAGAAATAAAAGAGAAAATAAGAAAAACAAACCTCCAAATAATTCTTCATCTCCATCTTCATCCAACAAAGAGAAGAAATATTTAAAGTGGTAAAAAAATTATTTTATTAATTGTAACAAAAGTTACAAATTTGGAAGGCATTCTCAATTAAAGTGGCCATCCTCTCCAACTAGAGTTACAAAAATTTTCACCCCTCTAACCCCTCACTCTCTACCCCTATTTATAGTAAACATCAGTGAATGAGAGCCATTGGATTGAAATCTTATCCAAAAATAATAATTTTTAACCACTAATTTGTAACAAAGGTATCGATGCCAGCATCGATAGGCGTATCGTTGGTGGCATCGATGCCCCCATCGATGCTGGCATCGATGTCAAGCCCTCTCTAATTTCTGTCCGAGCTTCCACCTTGTGTGTTGGGCTTTTGGATAATTCTTGATTTCTTCATGCATTTGTTTTGGTTTTGGCTTTGGGCTTTGGTATTTCTTGGGCTTTAATTCTTCTTCTTAGCTTGGGCTTGGATAATTTGGAAATTGATTTTCCAATGGGCTTCTTTGCTTCATTTCTTCATTTAATCAATGGGTTTTTGTTGAGAGATGGGAGTTTAAGATTTATTCTTCATTAACCTGCAATTAAAAGATTAAAATAATTATTAGTGATATATTTATTCATATAAAATATGTAATGAGGGTATAAAATTGTAATAAAAATGTGATTATCAAGGTGTTATATGGAGAGCCTCTTCATTTTAATGTTACTTTCTACACAATTTGTTTGTTTTGTAAAAATACTTATGACGGTGAGCATTGTGGGCTGTAAGTACCGATTATATATATAGTTGCTCTGACTTCTATCATCAACAGATTTATGAATATTTTGTGATAAACTATATGATATGAATTGCCAGGCTTGACCCGAGCATAAGAATTGTCTCGTGCACGGGTCGCTGCTGTCGCGCACCCTGTAATTTATGAATTTCCGCTGCAGTTTTAGGGCGTGACACAAGCCTCGGTGCCTTATAATAATTTATTTAATAATTTATTTAATAATTTGCAAAAAAGAGTCCACCAACAAACCGGCTGAACGGAAGAATTAAAGGAGCCCGTACTACAGCAAATGCAGCTCCGATAACTCTCTCTCTCTTCAACTATTTTTCACCCGAAACACCTGTGTATGAATGAGAACAGTCCGCTTAAACTTTTTCATTTGGGCCGTACTTGGGTGCCCATCTATAAATAGTGCGGTGTTCGGTGGTTAATTGGGTTTGGGTCAGGCATTGGGCCTGATATGAGCTTACGCCTACTTTTGCGCGAACCGATAAAGCAACGGCCTACCTTTCTACACGAGGCTGCGCATAAACTTTTACTAAGCAGTCAATATTATATCACCGTCTAAAGGTTAGTTACGGGGTGTTTGGTTGACCTGTTTTATGAAAAAGTTTTAAGAAAATACCTGACAATAGTGTTATCGTAAATATTAGATTTTAGTAGGTTTCCATAAGCTGTATTTGGTTCAACATTGAATTTACAGAAAAATTTTCTGTTAATCCTATAAATAGGGTTCATATGTTGCCTTATGAGAGGAGATAGATGAGATTGAAAATCTTATGAAGATAATATGAAGAAAGAGATTTTTGAGAACCTATCTCTCATATTGCTCCTCTACGGTGACGGGTGGATTTCAATTGGAGGCCTTTTCTTTTGAGGAAGCTATTTCGGATTGATCTCGGGACAGATTATTGTAGAAACTCGGAAAGTGTTTCAGGTATTCTTCTAGTTTTTAATCAATTTTGATTAATAGTCATGATATGCTATTTCCGCTGCGTTGTATGTCATGATTCCAACATTTGACAATTCACTACTGTCCAGCAGGTGTATCACATTATGTATTTCAAACATAACTTAATACTACTTTCGTCTAAATTGTTTTTCCCCCCGACATATCATGTTCTTTACTTATTTTCCCTGGGGACATGGACGCTACAGACGATTTTGTTTTCGATCTCTCACATCTGTCGAACCCTCGTTATGTCTGTTGTTTGATCAATTTGTGTAAAAAAAAAAAATATTTACATATGTTGTTGTTGTCTTGTGATGAATATTTGTGTAAAAGACGAGTGAAGAGAGGCCAGAGTCTAAATATTTAAGGCCCCAAATAAGTTAGGACCTGGGCCTCTATTGCGCCTAGGGTTTGAAGAGTTAAAATCAAGATACAAAAATAAATAATTTATGACATGGATAAGCGAAAGATGAAAAAAAGGAAAGAAATAGAAAGAGAAGAGGGGAATTTGGGTACTGCAACAAACAAATAAATAAATAAATAAAAGAAATACATACGTAAAAATAAAATCACTTTAGTGTATTATTACACAAAATATATATGGCTATGGGTTGTTCATAGTTTAATTAATCGTAGATGCGTGGGAAGTTGGGAACTAAATATAATTCTCGGTAAATTGCAGATAACCTCCTTCATTAATACATTTTAGCATAGCAGGTAACGCTCTCAAGTTATTTATTAGCACTTAACATATTATAGTAAGAAAAACTGTGGTTAACGCCCTCCCTCTCGCGAATTAAAGGTGAAGGGAAGCTATGGATGAGGAGATGCGGTCTTTTCAGAAGAACGACGCTTGAGAACTTATAAAGCTACTTAAGGGTAAGAAAGCTATTGGTTGCAAGTGGGTATATGCGAAGAATGAGAGATCTTCTATTGGGGACATTATGTACAAAGCCAGATTGGTTGCTAAGGGATATGCACAGCTTGAGGGCGTTGATTACAACGAGGTATTTTTACCCGTTGTGAAGCATTCGTCGATTCGGATTTTATTGGCATTAGTGGCATAGCTGAATTTGGATTTGGTTCGGATGGATATTAAGACAGCCTTTATACACGGAGATTTAGATGAGGAGATCTACATGGAACAACCATTGGGATTCAAAGCTGTGGGAAAGGAAGAATTAGTTTGCAAGTTGAAGAAATCTCTTTATGGTTTGAAGCAACCGCCGCGACAGTGGTACAAGAGATTCGACAGCTTCATAATTGGCCATGGGTACACGCGGAGCCCAAATAAACTATGTGTTTACATGCACAAGCTACAGGACGGTGAGCACATATATTTGCTTTTATATGTTGACAATATACTTATTGCTTTCAGGAATTCTTCGGTTATTCGAAAGTTGAAAGAGGAGCTGACATCCGAGTTCAAGATGAAGGATCTTGGAGAAACAAAGAAGATATTAGGTATGGAGATCGAGAGAGAGAGAGAGGGTGAAGGGGAAGTTGAAGCTTACACAGAAGAGTTACTTGCAGAAGATGTTAAAAAAATTCAGCTTTGATGGTAATGCAAAAGCAGTTAGCACTCCATTGGCTCCCCACTTCAAGCTTTCAGCTAATATATCACATGTTTCTGTTGAGGACAGAGATTACATGTCGAATGTTCCATATGCTAGTGCAGTAGGTAGCTTGATGTATGCGATGGTGTGTATGAGGCCGGATTTGTCACAGGCCGTGAACATGGTATCGAGGTACATGTACGACCCCGAGAAGTGTCATTGAGAGGCCATAAAGTGGATTCTATGGTATGTTAAAGGCACCGTGGATGTTGGATTGATTTTCCAGAAGAGTGAGAAGAATGGGCAGGATTGTATTGGTTACGTGGATTCAAACTATGCGAGGGATCTTGACAAGCACCGGTCTACTTCAGGATATGTGTTTACATTGACAGGAGCACCGGTATGTTGGAGATGCACACTACAGTCTACAGTGGTTCTCTCTACTACAGAGGTAGAGTATATGGCGGTGACTGAAGCTGTTAAGGAGGCTTTGTGGTTACGTGGACTGTTGGAGGACTTGGGGATTGCACAGGAGACCCTTCGGGTATATTATGATAGCATGTCGACTATCTATTTGGCGAAGAACCAGGTTTATCATGCACGTACGAAGCACATTGATGTCAGATTCCACTTTGTTCATGACGTATTGGATGGTGAAGACGTCATATTAGAGAAGATCCACACGAAGAACAACCCTGCGGATATGTTGACTAAAGTTATTTCAGGTGTAAAATTTGGTCATTGCTTGAAGCTATTGAACATTCTTTAGTGTTGAGGGCATTTGGAGGCCATTTGGGTGAACTACGTTCAGCTTGATTCCTTAGTCAAGAGGATACGTAGGCAGCCTTGTTTGATGCAGCTGGTTGGATTTGTTGATTTCGATTGGGGAGGGGGGGGGGGGGGGGAGTATTTGAGCTCTCGTTTGGGTTCCCGACTTGTTGTGGATTAAGTCCGTTGAAGTGGGTTGTTTTCTCTTCATCCTGGATGCAACAAGTGAGACATTTAGATATTTTGGTGTCGGCTCAGTTTTGATAGAAACGTTCGCCGAGGTGGAGAATTGAAGAAATGGCGAGCACAGTGACGAAGACCGCATGAAAACCAGCAGGAGACATTCTGACAGTTTCGGGGTCGACCTCGGATGACGCGGCGGTCGACCGTAAACATGCACACGACTAAGAAAAGTCTCTGGACTTTTCGCGGTCGACCGCGATGGGTTCTGCGGTCGACCGGCGAAATCCTGTAGGGTTTTTAGTTTCAGTCGTTGGATCCGGTCGACTGTGCGTGGTTCTGCGGTCGACCGCGAGTCGGGTCTACAGTTGAGTTTAGTTTTCTGACCTGTTTTGTTCTGAGTTGATATATAATCTTAATTCTAATTAATTAGGGTTAAGTAAGGACGTTTTGAGCAGTCGATGAGAGGGGATTGCTACATCAATTGTGGGAGAGTGGGAGAGTTGTGAGAGATCTAGAGGATTTGTTTTAGGGTTTATTTGGTGAGATTTGTAACCCTATTTGTATTCTCTTGATTTTTAATAGTAAGAACCCCCCTCCTTGCCCCGTGGACGTAGGCAACTTGCCGAACCACGTAAAATTTGTTTGTCTTGCTGTGGTATTATGTTTGGCTTATTGGTTGTGATTTATCTCGTTATTATTCGTGTGGTTTCGATCTTCCGCCGCGCTCAACAGTTACATGATATTTTTTAATTTTATCTCGAGATGGATCAAATTGTTGGGGGTTATGTGAAATTTACGTAAAATTAATTAGTTAAACTAAGTGAGAAACTTTGATTCATATTATCGTCTAAGAAGATTCCCTCACCTCAACTTTGTCAGATATGACAACCCATTCAAGGTTTAAAAAACAATCAGTAGTTAACTTCTAAAAGAGCAGTACGTAGTCAACTTCTTTCATTGAAAAAAAAAGGATGGAAGAAGAAGAAAACTAGCTTCTTAGAGGGCATAAACAAAAATACAAAGAGATTTGTTGATACTATTATACCATAACATGCAAGGACGATAACTCATTCAATTTGCATTAGAATTATGATTCAGAGGGAAAACCAAGAAAAAAAAAACACTGAATAGAGAGCAGTATATCATATGCACTCTGTACTTCAAGAGTACGTGGATCGAGTGTAGGAGAATACATATCAAGTGCAAGCCACCGGCTTTCTTCTTCGATGTTTATTTCTCCTTTATCTGTGTACGTGGTGCTGACACTCATTTTCGTGTCATATGTTTCTCTGTTCTCAACATTCTCTGTATTTTTGCTAGATTGCTTGTGTAATTAAGTAGCAAATTAAACTGGTCATCCTTAATATTGTTACGTCCAGCCAGTGCTATGGTTATAGAAGCAAGGCTTCCTCGAAGAAGCTTATACACTTTTTTAGACTTTAGACATGCTTGATTAGCGATATGCATGTCTTACTATATGTCTAATTGTCCACAATAGTTAGCCAAGCATTGGTCGCTTTTCTTATTAGCACGATATCCCTATGCTCATCTACCTGAAAATAATTAACACTAGTACAAAACATGACAGCACAAACGGTTGGAACCGTTTGGGAAAATGCCCTCCCAAACGGTTACAACCGTTTGGGCGAAAAAAAGCCTGCTTGGGCTAAAGCCGTTGGGGAAGAGTCTACCCCAACGGTCGTCCAAACGGTTACAAACCGTTTGGACAAAATCCCAAACGGTTATAACCATTTGGACAAAGTAATATTGCCCAAACAATTACAACCGTTGGGATAGAAAGTAGCCCAAACGGTTGTAACCGTTTGGGGTAATTTCTGCCCAAACGGTTACAACCGTTTGGGCTAATTTCTGTCCAAACGATCATAACCGTTTGGACTGTGTATTTTAATATTTTTTAAATTTTAGCTATTTTATTTATCTACTTATTTACATTTAATATAAACATCTCACACAATGATTATTCAATATCTCACAATGAAACTAAAAACATATACATACACACAAATGTCTCATAAGGTGCTAAATATCCAGTATTATATATACATACAAAAAATATCTCAAAAGGTGTTAAATCAAGTACTCTACAAATTTTGATAAATAATACAACTTCAATACTAAACTCGACCATACTGCTTGGAGTCCAGCTAAAAAACAACAACGCAAACAGAAATCATATCATGAATAGACACACAAACATTTGACTTTTGCGATAGAAGGTTGCTCTAATCAGGTCCCCATGATATGTGGCTTGCAAAGTTGTCCATAACTTGATGTGCTATGTGACACAAAACAGAGAGAAATAACCACCTGAAAGCATTTACTGATGAGATGACTGGAAAAACTCATGAAATTCAGGTTACATAAAATATGGACAGTTTACCTTCATCCTCGACCACTTCGACATGGTTCTCATCATCGATAATAGTAAACGAGATATTACCCAACCATAGAATAGCAGCAAGCATTGCAAATACTTTATCTTGACACCCTTGCTGATACAGTCTACATTCCAAGCTTCCTGAAGATTGGATCAAGTTTACGACCATAATAAATATGATATCAATCCGTAGTTCTTGCACATAATATAAAATACCTAATAATGAAAAAGAATGTATCACTTCTGCAGTAGATTTATATTGGTACTAGAACAACACAAACCGTTGAAGCATCACCAACTCCAGAAATCAGAAAGCAATCGCCCTACTTCAAGTTATTGTATTCATCCACACTTTCAAATTTAGTTTCTTTGTGTTCAAGAAAAACATGAGTTAAACATGAAAGGAAAATGATGGTATTATTAGTATATTCAAACAGAGTAAGATGAAAAAAACTTCTCAACATGGTTTTCTTTCAATTTACCTTAGAGATCACTTAAAAAAACTCAAAAATATTTATGCTAAAATTAATAATAAGAATGTGGATTACCTCTTAAGAATTAAAGGAGCAGCAGCACAGAGCTGATAAAATATGTGGTATGGACACTCACCTTTAGCATATTAGACCACTCTTGACTGCTCGTCATATAATGTAATTCAAATGAATAACAGGAGAAGGCGATATCATGACTAGATGGTTCATAAGTTTAGGCATATATCATCTTAAGTAGAACTGTTTGTTTTGTAGTTTGAATTGGCAGAAACAAAACAAAATTACAGCTGAAATTCAGTTAAAGAGAGAAAAGTAACATTTGGCAAAGTTCTCAAAGAAAATCCAAAATATATTTTCTCACAAGTTTGAATGTTGGCGCCTGATATCTTTCTAGTAGAGCTGAAATGAACAACAATAAGCTTTCCCTGTATCCTCAAATTAGAAGCACATTAGAAAGAATGTCCAACATAAATATATTCCTTAAAAAGAAAACATAAGACACATGAGATCATGTAAGCATGTGTGACGGTATATCCAATGTATGTGTGCTCAAGACCATTGGTTTTTTCCTATCATCTATGGATTTCCTCTGTGTGTCTGTGCATGGCCATTACTCTATTAGTCTATCTTCTCAATCTCCCGCATTGTACAAGCAATTTAAAATTATATGTTCCAGCAATTGTACGTATAGTTCTACTTAAAACTTAAGCCAGCAGTTGAAATGAGTCAGTAGATAGATAATTCATAAAACATAATTGATCTTGAAAAAGAATAGCAGTGTACAAGAGCAGCAAGTTTACAAAATGACTAGAAAGATAATAGAGCTGGTTTCACTAACTTGAGATTGTTGTTTTGGAATAAAGAACGTTACAGTGGGTATAGGCATAAAAACAAAATGAAATATCACTTGTAAAGTATTATCTCGCTGAACAATTGGATTTAATCTAATAAATCTAATTGTGGGCACATATGATTAATCAATGTGTATTGCTATCTTTCAGGATAACCCACTAAAGTGATCAATTAATTTGGGTTAATGGGTACTTAAATAAGTCATGGGGATATATGTGCAGATACCAGGTTATAATTATAATTTGTTGAGGGGCCAAATTACAAAAGTACAACACCTATAAATAAGGAGTTATGGTCCCTAATCTAGGGTTATAATTTTTTCTAATTCTCTTTACCCCATCTAAGAGAGAAATTCGGCCAAAAGAGAAAACCCTAAGGTTAGAAGATCCAAAACCCAAAATCAAGATCAATCAATGGATTCAGGTATAAGCTTCCGCTCTTTTATGTTTCTTTTAGTCTCTTTGAATTAATCATGGCTATATGGTTTTAAGATATCAAGTTTTAGATCTAACAAGTGATATCAGAGCCTCCTTTGAATAATTCTTAGGGATTTAAGTTTGTAAAATTAGGTTTTTTGATCTTAAATCTCTGGTTTTGATTCAGAACTGTTCTCGGATGAACAGTAATTTTTCGGATGAACAGATACGTTTTTTGTTCTCGGATGAACAGTAAAGTTTTTTTGGATGAACAGTAACTAAAAATCGCTGATGAACAGTAACTTTTTGGAATTTTTTGGATTTTTCTTTGATTTTTCTTCAATTTTTCTTGGCTCTGGATCAAGAAAATTTAATTTTTCGATTCAGATCTGGTTTTGAAATAAAATCGAGAAATTTTTTGGATCTTCTTTGTTTTGATCGTCGGTCTCGTGCTCCTCGCCGGCGCAACGACGCTGGCGGCCTCGCCCTCAACTCCAACGGCGGCGACGGCGTCAGGAAACCCTAGGGTTTCGATCCTTGGGTGCCGGAGCAATGACGGCGGCAGTTTCAATTTGAAACCCTAAGGGTTCGTGCGATTAATCGTGGCGAAAAAATTAAGGACCGAACTTCGCGTTTGGTGTAAGATGAGCCTCGCGCTCAAGTTTAACGAACCTCGCGTTCGTTCCTAAGGGGAGCCTCGCGCTCAACGAACTTCGCGTTCGTTCTAAGGTGAGCCTTGCGCTCAATTTAAGTCGAACCTCGCGTTCATTTTCAGGCGAGCCTCACGCTCGATTCAAACGAACCCCGCGTTCGTATTTCAGTCGAACCTCGCGTTCGTATTTCAGACGAACCTCGCGTTCGTATTTCAG
>BQKN01001069.1:101587-157389 GCA_022839385.1 Asparagus kiusianus | reverse complement strand
GAAAATCACACAGAAATTCACAAAGAATTTCATAGCTCTCTTCCTCCTTCTGCTACTCTCAGTTCTCAAAGAATTTTGGCTACATATTTTGCGGATTATTTTATTGGGCAACATCTTCATCTGAGCAGAAGCTCTGCTACTCGCGCCCGAGTAGAGAGGCCGGCCGTTTCCGGGGGCTTTTACCGCTAGGGGGGAGGATCGACTACGCCAGGGCGACAGGCGGGTCCTCTATCTTCTAGGGCAGTGTATCACGACTGCACCCCGTTCAGGCCTGATTTTCATAACTCATTTATTTTCAGTTAAACTAATATTGTTAGTTTGACAGCATTTTTTAAACACATGTGGTGCATACAATTCAAATTTGACATTTGAGCTAACCAAACTGTTGGATATCTTGAGCCCAAAATATGTTTGTTTTGATGATGACAAATAAATTGTGTTAGAAAATATTTTACTCCCCCTGTATCAAATCATTAGTTAAACTCTTTTACTCCCCCTGCATCAAAGCATTATTAAAATATGTTTTCTATATATCTCCCCCTTTGTCAGTAGCAATATATATATATATATATATATAAGCATATCTTGTATCCTTCCCCCTATTGTGTACCTGAAATATAAACAATTTTCTTGTGGTACCCACTTTTATTTGGGTTCAAAAGGATTAGCATTTGGAAAGCCAAACCCATTTAGAATTTGGTTTCCATTTGTTAGTATGCAAATAAACTTTAGAATAACAAACATCATTTATATAGGATTCAATATAAACATCCCTATTATGAGAATTCAAATGTTTAGGAACCCAAATATATTTATTCCTAGCATGTATATTCTTTGTAAATGAATGACTATTCTTAGAATATGAATTAGTCTTCAAACTATTGTTTTCTTTAACAAATCCAAGTCCAAAATAATTGTTGGAAAGCCATTGATGAGATAGTATGTCATTCAAATTCTCTTTTCCTTTATTGAATTTTGAAACATTTTTCAAAATATCTTCATACTTGATTTTCAAAGATGAAATATTATTTTCCAAATCTGAAATACGAGAACTTAAAGAAGATATTTCTAATTTAAGAAAAGAATTTTCTTCAAATAATTTCTCATTTTCCTTTTTCAAAAACTTGTTTTTAACTTTTTCCTTTTTAAATTCAAAAAATAATTCATTGAAAGCATTCAATAATTCGTCATTATTAGAATTATCACATACCTCATCTTCTAGAGCCATAAAGCACATGTTTGCCACTTCCTTGTCCTTTTCTTCTTCTTCATCGGATGAAGATGCATCGCTGTCATCCTAATTGACTTCCAATGCCTTCTTCTTCTTTTTGAAATGTTCAGATTTGTTCTTGAATTTGGACTTGATGTAAAACCCTGTAAAACACAGTGAACGAATTCTTACTATGAAATATATGTTTATATCATAGATGAATACGATAACAATTGTTTGGGGATCAAACAAGTGTATTTTATATGAGAGAGATCAAGTGTCAAGACCAACACACACACAACATGCACAAACAGGAGAAAACATGTGCGGTCGACCGTCGTGCGCGTAACAGTGGCAGGAGGCCTCTGTCTCTTGCGTGGTCGACCGTGGCGGTTGACCGCTGGGAGTTTTGCTAGTTTTATTTTTTCGGGTCAGTTTGGGTTTTTGGGTCGGGTTTGTGGAATCATATATTTTTGTCATTCGTGAGAGCCTCTTCTTCATCTGAGAAAAACCCTAGCAGCCTCCTCCCTCCCTCTTGTAAACCCTAGCTCTTTCTTTGGGCGTTTCTTGGTGGATTTTGAGGAGTTTGAGCGAGGTCCAGCGATTTCCAATAAAGGAGAACGTCTTACAACATTGCTAAGAGTAGTTCATCACCCCTCAGGCGAGTTTCATCTCGCCCAATCCTATACCCATATTTCTAATCGTTTCTAATGATGTTGTCATATGATTTGTGAGCCTAACGTATTATTTTATGTATAAAGATTGATCTATATATAATATGTTGCAAGAAGAACAAGTTTTCAGCTAATAAAGATCACTCACGATTTTTCTTAATACAGATCTAGATCTGAAAACGTTTCTAACTAGAGTTTTGAAAGAAAAATAATTGTTTTCGAAGGTTTCGACACAAATACGTATGTTTAATTATGTTTCGCTTTGCCTATAGTGACTAATCTGTTTCTCACATGTTTCTTGATGTAATATATCATGTGTATAAGGTTGATAGTGGTTATAATCATCACACACAAATTTTTGAATCAAAACCCTCGTGATAGAACCTGTAGAGGAGTTTCAGAACCTACGCGGTCGACCGTGGCGGTCGACCACCGTGCGCATAGCAGAAGTAGTAAGCTTCTGTCTCTTGCACGGTCGACCGTGACAGTTGACCGTGACGGTCGACTGCTGGGCACGCAGATGAGCAGAACCCTTCTGCTCACTTCGTGGTCGATCGCAGATGTTGGCAGTCGACCGTGAGCCCTATTTTTGTGTATGCCTTATTGTTCACGTGTGAGTTGTGTGGCTGGCATAATATCTGGGTTATATGAGTTTGATATACACTGAGATTTGTATACATGAGTTAATTACAGATATGAGTTTTAGATTTATTCACTGGGGGCATGAGGGTGAACAGTATATATGTGATTTCTGACACTATTTGCTTGTTACAGTCCTCGTGTTGGACTATAAGCTATCAAGTCTTCGTGTTGGACTATAAACTATCAAAGTCCTCGTGTTGGACTATAAGTTATTAAAGTCCTCGTGTTGGACTATAATTATCAAAGTTCTGATGTTGGACTATAATCTACAACAGTCCTCGTGTTGGACTTTAAGCTATTGCAGATCATATTTTGGACATTTATTCATTTCAGACCACGAGTTGAGTATATATTTGACATATGACAAGTCATTAATATTTCGGTTGGATAAGGAGTTATTATTCCATGTTATAGCTTTTGGATTTGATATTTAGCTATTTACAATTTGAGCTAAGGGAGACGTACCTATGCTCGTGTTGTAAATTTCTAAACATCAAACCTCTATTTTATTTTTACAGTCGATGTTTGGCTATCTATATGTATTATCAGATATTTTCTTATCATTCTAGCCCTTTTTTCCTTAGGGTTGGTTGAGATATTACTCGCTATAGTGCTTTGACGCTCGTTATTTCCCTATTTTTAGGTAACGAGCCAGGTGCACGGAGAGTCGTAGCTTGATGGAGTCACTCTAGTTATTATTTATAGTTTCTACTAGCAATTTATGTCAGAACTCCACAGTAGATGTATTTATAAGACATTTGAGTTTATTCTAGTTTTGTAAAGGTAATGTGCCTTAATATTAGTTCAGTTGATTTCTTATGTCGAGACATTTGTATTCAGATCAGATGTTTCCTTTTTAGAGACTTATCCATTTATATCAGTGGAAATGATTATTCTTCTGAATATCTATTGTTTAGTACTCCTTTTGTATATTCTCTATTACCTGTTCTGTACTTACACCTGTTGTTGATTCCACTAGATAAATAGTAATTGTGATGGTAAAACATGTTATTGTACGGTGTAGTGCATGACAGGTTTGACATTCTTAGTTTCACCTTGGACTGCAGCCTTGTTGAAACTAGGGGCGTCACTGTTGGTATCAGAGCTCTAGTTTCAGTATCTTTAGGATTATTCCTATGTCAAATTGTGGAGCTAGGATAGAGTTTTCTAGGATTCATGTATAGAGTCCGTCAGGAATTCCTAGAATGAGTGAGGACGATATGTGCGTATATCTCAAAATTTTAAATTTTTTTTAT
The DNA here is from genome assembly GCA_022839385.1 of Asparagus kiusianus. Lineage (NCBI taxonomy): Eukaryota > Viridiplantae > Streptophyta > Magnoliopsida > Asparagales > Asparagaceae > Asparagus > Asparagus kiusianus. The sequence continues at coordinate 153,607 of BQKN01001069.1, read as the reverse complement.
GATAATTATTTTATGTTTATTTAAAGTATTTGTGTGAATACTATATATTATGTATAATTAATATATAAATATATATATATATATATATATATTTGTGATCTCACTTACTGTGCTCATAAGCTCTCCTCTCGATATTATAAATGTTAGGACGAGGATATGGTCAAGATAAAACTCATACCCGGAGAGCGGGGCAAGCAGAGCCCGAGCCACAGCATGCTCCACAGTATCTGATCGACTTTATGGCACTGTTTGCAGTAAGATTTTGTAGCACTCAAGGAGCGAGAGGCGTATCTGTTTTCGCCAGCAATATCATTTTCTAAAGTTCCACCACCAATTGTATCAGTCATGCCTAATGAAGAGGTAATACCAATGATTTCATCTTCACCATAACCAGCTGTTGATAGAATCGCATAGCACGAGGCTTGACTCTGAAAGAATAGGAAGGATATCAGACACTGAGAACACTATAGTGCAGGGCACACTAGATTCATGTGCAACTTATAAATAAAAAGGAATACGTGAAAATTTCTTAACGTCGACTCAGTACCAAACCAGAGGTTAAAAATATTCAGCATAGAGGACATCACCAGTGAATAACAACAAAGGATATCTATGATTTTAGATTTTTGCCGAGACAGTGTATATCACTTATTTGGGAAAATTTTGTTTATTTCTTCAATAAGAAGTTAGAGCTAGTTCGATTAAAGCAGTGAAATATGCCTATAGTTAATTATGAAATCAAGACCAACATGATGGCAATAACAAGGACAAGAGGCCTATTATGGGATGTAGAGGACCCCAGCAGCGGGGTAAGGATTTTTACCATCATCAACAAAGACATTATAAGAAGATAGCACAACATGATTTAATTGCACCACAGCAACGCATGATTCGGGACACATGATACAATTGTAATAAGATCGGATATAGATCAAAGAGTTATCGTACTACACCAGCAGGAGACCAGCATGACAGAGGTCAGGGTCAATAGTCTTAGGGCCACGGTTACGACCAGCATCGGAGGATAGATGTACTACCGGTTATTCCAAGGATTTAGGGGCTAATAGGCCAAAGTTAAACTATTCAAAGTATTCATCAGGGTCATATGGACCCATACGTTCCACCATCGATAGCATAGCAGTCGCTAGCCACCGACAGGGTTTATGTAGTCATACCATGTGAGCATAGTACGAGCGGAGTTTTCATAGTAAATTCTTATCCAGCTCGAATCTTGTTTGATTCAGGAACTTCGTATTCTTTCATATTTCATGCCTTCATGTATGGGCTTCAGTTAGTTACACATCTCTTAGATGTTCTGTTATCAGATTCTACTCCTCTAGGGGAGGTGTCCCTATTAGAGAGTATATGTAGGAGATGTGTCATCAGTATAGATGAGTTTGAGTTCATCTTTGACCTGGTTGTTTCGTGGATGTCAGATTTCAACGTTATTCTTGGTATGAAATGATTATAATCATATAATATTAATATCTACTGTTTTGCTAAAATAGTATGCTTATGAGCATTCGTTAGGATTGTATAGATAGTAGCAACCTCATAGGGTAACCAGAATGCAGAGCCATTTCTGGCATATGTCGAGAAGGTGATGATACGGGATCGGGGTGCAGTTTTGAGCGAGATTGGAGTCGTCTCAGAGTATCAGGATGTCTTTCAGGACATACCTATGTTTTGTGCAGTAATAGAGGTTGTTTCCCTGTATCGAGTTGCAGCATGCACCATACCAATATTCTGAGCACCCTATCATATCATATTGCACCCGTTAAGATGAGGGAGTTACAGACTCAGCTAGATGAGTTGTTAACTCAGGGTTTTATTATCAGGAGTTATTTTCATGAGAGTACCGGTCCTCTTCGTGGGGAAGAAGGACTATAGCATGCGATTGTGTATTAATTATCGTGAGTTGTGTAAGTCACTATCCGAATCAGGTATCCATTATCGAGGATTTATGACTTATTCCACCAGCTATGCGGAGCGCAGTATTGCTCAAAGATTGATCTTCGTTCTAGTTATTTTTAGTTGTGAGTACGGTAAATGGATATTTCCAAAACCATATTTTCTGACTCGATATGGGTCTTTTGAGTTCTTTTCATGCTATTTGGGCTGACCAATGCACCCGCGGTATTCATGGATTTGATGAACCGGGTTTTTCGTCCATGTTAGGACCAGTTCGTAGTTGTTTTTATTAACGACATCCTTATCTTTTCGAGATCGGAGGCAGAACACGAGCAACATCCTCTATTGCCATTGCGGGCATAACGGACAGTGGAGATTAGAGGCATCAGTGATATGCTGAGTTCAACAAATACGAGTTTTGGCTATAAGAGATTAGATTTTAGGCCACATCATCAATAGGGGGCATAACAGTGGATCCAGCCATTGTTGAGGCTGTACTTGATTAGGAGCCACTAAGAACCATTACGGAGATGCAGAGTTTTGGAGGGGTATGAGAGAAAGTTTATTTGAGACTTTTTTAAGATTATGATACCACTTACACAACTTACGAAGAAGAATGTATAGTTTGCTTTGGGCACTGGGTGCCAGGGAGCCTTTGAGACTATTAAGGCTAGATAGACTACAATAACAATTAAAATAATATAGATTAATTTGTTAGATCCTAGGGGGGTGATTAGGGTCTTATGCTAATCTAATCCCGATTAATAGCCAATTAAAATAATATAGATTAATTTTTTCTTGCAAGAGATAGTTATGAATAAGAACGATAAGAATAAGCACAAATGAAATATACGCTAAGCAAACACAAACACAAGATATGTTTACGAGGTTCGGTCCCCATGACCTACGTCCCTGCTCCTTACCTCGAGGAGATCTCCACTATCACAATCCGATTTGGAAGCCGGAACTTCTACACACTCGGTTTACAAGCTTACTGAAAACTCTCACACAACAAACACTATGCAATCACACTTTACACACTAAGTGTAGAAACCTAGCCCGTGTCCTCCTCCTCAAGTGCTCGGATGCAACCTTTCCCTAGGTTCGTCAACCGACGCCACTCCTATTGGATTCGACCCCGTCTCTCGCCTCACACTTCTCTCGGTGTACAAGTGTATTACAAGTGAAACTCACAAATAAAGATTAAATACAATGGTTTGTTCTCAACAATAAATAAGAACGCAAATGAAGCTCACACTCACTAAATCATACCCCACAACCCACACTATATAGTATGAAGATATTAAGCTTAATATGTGTGTGTGATAACAGTGAATTAAAATAATATAACTCAATAAATATAGCTAAATAAATGAAAATGAAATAGTAAGCTATATAAGGAAGAGTTTAGAAAACTTCTTAATAAACAAGAAGAGTAGTGGATGATGATCCCAATAGGAATTGAAAGCCACTTCTTATTGTAAGGAACTTCTCTTGAGGTAGATTAACAAAAATTAGCTTAACAGCTCTTTAAACGCCTCTTAAACCTTTGTTAAAACTTCTTGTAAAAACAAAACTCTTGGTTTTCTTTGTTACTGAAAATAGAAGAGCAATGAGGTATTTATACCCACTCAAGAACTCAGCAAAAACCAACTTGAAATGATCAAAAAGCCCCCAGAGAATCAAATCAGAAACTAGCCGTTGGAATCAAATCATGAGTTCGACAGTCGATCGTGGTGGTCGACCGCGAAGCACAAAAAGTCTGAGATTAGAAAATAAAAGCTGGCGGTCGACCGCGGAGGTCGACCGTGAAAGTCTCTGGATGGTTTCACGGTCGATTGTCACGGTCGACCGCGTGCACATAAAGCTCATACTAAGAAAATTTGTTCATGGCGGTCGACCGCAAACTGACAAAGTCTGAAACCTGTTTTTGGGCCGATTTTGAAAATACTTTAAAAATAGCAAATTAATTCCAAAATTAATAAAACTTTGGGAAAAGTTTCTAAATGATAAAATAAACATGTTAGAAAAGGAATTTTTGGAAAAATAAATTTTTTTGCAAAAACACACTGTTTTTGAAAAGTGTTCGTAAAACCTGTATTTTACGAATATGAAAATTTTGATATGACTCATAAACATGTATATATATCTCATGCATATATTATATGTATATAATAAAGTATGAATGAGCTGTAAACATAAAATAAAAAATATTGTAACAACGTTTGATGAAAAATCATTTATATGATAGAAAACGTCAAATATCGTGTTAAGTGTACATATATTGAGCTTAAATATAAACATACAATCTATGTAAGTAAACTACTCTAATACCTAGGTAACTCCACACAAATGAACTTGAATCTTTAACGCTTGATTGTCGCGTGTTGAAATACTTGTAAAGAGAAACATAAAAACAAAACTAGAGAATATATTAGCGATAAATTGTTTGACAAATCATCATCAAAACTATAGGGTCAACAGAAGGGTGTATAGTCTGCTTTGGGCACTGGGTGCCAGGGAGCCTTTGAGACTATTATGGCTAGATAGACTACAATAACAATTTTGTCTTTTCTGAGCAGTGATACAATATTTATCATTTACGTGAACACATTATTAGCAGGACTACGAGGTGTTTTGATGCAGACCCGGAGGGTATGGCTTATTTCGTGACAGTTTAGGCACATCGTAACAGATATACAGTGCATCCAGGCATAAGAAAAATGTACAAAGATGTGAAAAGACACTTCTAGAGGAGTTTTTAGGATTTATTCAGTTGTCAATTATGATATTCTAGTGTTGTCCACCCACAGACGGATGGACAAACGGAGAGAGTAAACCAAGTGTCGGAAAACATGTAGCAAACATATATTATAAATTTACAGGATAGCTGGGAGGATCATATCCCATTGAATGAGTTTGCTTATAATATCATTTATCATAGACTATTGGAATGACAATGTATGAGGTATGTTACGGGAGGCATTATAGATTGTTTATTCATTGGGCAGAATTACAAGAAAGTTTATTGCTTAGACAGGAGCTTGTGAGGCAGACTACAGAAAAGGTAACAGAGATTCGGGAACGCATTCTTGTAGTGCATAGTCATCGGAAGAGTTATGCAGACCAGAGATGATGATCGTTAGAGTTCTAGATTGGGGACTATGTCTTATTAAAAATACCGCCGATGAATTCAATGACTCGGTAGATGAGGAAGTTTACCCCAAGGTATATTGACTCGCTCATGAGAGTTATACATTTTGGAGCTGTTTCGTATAAGCTAGATCTTCTAGCATCGATGTCGAGTATGTTAGACCCTAGAGGGGGGGGGGTGATTAGGATCTTATGCTAATCTAATTCCAATTAATGGCTAATTAAAAATTATGTTGAACAATATGTTCTTGCAAGAAGAAATATGATATGAATATGAATAATAATGATGAAAAGAAAGTACGCTAAGCAAAACACAAACACACGATATGTTCACGAGGTTCGGTCCCCACGACCTACGTCCCCGCTCCTCACCTCGAGGAGATATCTACTATCACAATCCGGTTTGGAAGCCGGAACTTCTACACACTCGGTTTACAAGTTCACCGAAAACTCTCACACTACACAATCACTCGACAATCACACTTTACACACTAAGTGTAGGAACCTAGCCTGTGTCCTCCTCCTCAAGTGCTCGATTACAAGCTCTCCCTAGGTTCGTCAATCGACGCCACTCCTATTGGATTCGACCCCGTCTCTCTCTCCTCACACTTCTCTCGGTGTACAAGTGTATTACAAGTGATTCTCACAAATAAAAGTTAAATACAATGATTTGTTCTCAATTAACAAGTGAGAACACAATAAAGCTCACACTCACTAAATCACACCCCACAACCCACACTATATAGTATGAAAATATTAAGCTCAAATATGTGTGTGATAATAGTGAATGAAACTCAATAAATATAGCTAAATGAAATGAAAGTAAAATGACAAGCTATATAAGAGTTTAGATAACTTCTCAAGCAAGAAGAATAGTAGAGGATGATCCCAATGGAATTTGAAGGCATCTTCTTGTTGATGAAAAACTTTTCTTGAAAACAGATTGATGAAATCAACCTGAAACAGCTCTTAAACACACTTAGGAATTTTGTTAAGCACAAACTTGGATTAGATCCTTTTGAAGAAGAGATGCAATGAGGTATTTATAGCACCCCAACACAACAGCAAACAATAAGTAAAAGACCAAAAAACCAATTTGAAAATAGCTGGAAAAACTAGCTGTTATAAAGGCTCTGACAGCTTGGCAGTCGATCGGTCCGATCGATCGCTGAGCTCAAAAACACAGAGAATCGAGGGTTTAAGGCTGGCGGTCGACCGACGGAATTTTCGGTCGACCGGATGTTCTCTCGATCGACCGGTGTGGTCGACCGCGAACATGAGCTCAGAAAACCACTGTCGGTCGACCGGACCGGTCGACCGAAAACTAAAATATGCATATTGACAGGTTTTGAGGCAGTTTTGAAAATTCATTAAAAATATCAAATCATATCCAAAAATGATGAAACTTTGGGGAAAGTTTCTAAATGGTAAAATAAACATGTTTGAAAAGGAATTATTAGAAAATCAATTTTCGTTTGTAAAAACTCCCTGTTTTTGAAAAGTGTTCAGAAAACTTGTTTTTCGTGAACACGAAAATTGACATAGAGCTTGAAAACATGTATATATATATTGTGCATGTATTGTATGTATATAATGAAGTATGAAAGAGTTGTAAACATGAGATAAAAGTTGTTGTAACAACGTTTGATGAAAAATCAATTATATGATAGAAAACGTCAAAAATCGTGTTAAGTGTACATATATTGAGCTTAGATATAATTATACAATATATGTAAGTAAACTAAACATATACCTAGGTAAATCCACACATATGAACTTGAATCTTTAACGCTTGACTGAAGTGTGTTGAAATACCTGAAAAGAGAAACATAAACACAAAACACTAGAGAACTTATTAGTAATAAATTGTTTGACAAATCATCATCAAAACTATAGGGTCAACAGAGTAGACACGATGTTTTCCATGTTTTGATAATTTAAAAGTAATTACGTGACGAGGAGTAGCAGAGGGTGATTGATGTACCAGAATTTGAGTTTCAGATAGATTTAACCACAATAGAGATCACGGGTTGTATTCTTACTAGAGAGGATGAGAGGCTTAGAAAGGAAGTAATACCTTAAGCTAAAGTTCAATAGAGATAGAAAAGAGATGAGGTGGCTTCTTGGGAGCGCGAGGAGGATATGCGTCGTGACTACCCGCAACTGTTCGAGTGGGTAAATTGTTCTGGTTATAGCTTATTAATGTTTATGATTTTTTTGATTTTTTTCTATATGGTCATATTTATATTTAACGCTAGAATTAGGGTATGAACACTTAGCTCCTAATCATTCAGAATAAATGGTATATATATGGAGGGTTCCTTGTTTGGATTTTTCGCCCGACGTACTAATTCCATTTTGTTAGGGATTAAGGCGTGAATACTCACATTTTAGACTTGTTAACTTTAGATATTACTATGTTCATATCTAAAAATTTATGCTATGAGATGTTTATGTGGGAACTTAACTATTCCCGACGTGCTTTTCTTGTATTATTAATTTTTAAGATACGATTTTGGAATTTTAAGGACGAAATTCTTTTAAGAGAGGAAGAATGTAAAACCCCGTAAAAAACAGTGAATGAATTCTTATCGTGAAATATATATTTATATCATAGATGAATGCGATAACAAGTGTTTGGGGATCAAACAAGTGTAGTTTATATGAGAGAGATCAAGTGTCAAGACCAGCACACACACAATATGCACAAACAGGAGAAAACCTACGCGGTTGACCGTGGCGGTCGACCGCCGTGCGCGTAACAGTGGCAGGAGGCTTTTGTCTCTTGCGCGGTCGACTGTGGCGGTTGACCGCTGGGAGTTTTGCTAGTTTTATTTTTTCGGGTCAGTTTGGGTTTTTGGGTTGGGTTTGTGGAATCATATATATTGTTGTCATTCGTGAGAGCCTCTTCTTCATCTGAGAAAAACCCTGGCAGCCTCCTCCCTCCCTCTTGCAAACCCTAGCTCTTTCTTTGGGCGTTTCTTGGTGGATTTTGAGGAGTTTGAACGAGGTCCAGGGATTTCCAACGAAGGAGAACGTCTTACAACATTGCTAAGAGTAGTTCATCACCCCTCAGGCGAGTTTCATCTCGCCCAATCCTATACCCATGTTTCTAATCGTTTCTAATGATGTTGTCATATGATTTGTGAGCCTAACGTATTATTTTATGTACAAAGATTGATCTATATATAATATGTTGCAAGAAGAATAAGTTTTCAGCTAATAAAGATCACTCATGATTTTTCTTAATATAGATCTAGATCTGAAATTGTTTCTAACTAGAGTTTTGAAAAAAAATTGTTTTCGAAGGTTTCGACACAAATACGTATGTTTAATTATGTTTCGCTTTGCCTATAGCGACTAATCTGTTTCTCACATGTTTCTTGATGTAATATATCATGTGTATAAGGTTGATAGTGGTTATAATCATCACACACAAATTTTTGAATCAAAACCCTCGTGATAGAACCTGTAGAGGAATTTCAGAACCTGCGCGGTCAACCGTGGCGGTCGACCGCCGTGCGCACAGCAGAAGCAGTAAGCTTTTGTCTCTTGCGCGGTCGACCATGGCGGTCGACCGCTGGGCACGCAGATGAGCAGAACCCTTCTGCTCACTGCGCGGTCGATCGCAGATGTTGGCGGTCGACTGTGAGCCCTATTTTTGTGTATGCATTGTTGTTCACGTGTGAGTTGTGTGGCTGGCATAATATTTGGGTTATATGGGTTTGATATACACTGAGATTTGTATACATGAGTTAATTACAGATATGAGTATTAGATTTATTCACCGGGGCATGAGGGTGAACAGTATATATGTGATTTCTGACACTATTTGCTTGTTACAGTCCTTGTGTTGGACTATAAGCTATCAAGTCTTCGTGTTGGACTATAAACTATCAAAGTCCTCGTGTTGGACTATAAGTTATTAAAGTCATCGTATTGGACTATAATCATCAAAGTCCTCGTGTTGGACTATAATCCATTACAGTCCTCATGTTGGACTTTAAGCTATTGCAGATCATATTTTGGATATTTATTCATTTTAGACCACGAGTTGAGTATATATTTGACATATGACAGGTCATTGATATTTCGGTTGGAGATGGAGTTATTACTCCACGTTATAGCTTTTGGATTTGATATTTAGCTATTTATAATTTGAGCTAAGGGAGACGTACCTACGCTCGTGTTATAAATTTCTAAACATCAAACCTCTATTTTATTTTCATAGTCGATGTTTGGCTATCTATATGTATTATCAGATATTTTCTTATCATTCTAGCCCTTTTTCCCTTAGGGTTGATTGAGATGTTACTCGTTATAGCGCTTTGACGCTCGTTATTTCCCCACTTTCAGGTAACGAGCCAGGTGCACAGAGAGCCATAGCTTGATGGAGTCACTCTAGTTATTATTTATAGTTTCTACTAGCAATTTATGTCAGAATTCCACAGTAGATGTATTTATAAGACATTTGAGTTTATTCTAGTTTTGTAAAGGCAATGTGCCTTAATATAAGTTCAGTTGATTTCTTGTGTCAAGACATTTGTATTCAGATCAAATGTTTCCTTTTTAGAGACTTATCCATTTATATCAGTGGAAATGATTATTCTTCTGAATGTCTATTGTTTAGTACTCCTTTTGTATATTCTCTATACACATGTTGTTGATTCCACTAGATAGATAGTAATTGTGATGGTGAAATGTGTTATTACACGGTGTAGTACGTAATAGGTTTGACATTCTTAGTTTCACCTTAGACTACAACCTTATTGAAACTAGGGGCGTCACACTTGAGAGGTGGACATTATTTCTTCATGACCTGTTTTGTTACACTTATAACGAATAATATTATCATTAGTATCTTTAACCTTTTTATAATTACTTTGTATAAGGAACTTTTTGAACTTCCTTGAAAGTGCGTCAAAGTCTTCATCATCATCATCTGAATTGTCTAAGTTAGATGAAGTATTGAAAGCAAGTAGTTTCTTGTCAAGTTGTTCTCTCTCCCTTCTATCTTGAAGTTGTACTTTGTATGCCATTAGATTACCAACGAGATTTTTTAGAGTGAGTGTTGAGAGATCATTGGCTTCTTCAATTGTTGTCGTCTTCTTCTCCCATTTTGGTGTGAGTGCATGAAGTACTTTTCTCACCATCTCCAATTATGTATATTCTTTTCCAAGCGCAATTAGAGAGTTGGTGATGTCGATGAATCTTGTGATCATTTCAGAGATCATCTCATGTTTCTTCATTTTGAATAATTCAAACCTGTGCATAGGAACAGAGATTTTAGATTCTTTAATTTTATTCGTACCTTCATGTTTTACCTCTAATGTATGCCAAATTTGATGGGCTGAAATGGAAGTATACATGCAATTGAATTTATTCTTGTCCAATGCATAAAATAGAGCGTTCATCACCTTAGAATTCTGATTTACAGCATTCTTTTGAGCGCTATTCCATTCAGCATATGGTGTGGTTGCATTCTCATGTGGTAACTCAACGATGTTCCATAACTCGTAGTCGATGGATTGTAGATAGATCTTCATTCTATACTTCCAATAGTTGTAGTTGGAACCATCAAAGAGCGGAGGTCGTTATGTTGAGTGTCCTTCCTTAAATTGTGATGTTGTTCTTTCTATCTTTCACCTTGCTTTGATGCCAATTGTAGGATTGCTGACCTATGGCAACACAAACACTAGAAAGTGAAAATTAATAGTGTTTATAAATCTTTAATCAGAAAAGTTACAAACTAAAAAGATAATGAATAACAACACAAATCACAAAAAAATAGACAAATGCAAACAAAGGGATTTATCCTGGTTTGGTCCTCCAGACCTACATCCAGTCCCCAAGTCAATCCTACTTGAGATGTTTCTTTCCTTGATTTGTAAGTCTCAAACCAACCTGACCTTGAAAACCATAAGATCGAATCTGACCAGTTGACAAGACCATGCCAAATGCAACCAATCTCTAAACCAACAGATCTTATCTCTATAAACTGTAGATAACCTTTCTTTGAAGCAAAGTATAAAACCGATCCTATAAGCCTTGATAGTGTAGTGGATATGCTTCTCACTGTGGCTATAGGTTTTACTCTCAGATATTTTGCCTATCTAATCATTTGATTTGAAGAACAAATGGCAAGAGAGTTTTTCTATTGGTGTTTTCGACAAAAATGCACTTTTTATAGTCAAGAGTTCTAATACATGCCATGTAAATGTAAGATGAGAACCCCTCCATTTATAGATGAAAATATGACTGTTAAGAAGTTAATAATGTTCTTAATTTAAATAAATAGTCATTGGAAAACATTTCAAAAATGATCAACTAATTCAAATTCAAAATAGTTAGAAAAATTGTCTTTGTAGTCGACTACAAACACAGTTTTTCTAACTGTTATGAATTTGAATAAGTGAATGTTTTTAGCCATTTTTAAATGTTAATTGGTTTAAAATTTGAATATTTTCAGAGGCTATAAATAAGTTTTAACATCAGAATTTGTGCACTAACATTAGTACTTATAAGATTTGAATTTTGAGCAAATTCATCCTCTCTTGATACAAATTCTCATTCTAAGTGCCAAGAAAAGAAAGTTCTGAGATTGTCTTTTGTTCCCTGTCATTACTAAAGATTGATTAGGCAAATTTTTAGAGAGTAAAAGTTTCTAAGCCACTGCTGTACTTCACATTCACATCAAGGCTTAAAGGGATTTGTGTTTTTCTTCAAATGGTATCAGCAATCCTACACAGACCACATCACGACAATGAGTTGACTCAGTTAACTAGGTACACACTTTAACTCGCTAAAGTGTGGGACATTCACACTCAACAAATAGCCTAGTCATGACCCATGGATCTGACCTAATAGCTGAACCCATCGGTTCGATTACAATGCCTACACCCTAACCCTACCTACTTTTATGGAGATCTGCCTAATTGGAGATAATTGATTTTGATTGTGTCATATCCTCCACATACAACTTGAGGAGATATTGATTGAATACTCAAGTCTCTCTAGTTAACAACTTCCGTAACTTATGGGATTTACACATACCTCGGTTGTACTGTCCTATGTGAATGAGGCACCACCATACGAATCTACTTGCATGCCAAGTAACTATTATCTCAGCCTCAGTCGTCAAGATAGTGAGACATGTAGAAGTTGATTTGTTCTGGGTGATCAGTAATCTATATAAACACCTCTCTGTGACGCCCCTGCTTTCACATAAGGCTGCAGTCCAAGGTAAACTCAGAGATATCAAACCTGCCATGCATCCACACTGTGCATAAACATGTTTCACCAACCACAGTAATATCCTTTAGTGGAATCAAATACAAATGCATGTACAAAATAGGCAAAATATGAAAATGAACACAATAGACATAATATTGAATAAAAGATCCTAAAGAGGGGTGAATAGGGTTTATGGATAATGAATATGCAATTAAAAGATTTTCCAACAAACCATAAACAAATATGAAGTGCAATAACAATAAAAGAGAGTATGGATTAGAAATAGTTAGCCAATTGATGACATGCAGTATGTTCATGAGGTTCAGTCCTCTGACCTACATCCCCGCTCCCCACTCTCGAGGAGAAATCCACTAACATACCCGGTTTGGAAGCCGAAACTTCTCTACATAATGATCTCCACTTAGATCTCACAACCACAGAGTGGATCTCTACGAGATCAAGCTTACAACAGTTACAAATGAAAGAAAAGCTCTCTTTTACAGCAGTCCTATGGCAAGAGGAAGAGGTTGTAAGTGAAGCTTGGGATGTGAGATTTGAAAGTGTGAAACAAATGAAAGTTGAAGCTCTTTTGAACAATAGACACAAACTCAAGAGATTTTTCAATGCTTACTTAGTTACTGAAGTTAATGGGGTTGATGGGTATTTTATAAGAAGTGAAGATGATATCCAAGCCCCAAAGAAATAAACAAAATCCTCCAAATATTGAGATTTTTGAAACTGTACAAAACTAGTCGTTGGAAGGCTTATTGGTCGACTGACGGGTTTCATCAGTCGACTGATGAGCTGACCATTTTAGGAAAGTTTTAGCTCATCAGTCGACTGACTATATAATCAGTCGACTGATGAGGTCATCAGTCGATTGGTCAATTGACCAAATAAGAAATAGAAACTTTTAAAGGTTCTGGCGGGTTTTATCAGTCGACCGATAACGATTTTTCAGCCAGTATTGGTTTTTGAAAAATGGGTTTCAAATATATTTTAAAAATGGTAAATAAATTCTAAAAAATATAAAACTTTGAAAATAGTTTTTAAACATTGTAACAAACTTGTTTGAAAAGGAATTTTGTAAAAAGGTCCTCGTATTTATGAAAATCATTGTTTTAGCAAAAATATCAAAATACGGATATTGAAAATGTGAAAGTGTGTTATCCCAAGAGCTTCAAATGTAATCAACAACCAACTTGGCTACATTAAGTACTAAAGAGAAAATAAAATAGCAAATATCCCTCACATATAAGTACATTGCTTGAGTCTTGATATTTGCTTCTACGTTGATGAAGCTTCTCATGTATGCAGTGCTCTTTGAAAGCTTTACTTCATCACTTTACCTCCACCTCCTTAGATATCATCGTTGTAGCCCATATTCCATCCACTCTTCCATCAATGGTGCTAATGAATTGTAATCTACAATATAGTTCAATAAACAATTAGCACCAATAATGATGTTTGTAAATCATTATCAATACAAAAAGGCTAACAATCTCCCCATTTTTGATGATAAAAAACAATCATTATTCAAGAGCAAATAAAATTAATTATTTTGCTTATAGATAGTTGCTCCCCCTATCTATAAAGTTCCCCCTAACTATGTGCCACAAATGAGAAATCTCCTCCTTTGTCACCATAAAAAATAGGGTTAAAAATAACTGTGATGCCTCAGGGTTCACACAAGGCTGTAGTCCAAGGTAAAATCCGGATTGTCAAACGTGCCAAGCACCAAACACCATGCTACGACATGTTTTATCATCACAGTCACTATCTCTCTAGTGAAAACAACAAATAGGTGAAAGTACCAACAGACAAATAATAAAGATAGAACGAACCCGGTGTACACAAAAATAATAGGAGAGTAATCATCAGTGAGCCAAACTAAAATAGAAATAGGAATATCTCTGAGTCTGAAATAAACCTCAAGTACAACGAGTCAAATAAAATCTCAATAAGGCATTCCGCCTCTACAAAATAAAATACAAGTCTAGAGTCTAAAAAATAAACAACTAAATGTGGAGTTCTGAAACAACTACAAATATAATAATATCTAGATGGAATCTAAGATATAATCCCATCAACCTACGACTCTCCGTGCGTCAGACTCGTTACCTAAAATGGGGGAAAAACAATGAGCGTCAAAACGCTAGCGAGATCATCTCCATCACTCCCAAGGTCAAAACCCACACAATGCACCTCAAGTGTTGGCATACCCGTGTCATATTCCTCAAGCATTCTAAATTACTACTTATCACTAGGCTTTACTACCGACCCATCTCCTTTTGGAATTGACCCTGGTCTCTCACCTCTACACTCCTCTTGGTACCCGTGTGTGCTTAAACATGATATGACATTATGGATCAAGAAAAGAATAGATATGACAATGGTAAAGCAAAGAATCATAGCAAGCAAAAATAGGAAAAAGTATATTTTTTAAAGAATGCACATGCCTAATTTATTTCTAATACAGCAAAAATCAACTTCACAAAGGGGTTTGGTAAAGATATCCACTAATTGAGATTTTGTGTCAATATAAACAAGAGAAACATCATTTCACTCAACATGGTCATGCAAGAAGTGATGCCGTACATCTATATGTTTGGTTCTAGAATGCAAAATAAATTTTTTTGAAATATTTATAGCACTAGTATTGTCACAAAAAATTTTTGTTCCATGAAAATGCAAATCAAAATCAATCAAATTTTGTTTCATCCATAAAAGTTATGCATAACATAAGCCTACAGTAATGTATTCCGCTTATGTAATAGACAAGGCAAAACAAATTTGTTCCTTGGATGCCCAAGATACAAGAGAGTTACCCAAAAATTGACACGTACCATTCGTACTCTTGCGTTCCACCCTACAACCGGCAAAGTCGGCATCACAATAACCACAAAGATCAAAAGATGTACTTTTAGGGTAAAATAAACCAAGTTTTAAGGTGCCATTAATATATTTGATAATTCTTTTAACCGTAACCAAATGATACTTTCCAGGAGAAGCTTAAAAACGTGCACATGCACAAACACTAAACATGATATCCGACATACTAGTGGTGAGATAAAGGAGACTACCTATCATACCTTGATATAGCTTTTGGTCTACCTTTTCATCACTATCATCCGCATCCAACTTGATGGTAGTGCTCATTGGAGTTGGAGCATGTTTCGAGCTTTCCATCCCGAATTTTTTTACCAACTCCCTAGTGTATTTGCTTTGCGACACAAATATGCCATCATTGGATTGTTTAACTTGGAGGCTGAGAAAAAAAGGTAAGCTCTCCCATCATGCTCATCTCAAATTGATCTTGCATTACTTTAGAAAAGTCCTTGCACAAAGATTCATTAGTGGCACAAAAAATAATATCATCCACATAAATTTGAACTAAAATAAAATCTTTTTTCCATTTTCTAACAAAAAGAGTATTATCAATTGTTCCTTTTGTAAAACCATGTTCAATGAGAAAACTTGAGAGGCAAGCATACCAAGCTCTAGGAGCTTGTTTTAATCCATATAAAGCTTTTTGACCCGGTGTACATGATTTGGGAAATAAGAATCAATAAAACCGTAGGGTTGCTTAACATAAACCTATTCTTCTATAAAACCATTTAAGAAAACACTTTTGACATACATTTGAGATAATTTAAATTTTTTGAACTAGCAAAGACTAAAAATATCCTAATAGATTCCAATCTTGCAACCGGTGTAAAAGTTTCATCATAGTCTATGCTCTCCTCTTGATTGTATCCTTTGGCAACTAAACAAGCTTTATTCCTAGTAACTATGCCAAACTCATCAAGCTTATTTCTAAAAACCCATTTAGTTCCAATAATAGAAGTATTATTTGGTCTAGGAACTAATTTCCAAACATTATTTTTTTGAAAATTATTCAATTCTTCATGCATAGCTAAAACCCAAAACTCATCTTTTAAAGCATCATCAATACATTTAGGTTCTATTTAGGATAAAAAGGCTACATTATCACATTTGCTCATAGCTTTTGAGCGAGTCAAAATGTCTTTGGATGGATTTCCTATAATTTGATCCTTAGGATGATCAGGTGCAAATTTCCAAGCCTTGGGGAGTTCTTCTTGATTTTGTTCATTTTTTCTTTCCCCATCATTTGGTAATTCCGTTTAGGGTTTGTTATTTAGTTGCAAGAGCTCCATTTCTCCCTCAATCTCATCATTATTATCTCTAGGCAAACCATCTTACAAACCAATATTAGATTAATCAAAAGTAACGTTTATAGACTCTTCAACAACGAGTGTTCGCTTGTTGAAAACTTTATAAGCCTTACTTCTTGGAGCATATCCCAAAAATATACCAACATTAATTTTTGAATCAAACTTATCATGGTGGTCTTTAGTATTTAAGATAAAACATTTACAACCAAAAATATGAAAATATCAAATATGTGGAGTTTTGCCAAAAAAGAGTTCATAAGGAGTTTTCTTGAAAGTAGGTCTAATCAAAACACGAATTAAAACATGGCAAGCCGTATTGACGGCTTCGGCCTAAAAATATTTTAGCAATACAAAAGAGTTTATCATTGTGCATGCCATCTCTTGTATGGTTCTATTTTTTATTTAACAACACCATTTCATTGGGGTGTTCTAGGAGTGGAAAACACATGTGTTATACTACGAAGAGCACAAAAATCATTAAAGCATTTATTTTAAAATTCACCACCATGATCACTCCTAATTTTAACAACTTTCAAATCTTTTTTATTTTTAATTCTTTTTACAATGAGAAAATTCTTCAAAATATTTATCTTTATTTACAAGAAAAATTACACATGTAAAACATGAGAAATCATCAACAATGGCAAAAACATAGTGTTTACCTCCTAGAGAGGCAACACACATGGGTCCAAAGAGATCAAGATGCAATAATTGTAAATGTTTAGAAGTGGATACCTCATTTATGGATTTGAAGGAATTCTTAATTTGTTTACCTTTAGCACATTCCTCACAAGAAGAATCATTAATATAGGTTAAATTTGGTAGCCCTCTTACTAGGTTCTTCTTGAATAGCTTAGATATTAACTCCATGTTAGCATGTCCAAGTCTCTTGTGCCAAATCTAAGGATCCCCATCCACCACGACAAGATACTTTACATCTTGATCTATTAGCTCATTTATCACAAAAATATAAACATTAGATCTTCTAAGAGCAACAAAAATAATTTTATTATTCACACTAATGCTAAGAAGATTATGATTTAGTCCTTTAACAAAATAAACATCCTTAATTATGAGAGAATGTATCTTACCAATATTACTAATACCTATAATTTTAGCTTTCTCACCACCACCAAAAGAGACATTGCCTCCTTCAATCCTTGATAAAGTTGCAAATAATTTTTTATTGCCCGTCATGTGATGTGAGTAACCACTATCAATGTACCAAAACTCATTACATCTTGTGCAAGACGTCTCCTACATATGAAGAACTTGTAGAGCCTTTAGGTACCTAAACTTTGGGTCCTTGAATTTTAGTATTTTTGGTACCTTTGGGTATCCACATTAACTCATAATGATCAATGTTATTTTTAATCCTACAATGAGTAGAAATATGATAATATTTCTTGCAATATGTACATAAGAAATTTTTCTTGTATGTAGGAGCATGAGATTTATGATATTATTTTCTATCAACATGATGATAACTAGAGTAAGCATAATTAGATTTAATTCTATTATTTTCAATTTCTAATCTCTCAATTTTAGACCTTAGTTGTTTGTTTTCAAAGTCTAGATCTCCTATCATTTCATCATTTAGAGCAAGAGAGGATTGTAGTTGCTCAAACTTAGAGTCACGAGAAACATGTAATTTTTTGAATGAAGAATATTCTTTTTCTAATCTTTTAAATTAAAAATTTAATTCTTCTAAAGCCGCTTCTAGTTCACATTGCATATAAAGAGTTTCACTTTCGGTTTCGGATTGTACCTCATCTTCATGAGCCATGAAGCAAATGTTTGGGTCATGAAGAGCAATCTTAGCGTCCTTATCATCACTATCCGAATCGCTTGGTTCGGATTCATCCCAACCAGTATACATAGCCTTCTTCTTCTTGTACTTTAAATACTTCTCCTTAAGCTTAGGACAATCCTTGGCTAAGTGTCCGGGTTCATTGCATTTGAAGTATTTACCTATACGAGAAGAAAATTTGTTGTTATATCGATTTTTAAAATTTTTATTCATTTTGATTAGTCTTGATATTCTCCTAGAGACATCAACTTTACTATCCGAGGAGGATGAATCATTAATTGCTCCCTTGAGCGCAATAGGCTTTGATTTTTGGGATGGCTTCTCGGTTGCTTTTGGGGTTGCTTCTTCCTTCTCCTTGATCTTCTTTTTATGGACCTTGAGCTTGCTAATAAGTCTATCAAGAGCGAGAGTTGAGAGGTCATAAGCTTCTTCGATGGCGGTGGCTTTAGGTTCCCAAGCCGGTGTCAAAGAGCGAAGAATTTTGTAATTCATTTCTTGATTCTCTAAGATCTTGTCAAGACCATGCAATTCATTTATGATGTTAGTAAACCGAGAAAACATAGAATCGATAGATTTATTTGGAAGCATTTTAAAAAGTTCATAATCATGCATGAGTGCACTAATCTTGGACTCCTTTACTTAGGGGGTTCCTTCATGAGTGATGCATAACTTCTCCCAAATTTCATGTGCGGTTGCACACGTAGAAACTCTCTTATATTCATTGGGGGTAAGACCGCAAATTAGTGCATTTTTGGCCTTAATATTAAGATTAGCTAAGTTCCTCTCTCCCTCGGTCATTTCACTACTAGGCTTCTTGACATATTTTTTCTCCACAATGTCTAAGATATTAAGGTCAATGCATTATAAATAAATTCTAATCCTAGTTTTCCAACATGTAAAGTTGCTACCGGTAAAAAGGGGTGGCCTAGTGGTGGATTGTTCTTCTAACATATGCATATTCATTGAAGCCACCATTTAGATCTTTTCTCTAAGGGGTTTAAACCTAACAAACAGTAGAGACCTCGCTCTGATACCAATTGAAAGGCCTTAGAAGGGGGAGGGGGATGGGTGAATAGGGTTTGTGGATATTGAATATGCAATTAAAAGATTTTCCAATAAACCATAAACAAATATGGAGTGCAATAACAATAAAAGAGAGTAGGGATTAGAAATAGTTAGCCAATTGATAACACACGATGTGTTCATGAGGTTTGGTCCTCTGAACTACGTCCCCGTTCCCTATTCTCAAGGAGAAATCCACTAACACACCCGGTTTGGAAGTCCGAACTTCTCTACACAATGATCTCCATGAGATCAAGCTCATAACAGTTACAAATGAAAAAAAAGCTCTCTCTTATAGTAGCCCCATGGAAAGAGGAAGAGGTTGCAAGTGAAGCTTGGGATGTGAGATTTAAAAGTGTGAAAACAAATGAAAGTTGAAGCTCTTTTGAACAATGAAGACAAACTCAAGAGATTTTTCAATGCTTACTTAGTTACTGAAGTTAATGGGGTTGGTGGGTATTTATAAGAAGTGAAGATGACAGCCAAGCCCCAAAGAAATAGAAAAAATCCCCTAAAAACCAAGATTTATGAAATTGTACAAAACTAGCCATTGGAAGGTTTATCAGTCAACTGACGGGTTTCATCAGTCGACTAACGGGTTTCATCAGTCTACTGATGAGCTGACCGTTTTAGGTAATTTGCAGCTCATCAGTCGACTCACTATATAATCAATTGACTGATGAGGTCATCAGTCAACTGGTTAGTTGACAAAATAAGAAACAAAAACTTTTTAAGATTCTAGCGGGTTTCATCAACCAACTGATCTCAAGCATTAGCCACTGATAATGATTTTTCAGCCAGTATTGGTTTTTGAAAAATGAGTTTAAAATGTATTTTAACAATAGTATATAAATTCCAAAAAATATGAAACTTTGGTAATAGTTTATAAACATAGTAACATACTTGTTTGAAATTTTTTTTGCAAAAAGGTCCTCGTATTTGTGAAAATTATTGTTTTAGCAAAAATGTTAAAATATTAGTATTGAAAATGTGAAAATGTGTTATCCCAAGAGCATCAAATGTAATCAATAACCAACTTGCCTACATTAAGTACTAGAGAGAAAATAAAATAGCAAATTATCCCTCACATATAAGTACATGGCTTAAGTCTTGATATTTGCTTCTATGTTGATGAAGCTTCTCATGTATGTAGTGCTCTTTGAAAGGTTTACTTCATCACTTTGCCTCCACCTCCTTAGATATCATCGTTATAGCCCATATTCCATCCACTCCTCCATCAATGGTGCTAATGAATTATAATCTATAATATAGCTCAATAAACAATAAGCACCAATAATGGTGTTTGTAAATAATCATCAAAACAAAAAGGCTAACATAGAAAAAATATCTCATAAATAAAAAGAACCATGTCTCGACTGCAACACATCTGATAACTAAAATAATAGGAATGTCAATATGAATCAACTAGAATCGTACTAAGGCTCACTTCCTTTACAATATGAGAATGAAACTCTAAGGTCTGAATAAAATAATGAATTCTACTATGGAGTCTCTAAATTCATGTGACGGTGATTATGCAAGAATTCTATCATCCTGCAGCTCTCCGTACCTTTGTACTACCTGAAAGAAGAGAAAATAACAAAAAGAATAACAACAAGAATGTTAGAGCGCTACAACAAGATTACCTCCATCCTCTCCTAGGGGAAGGGCTACTAGATGGAGTGAAGGCTCTATTTGTTAAGCATAGTCTACCTAGATCATTATCCCCCGTATCTAAGTGGAATTAATATTTAGAAACCTACAACATGAGACGTAGTACGTCTCGAGCGAAATAATCCAAACAAGGAAACCCTCATGTATATACCATATGTCTCAAATTGTCGATACCTAAATATTAATACCGAACTAGAGATAAACAATCTAAATGAAATCAACAATTAGAAATCAACAACACGAGACGTAGTACGTCGAGCGAAATAATTAAATAAGGAAACCCTCATGTATATACCATATGACTCAAATTACGAATCACTAATCATTGACCTCAAACTAAGAAATAAAGAAAGCAGTAAAGAAATAAAGACATCAATACATCGTATTTATAATATCTTCCACTATCACTGGGGAGATAGAATAAATACCAACATATAATCCCGTATACTTTCAAGAGCAAAGTATCTCGGTCTTATATCTCAGTAACGAGTCTATGCATAACTGGCATTCGCTATGGACTCAGGCTATCAAGAAATTATCACCATGCAAATCCATACAAGTTATGATTCGTCGCAGTATCATGCGGGGCGGACTACTAAGTCGGCATCCTAACTATATACTCAAATCATTAGTCTCATCACAACTCAGTGCGTAACATGAGTGTGGGATAGACTACCAATATAGGCATCCTAGAAATATGACTCAGAGCCTCATCGCACCCTAGTGTGGGACGGACTACTAGATCAAGCCTCCAAAATCCGACTCAATGGCCTGTACAATAAGTTTATTGCATACTACCCCATGTAAAGATTTAAACATGAAAACACATATTAAATATCATATTAACAACTACAACAAGTTATTTGACTATGGGGATGGGTTTGGATGAAGATAATCTTGCCTCAAGTTACTGCTGATCCTCCCAACACGCGTGCAAGATATCTTCCTTTGCTAAAACACAAATCCCGCCTTCGTCTCGACGAAATTCCCTTCAAAATCATCCAAAAACTCAAGATTCTAGGCTAGGGTTTGAGAGGAGGGGTGACTACTGGATTCTCATAAGAAAGTGTAGCAAAAACAAGTTTAAAAGAGTTTATATAAGTCTAGGATTGAAACAAAACGGATATAACCCGAAACCCAAAAGGAATCTGGAAATCAGCCTATAAGTCGACTTACGTATCTGATAAGTCGATTTATGGTAAGTCGACTTACGGCTTTGAAAAGTCAACTTGTTGTAAGTTGACTCATAAGTCGACTTAGCAGAAATTTTACAGTTTTTCTTCTGTTTTCGTGCATATTTCGTGCATGTTTCTCTCCTCCTTTTACATATATACATTGAATTGATCTTAAATCAATTCCTAGCATACTCAAACATCAAAATATATTATTTATTACCATATAACATATTTATTATTATTTATCACATAATATTCAAATTCACGGGGTTTTACACCCTTCTACCTAAGGTAAGATGATAGGGACATATACAATCGCAAGTCTTGGTATTGCTGACCTTCGATTCATGATCCTTTTCTTTTAAAAGCCTAACCTAGTTTTACCTACTATTTTGACTTTTTATTATTGAGATTTTGACTTAGGTATCAGAGGAGTGATGGTGGATTTCCTACCATCATTAATCTGATACTTTTTCTATATATCTTAGGCCGTCATCAACAAGTGCTCACATCAGATATCAAAAAAGATCGTCGAGCCCTCATCCTTGAGTATATTCCTAGGAATTTAATCCTGTAGGATGATTCTCTACATCAACAGTTAGCGTCTACTGTGGGGCCCAACTTTGATCAACTTTGAGCAATATGTGGTGTGGGATATGACAATGACTGCATGTCACATAATCTTGATGGAAATTCTAAAATTAGTTTGTTTCAATTGCAATTGGATCAAGTGTTGGCTATAGTTGCTAACACCATTGAGGAAAAAAAATCAAGAAAAGGGTAGGTAAGATGAATGCGATTCTGATCCTTAAGGAAGAGCTGGAGCCACCTCATCAACATTAGAAGAACCAAGCAGATGATCTGAACAGTGTGACATGTTAGTTCAATCTAACCAATCTCATCCCTGTGCCTAAGGGACAAATGAAACTCCAAACCATTTGGTTATAAAGTTACCACTAGATACTCACACTTACCACATGGTTATATCAACAACCAAGCATACGATCCCGATCACGTCTGAGTGTGGCCCCGAATGAATCAAGATGACCTAAAAAGGGTTCAATTCGACCTATGCAACCTTCAATTATGCTCTTAACAAAAACTTACCCTTGATTGATGACATCATGAGTGCATCCTATGAACCAATAAAGATTCCCAAGCTAGAAGTCTAGAAAAGGAAGGGATGCCCCTTTCAACACTTAGAAACTACTTCAACGCTCTGCGAATTTAATAAGAACTGATGTTGCTGTTATGTGCCAGTATTTCTTGAACACTCTAATCAGAACAACTAAAATATGATATGAATCCTTTCAAAAGAAGTTGATACATAACTTTCACCAACCCTCTAACATTTTTGTCAGCCACTACCTCGCCAAAAAAGGAGGAAAATCTCTACAACCATGCTACTTTGACTGAAGTAGGATCTAAGGAAGCCATAAGGGAGTACTTCAAATGATATTAGGATAAGTGCCTGGACATCCAAGACCTGTACCATCAGATCGCCATGGTGGAGATGATGTATGGGTTCAGCCATAAGGACCTCTGCCAAGACCTATATAAGCAACCTCCAAGAAACTTTGAAAAGCTTATCTGATGACCTTGAGCTTAAACGGACATTGAGGAATCCCTCTTGGGAAGAAAGAGGCTGGAGGAAAGACAAGAGGTGATTTGATGCTTGACACGAGAGTCGGGCACATGGATAGGAGGAAAAGATGAAGAAGTTTAGCGATAAAATTCTCAATGTACACTCCTTTAAAAACCTAATCATTGTATTTTATTACACTTTTCTATTCTCATTATTTGTTGTATTGTATAAATATACTTGCTAATATTGGTTGTTATATAATTTTGTAGGAAATAAAGAATTTATGAAATAAGATCTCAAAGTAGTCTAATACATCTCCACTTGAAGCCTAGAGGATGCTAAGAAAAGCTCAAGTTAAGCCCAAGAAAAATTAGAGCAAAAATGACTATAGTAGCTCATCGCTAGAGGTGCTGTAATATGATTTTAAATGGAAGTGTGTGGGAAAATTCTATTTAATCTACTTGAGAAATTATGTAATATTTTCCGTCTTTTGATTACAAATCCAACATATTAAGTTTGAGCCAAATCGGAGTTGTAAAACTCAAGATATGACCAATTTAGTAAAGTAGCGGCATAATAGTAAATTACTACTGTAGGTAATTGATTAGTTATTGTAGCTAATAGATTAGATATAATAAATAATTGATTGGATACTATAGCTAATTGATTTGTTTATAATAGAAATGATTCTATGGCTGATTTTGATTTCTTAAAGCTCAAGGATCCAATGACTGATGTTGGTTGCTGTAGGCTATAAATAAGGGTAGAGAGTGAGGGTAAGGGAGATGTAATTTTTTTAAAACCCTATTTTGTGGAGGACATAATCGAGAAATTATTTTAAATTTATAAAATTTTTATTTACAATAAATAAATTTTTTTTCTTTCTTTTAAATTTTTATTTTTTCTTTTCTGATGATGAAGATGAAGATTTGCTTCACAAGGGCCCAACTCCTTGCAATGTAAAATTTTAATTTTCCTAGTTTATTTTAGAATCATTTATTTAGGATTTTATTTCTTATTTTTCTTTCATATTTGGTAGATTAAATTTAATGCTTTATAATATAGATTTATTTTATGGTTTATAGTGTAGATTTATTTTCTTGCTTTTTAATTACTTTGTAGTATAGGTTTTCTTTATTTTTTTATTTACTTTGTAGTTTAGATTAAGTTTCTTGTCTTTAATGCTTTCCAGTATACATTTTCTTCTTTGTTTTTATTTTTTAATATTAGTAGTTAATTTTTGCAGGAAATCTAGGATTAGATGAAACTAGTGCAATTTCTTTTTGATTTTTGAATATTCGCTTTGTGCTTAAAATGATCATCCTTAGAATAATCAACCAAAGACCTAATTGATAGAAAAAAAGTTTCACAGTCTATGTTTTCCTCAACTAGTTTGATAAGTTATGCTTAGTAAAGTTTAGAGTTACTATCTAGTTGTTTATTTCTTTTTATAAATGGTGATATTATTTGGATGCGAATTACATAGGTTTTGCTTATTTTAAGTAGCTTTATAGTCTATTCTTGAGAATTCTAAAGTAATATGAGAATTAAAAGAGAGTTATTCGTAATTCTAAATTAAAATTAACTAGTAGATTTAAACCTGGATTCCTAGTCTTCTCTCTTAATTTTCTCCATCTTTTCAATTGTTGTTTGTTCTATTTTTTTTAATTTAATTCTCCACTTTATTTTCTTTTTATTTGTCTTACTTTCAGTCTTTCTTCCCTCTTGGTTTAGCCTTTCACTTTTGTGATAAAATCTTCTACACAAAACACATCACTCTCATTCTTTGTTCTTACACATTTGAAGAATGCACTTAGATCTATCTTTCTAATACTCTCCTTCCTCATGGATTGATATCTTAGATACTATAACTTGATCATTATGTACTTAAAACTTAGTATATTTTTATCCCCATTAATTTTTTGACGTCATTCTTGCGGAAGGTGCTTGCAAATAGGATTTTTCTATGTTGATTCTTTAATCTATGTTTTTCATTATGAAGGATTGATCTGGAAGATCATTAAAGATTGAAGTAACATATCTTCTTGAAAAGGTGAGTTCTCTTTCTTATGATTTTTAATTCCACCCTCTAGTTAGGTTCTAACAATTAAATATAATTAGGAACTAATAAAAAAATAAAAAATTTCTCTTGTTGACCATAATATAAAATCCATCCTCCTCTTCGATAACTATTAAACAATAAAATAAATTAAATAAGAGCTCTTTCTCTCACATTTATTTGTATGTTAACCCTAATTAAAAAATATCTTATTTTTACATCCTCTTGTAGTTGCTTTTAATTATTAAGGTTGTGTTGATGTTAGTTATCAAACAGGGGGTTTATTTGTGGATTATGGAGGTGTTAGGGTCCTTTGATGTCCTTTGATGGTTGATCCCCCAATAGAATGCCGAGCTTCCTACAAAGCTGTAACTTGTTAGAGGACCGGAGTTAGGTTTTTCGATGATTCCTCTGATGATCAAGTTAGTATTTGAGCTTGAGTAAAGAAGTAATATGAAGTTAGTGTGTTTTTTAGCAAGAGATTGCTTCCCCATGTGCTGCAGACAGTCCTTCTATTTATAGTAAGTACAGAGGGTCAATTTAATAATTTTAGCTGAGTCCAAGCAGACTGCTTAGTTAGCAGTTACTTTATATGTGTTGGCTATGGATGACATGAGTCACCTTTGTGATCAATGTGATGGTGATAGAGGAAGCATGATGTTGATGGAGCCTGATAAATTATAAAGGCTATGAGGGCTAGAACAATGATGACTCTGACAATGCATTTAATGTGATGGTGACTGGTTGTTGGCATGGAACTCGAGGATGACCACCTTTTGACCTGACCTAGGGAGAAGGGCTGACTCGGCCTGGTGAGAAGGGACGATTCAACAAGGCGAGAAGTGATGCCTATATTAGCCTGGTGAGAAGGGACGACTCGGCCTGGTGAGTAGGGATAACTCTTCTTTTAGTCTATCAACATTAAGGTGGGGTGTATTTTGCTTGAGACACATGCTAATAACTTGAATGTGATTAACACTTGTTTATTTCTATGTCACAGCACTAGCCCCTTTCACTCGGACTCGATTGGCCGAGTCCGAGTGTGTTGTAACCCCTAAAATACTAAATTTTAATCTCCACAAAGAAGTCAACACGTGTCTTACACTATACCTAACCTAACTAATTTAAGACCAAGATAACCTTCGCCTCAGCATGGCCAACTAGACTGGCAGACATCTCACGTAACCGAGTCAAAAGATGGTACTACTAGGTCAAACCCTCAATTAATTCCACAAGCGACTCGACTCAGCCCATTGTTCAGCTGACATCTCGTGTAACTAAATCAAAAGACAATACTTCTCAGCCCTAAACCTAAGGAGTCAAAAGGTGATAGTTACCTCAAACCCCTCACCAGCCGACTATTCTCACATTAACTGTCCTGACAACATCATCATTACTCTAGCCCCAATAGCCTTTATGACTCATCAGACCCAGTTAGCATCAAACACCTTCTATTATTCTCATAATAAATAACCAGATGACTCGCCTTCTTTAGCAATCGACGCGTAGCATATGTCTGTCGAGTCAGTTGCCTAGCTGGACTCAGCCCAAGTTGCCTTCTTGCCCCTTAAACCCACTATATAAGGAGTAGCACTGCATGAGGTAAAGCTCTCTGGTATTTTTACATAACTAAGATCTAACTCTATACTTTACCACTCAAGATCACTTACTGATTTGATCATCGAAGGAATAACTGGAGAACCCAACTCTGCCCTTATGTGCTCCTCCATGTGCACAAAAGAACATGAAGCATCAAAACCATTCATGAGGAAGAGTTAGAGGACCCTAATCACTCCACAAACTCTCAGATAACCTCATGTTTGATAACTGACACCAATAATTTGGTGCCCACTGTGGGGCCTTCTTTTTTCTTCGATCAAGATATCTAGTTCTGAGCGTAGGCCTATCCATCCAGTCCCAGAAAAACTACGTGCAGGCTACATCACTCAAGCCTAGTTGGAAGAATCTACTCAGCGCATCACCCAATTCTTCAAGCATCAGTTTATAGCGTTCACCAATGTACTTCTCAACCAAATTCATCCTCAACAACCTTCCTCATCGCTAGCTCTGCTACATTCAGTAGGCTAACCCTCGGTGCCTCATCCACCACTAGCAAGGTAGACGTTGGTCCCCCTAAAACTCACGTACGTGGTGCTAACTGGTCATCATAGAGACTACATTGGGTACGTGTCTCCTCAACCATGCCAGCAAGCTCGCTTTAAAGTTCCTTATCAGCATTATTTGCTCTAGGCTCATCAACCACGAATATGGCATCTGGCTACAATCGGTCTTTCCGGCCAATCGCTGAGGCCATTGGGGGAACACCCCCTCACCGATGACATCATGAATGCCTCTTGTGAGAAATTTAAGGTGTCGTAGGTGGAGAAGTACAACAGAGAAAGGGATCAAGTTGAGCATGTCCAGAACTACTATGACATGATGACCATGTTGCAAGCATTGGAGATAATCATTTGCATGTGCTTTCCCATCACTTTAACAGGAAATGTTGTTGGAATTCCCTATCAAATAAGTCCATCAGTAGCTTTGAACAGCTCAACCAGAAGTTTGTACATCACTTCTTGGTTGACACTGAGCAAATGTTGCCTCCTTATGTATTAATACAAACTAGGTAGGAGCCTGAAGAGAGTCTGAGAGACTACATCAAGAGGTTCCAGGCCAAGAGGTTAGAAGTTGACATCCTTGGGAGTGCGGTCACCATGTCCGCAATTGTAGCTGGCCTACAGCATAATGAACTGGTTGACTTGCTTGCCAAAAATAAGTCACCAGCTATGAGCAACTGATGGCCAAAGTGCATGGATACATGGACATGGAAGATGCTCGAGCTTATAAGAAGGTAGATAGGAAGGCAGAAGCAGCAACAGTAGTACCAGCAACAACAGCACTAGGAGCAGCAATAGCAACACCGGTGTTTAGGTCGGCTAGAGAGGCCGACCCCCTATCAAGAAAAGACAGGGCAAGGGATCTCTCTAGAATTGACCCTAGATAAAATCAGGCCTACAGGAAGGATCAGAAGAAGGAGCCCTTTCAGAAGTCGATCCTCATAGCCCTCAACACTTCTCTCATAGAAGCCCTCTACATGGTCAAGAAAGGAAGGGCATCTCAACTTCGCCCCTCCTCGCATGAAGTAGAATCCTTAGTCTCGAGACACCAGACAATAATGTCGATATCATCATGATCACAGCCATCTCACCAATGGCTACCAAGTTCTTCAAAGAGACATTGAGGACTTGATACAAAGAGGATATTTAAAGAGGATAGTCTCTCAGCAAGATAGGAGAGGGCCTGCTTTGGGAGGAGTCGATGGGAGGACCCGTTCCACGTCACCTCGACCCTAGCCACCACCATATGATCGACTAGCCGAGCCCAGAGGGGTCATTAACACTATCAGTGGTGGAACTACTGCTATAGGACAATCTAACAATGCTCATAAAAATATGCTAGGTAAGCATTGCAAGTCAATTTGTGTGATAAGAAGCTGAGGACCGATCAATAGATATCCTTTAGCGACTCAGATTTGCGAGGTGTTGAGATGCCTCACAATGACACCATAATCATCTCGGTCAAAATCAATAGCTTTCAAGTCAAGAGGATTTTGGTTGATACAGAAAGTTCTATGGACATCCCATTCATTGATGCCTTCAACCAGATGGGTATCGATAAGTCCTAGCTACAACCTTGCCGAGGTTCACTCATTAGATCCATGGGGCATTCGCTTTTACTAGAAGGTATGATCACTCTTTCCCTGACGGTCGGTGAGTACCCTCACTAGTCCATTGTTTAGAGTCAGGTTTTAGTAATGAATCTCAAATCAGCATACAATGTTATTCCAGGAAGAACTACCCTCAATAATTTTTAGGTAGTCCCCTCCACCTATCACCAGATGTCGAAGTTTCTGATTCCTAATGGTGTCGGAATTACCAAAAGTAACTAGAAGGAAGCCAGATACTGCTATCTGCTCTTGATGAGGAGAAAAGGTGTACTAGATACCTACCCATTGAGAAGACATGCCTCCAGATGGAGAGAGGATGACTCCTATCGAATAGATCCATGCGATACTGACCAACCATGATGGAGTAGAGAAAGTCAAGATCAAATCTTGCCTTGTCAAACCTCAACAAGGAGCCTTGATTGCATTCCTATTGACGAAGACCGATGTATTTTCCTGGGGGTCTAAAGACATGCCAGGGATTCCCCTACCCCGAAGTGATGATTCCCCCGAAGTGATGAGCTATGAACTGTCAGTTGATCGACACACTATGCCGGTTCAATAAAAAAAGAGACATCTCGGCCCAGAAAGACAGAAGGTGGATGTGGATGAGGTAGACTGATTCTATAGAGTCGGTTTCATCTGAGAGGTCCAATACCCAGAGTAGCTGTCCAATGTAGTGATGGTGAAGAAGGCTCTTAACAAGTGGATAATATATGTAGAGTTCACTGATCTTAGCAAAGCCTTTATTAATGATAGCTATCTCCTCCATAGGATTGATCAACTAGTCGACGAAAGCGCAGGTCATGAATCGTTGAGCTTCATTGATGCTTTCTTAGGTTACAACCAGATCCTCATGGTGGAACATGATCAAGAGAAAACCTCATTCATTACGAACCAAGGTAACTACTGCTACAATGTGATGCCTTTTGGTCTCAAGAATGCAGGCACCACCAACTAGAGGCTGGTCAACAAAATTTTTAAACCTCAACTCTGCCATAATGTGGAAGTTTATGTAGATGACATCCTAGTGAAATCAAGGTAGGCCTCGTCCCACATATCAGATCTTCAAGAGACCTTATCTGTTCTCCGATGCTACTGCATGAAGGTTAATCTAGCCAATGCACTTTTGCGTACAGTCGAGAAAATTCCTCAGGCTCATGATCACCTGGAGAGGCACTAAGATCAATCCCGAGAAGACAGCCTCTATGGAGAAGGTACCTAAGCCTTGCACACTGAAGGATGTCCAGAGACTAAATGAGAAGATAGTTTCACTGGGCCGCTTTCTCTCAAAATCTACTGAAAGGAGCCTCCCCTTCTTCAAAACTTTGAGAGGAAACAATGATTTGAAAGAAGGCAAGAGCTGGAGCCATGAATGCAGCGAGGTCTTTAATGACTTCAAGAGGTATCTTAGCACTAAGCCCCTTTTTAGCCAACCCAAAGAAGGGGAAATCTTGTACCTCTATCTGACTATATCCCCCGAAGTCGTGAGCTCTGTCTTGATTCGAGAAGAAGAGGGTATTCAAAAGTCGGTGTACTATGTCAGCCAGACCTTGAAGGCATCCAAACTCAACTATTCTCTTATTGAGAAAGCTTCCTTCACCCTCATCACTTCGGCTAAAAGACTTTGCCCCTATTTTTAGGCTCACACTATCATTGTATGGATGATTATACCTCTGAAGAACACACTCGGCAACACCACTACTTCAGGGAGAATGGTCGTCTGGTCAGTCAAACTCAAAGAGTATGGCGTACAATTTGAGCCAAGAACAACAATCAAAGCCCATGTCCTGGCTGACTTCCTCATTGAATCAACCTCCGCATATGATGAACCATCTGCACCCTTGTCACCAGCCCAACCAAAGCCTTCGACCTCTTAAACAGTCAAGGCATTTATTTATCGGACGTGCCGCTCCCTCGAGCATGATTCTCTAGAGTTTGGTTTTTGGTGGTTATTGAAGGTGGATGGGTCCTCCGGTGAAGCTGGCAACAAAGGGGGAGTGGTCTTATGTAGCCCAGATGGGTTGACATATGAAGACTCTATCACTTTTGATTTCTCAGCCTCAAACAACAATGCTGAATATGAAGCACTTTTGGTAGGTCTTTGAGCCGCCTTAGCAACAAAGGCCTAGTGCCTTTACATTTTGGCTAGCTCCCAACTTGTGGTACACCAGGTGAATAGAGAATATTTGGCCAAAGACTAGATAATGGTCCTGTATTTGAAGGTGGTCAAGGAGCTATTGGCAAACTTCACAAATTTCAAAATCTCCCAAGTCCCCCACACTATTAATGCTTGGGTAGACGCTTTATCCAAACTCTGGTCGACCAACTCAAGAAGCCAGCCAGGACCCATATACATGGATGCCGTCAAGCATCCAAGCATCATTGAGACCCCTTCATCTATCATGCATGGCGAGATGTCTACGGAGCATTGTTAGATGGATCCAATCATCTAGTATCTGATAAGAGGGACCTCACCAGTGAATGTCACTGAAGCTAGGAGTTTCCAAAGGACTGTTCACTAATATCTCATGCTTGATAAATAACTTTATCGAATGCCATACTCCAGCAATGGTGTGGGGCCCTATTTTCGGTATCTTCAGCTAATAGAGGCTAGCTATATTCTTAGAGAGATCCATGAAGGGACTTGCGGGAATCATCTAGGGGCCAGAACTCTCACCCAGAAGGTCATTCGACAAGTGTATTATTGGCCCACTATCTTAGACGAGTCTAAGAGACTCGTTTCCTCGTGTCAGAAATGCTAATTTTTCTCGATCATCGCATGAGAGGTAGCCATAGAGCTCACCTCCATTATGAGTCCAACTCTGTTTGCTCAATGGGGATTAGATTTATTGGGTCCTATCTCGATAGACTCTATGTAGTGAAAGTTCGATGGTTGCCATCGGCTACTTTACCAAGTGGATAGAAGTCAAGCCTTTGGCCAAATATGGCGAGAGAAACATCATGAATTTTCTATGGAGATCCATTGTCTACCGATTTGGAGTTCTCCTCTCTTTAATCATAGACAACGACACTCGATATGACAACAGAGGTTTTCAAAGCTTTTGTGAAGAATGGAACATTCGCCTCAAGTTTGCCTCAGCCACCAACCTGAAATGCCTACAATCTGACTGTAACATTTTGATGAAGTTCTAAATTCTAAAGGGCTACGAATCAGGCTCGACCTCATGGACGATGATCAAGAAGAAGCTCTCTGATCCCTAGTCACCAATCAACAATGCATTGTTCGACACTATAATAGCAAGGTTAGACCCCAGAGATTCAGCATTAGCAATATTGTCCTTTAAAAAGCTACATTCGGCAAAGACGCTAGGCATAACAAGTTGGCCGTCAATTGAGAAAGACCTTATATAATTATTAAAGAAGTGCACCCACGCACTTATTGACTGAAAAGCTTTGATGGAAGGATGTTGCAATATCCTTGGAGCATCGAGCATTTCAAGAAATACCTTCAATAATTTTGTTTTTATATGTCACATGTGATATAGAATCCTTGAGTTTTAACTCTATTTTGCTATACTCTAGAAGTACCAACTTTTCGCAGGAATACAAAGGCCGAGTTGCTACAATATAGTCGACTCATCTTAAGACCTTGGCATCAACTAAAGTCCAAGGCACATATCCTAAGACCTTCGTATCAATACAAATAAACCCAAGGCATGAGGCCCAATCGAGTCAACTTACAACAAAAGACCTTGGTATACTCTCGGGATAAAATAGAGGTATATCATTAACTCAGTTGACTCTAACATAAAGACCTTGGTACCCTATCAAGATAAAACTTAGGCATGCTGACCTCTCGATTAGCTTCAACTCGAAAAGACCTTGGTATCATATGAGTAATCAGGGTAAAACTAAGGCACGCCACCCTCTCGATCAGCTTCAACTCGAAAAGACCTTGGTATCATATGAGTAAGACTAAGGGACGCCATCGATAAAAGACCTTGGTACCCTCTTGGGATTAAACAAAGACACGGCTCGCTTAGCCAACTTAAAAAGACCTTGGTATCATAGAGTAAAACCAAGGCACACCATCGACAAAGGGATAAAACCAAGGCACGCCTCACTTAGCTCACTCAAAAACACCTTGGTATCATACGAGTAAAACCGAGGCACGCTATCAACAAACGACCTTGGTACCCTATCGGGTAAAACAAAGGCACGCCAACCTCTCAATCGGCTTTGACTCTAAAGAGCTTGGTATCAATTACTTAAGTAAAACCAATGCACCCTATCTACAAAACACCTTCATATCATTCATAACCTAAGGCACTCCATCAACAACAAGTGTAGTACGAGAGCAAGTCACAACACTCGCCCTACTCGTACTAGAGTTACCTCAACTAAAAGAGCCGATAGCTTTCAAGCAACCAATCTCATTAGTTATGCAAAACTATAAAGAAACAAATGTGAACAAGATAAAACACAAGCATACGCCAATCGAGAGGGCAATAAGTTTAAATTTACATTCATATATTATAGAATTTACATCATTATTTACGTTTGTATTAAAAAAAGTGATACATTAGATCCTCATGGAACTTGGCTTGGGTTGAGAGTTAGACTTGGAAGAGTGGTGCTTAATTTGGGAGTAAGGTTTGGCTGAACAATAGTGGTAGTCTTGCCTTGGTCATCTCCCGAATCATCTTCCTCGTCCTCATTACCCATGTCCAACATTATTCCCCCCATCTCTATATCCTTTAAATATCAAGGTAGTTAGAGACGTGGAAGGGATAATAAATGTGGTCAGGGGTGGGTTAAGACTCAAGAGGGAGTAAAGCCAAAAGATAGTCTAAGCCCACGTTGTAGGCTAATGACACATCCACATTACCCAAAGTGTTGGTGCGATATTTCTCCACAATTTCTGTGTTATAGGTCTCCGACTTTAAAAAATCAAGGTGAGCATCTAGAGATCGGATGATGTCTTGAGAGGCCTTATGGGCCGACCATTTCTCCTGGAGATTGATCTTTAGATTCTCACGGCTAGGCTATCAGGTCGAGCACATTCCTAAGCATCTACCCTTGCGCACTTCTCGTCCTTGCCCTCTTTAGCCAGATATTTGATTTAGTGATCCCACTCGATGATTTCGTGCTGGTAATAGCTAATCTCTTCCTTTAGTTTGGCAATGGTGGCTGATTTCTTGGTATGATGCCCTTGACGGCCGTGGATTATGCTTTTCCTCATCTCCAGCTCCCGACACCATTTGCCTTCACTACGACTCCAAACCTCCCGCTCAATAACCAAAGTGGCAACTTTCCTCTCAGCTGCTTCCTTAGCCCTTTTCTCATTCTCTAGCACCTTTCCAAAGTTAGCGGGAAGTCTCTATGCATAGTCGAGTAAAGAGAATAGCTCTTACTTGATTAGAGCCCCCTGAAGCAAATAGCCCTTAAGGGCTTGGTGGATGCCGACGTTGGGCATCACCCCTAGGATCTCATCATCCCTAGGAAGAGAGAATTGCTCCAGTGCTCGAAACTGAGCCATCTGAGACTCTAGGACTAAGCTCTCCTTATCAAGAGGTTTTATAGGGATGAACTTGTTATTCTTAGAAAGCTCATCTCTGTGCGAGAAGCCTCTCCCCTGACACGCTAATCAGCATATCCCTAGATTCCCCCACACCTGGGGGCTGAGCTCAAGTATGTGATGGTGGAAAGGCCACATGAAGCCGACACCTAGGACTAAAGCTACATTTACTCTCAGTGGCCCATAAACTTCCTGGGGCTGAGCCATCTCCTCAATGACCATACCTGATACCTCGACAGGGTTCATGCTAGGCCCTTGGGTAGGCCTAACAATGAGGCAAGAGCCATTGAATCATGTGCTCGACTCTTGACCTCAGTAGGCTCAACCACTTCTTCTCCCCCTAACTGTCCGAACGGGTGGAGTCTCATCCAAAATAACTACCTCGGCTAGCTTAGAGGGAGGGATGTCTGGAGGTGGGCCATATTTGGGGCATGAAGCCGAAACACCGCCCTTCGCTGCTTTGACTGAGTCAACTCATGCTGAGTCGACTATTCCTTGAAGCCCTCAGCCTCTGCTCAATCTCCTCCTTCTCTTCTCGGACCTCTCGGCCTAAGTGATGGTGCTCGGCCCTGCTAATTGAGCCACAAATTCAATAGTCCTCGCTGCCACAATCTTTAATTCTTCAGGGGTCTAGCTCCCTCTTAACCGTTATTGAGGCCTTATAGTCTAGCCCACTTCATAGTGGCTGGGTCCTCCCCCTTTAAATTCTTCATTGGGTTCAGGGGGAGAGCTAAGACCACTGCTCGAATGGTATTAGCTTTTGTAAAAAGAACCCTCAATATGCAGGCCACACGTAGAGAAACCGACTTGAAGAGATTACTAATCTCTCGAGACCCGTCATAGTTTTGGATATTCTCTAGTTTCTTCCCCTCCTTAGCCGAGAGGCGACTTGGCTTTAGCACGTCCTTCCTAATCTCCGACCACATTGGACACGACAAGACGAGATCAGTTCTAAAGATCCACTCTCCTTCCAATCATTGTTTGAAATAGGGATGTTTGACACAAGCTTGGAGCCACCTACGTTCTGGAAGAAGAAGTGTCCCTCCTTTGTAGTCTTGACACTGATGAAATAGATGAATAGACACATGCTCGGATCGACACCAACCCGGTGGCATATCACCATGAACCCTACCAAGTAGCAATGGAGTTGGGTGCAATCTATATAGAGGATACCCCCAGAGCCTCGCAAACCTAGCAAATGAAGGTGTGGAGGGGTAGTTAGAGCCCGTACTCCATGTGTTTTAAATAAACGGGCAGTCTATCACTACCATGGCGATACACTAGTTCTCCCATATCTAGCACTGATAAAGTGAAAGCCTTGGGGAGATCAAAATTCTAGTAGTAAACTCTGAGCTCTATCTTGCAGAGTTTTGAATAGAAGGGATAGAGGAGATCAATCCTCATCTCGTTGTGACTAGTAGTAGGAGAATTGGAGGCCATTGTAGATCTTTGAATTTAGCACAAACTTGCTTGGAATAGACGAAATCGAGAATAAAAAGATAAGGTAACAGTTGTAAAGAAAGTCTTATTCACAATGAAGAGATATATGTAGGCCCTGAAGAGGAAACACATCGAGATCAGAGTGGTTGACTCAGTTAAAAATGGATGGTTGAGATTAACCTCAAGATCTGAACATGCCTTATGAAAAACAAAGCACCGATCATTACTCAACATGCCACTCTGCTAAAAAAATCAAGGTGACAGCGACACGTAACTCTCGATGAAATCAAAAGGCCTCTCCAACAGCAACCCCTCACTTTCCCCATAAATGCTCCTTTGAACTCACTAATAGACGAATATTCAAACCTTTGCTAGGGCCCAACCCATCAGACATATGCGATCAACCTAGTAGATCGACAACTCACGGACTAAGATGCTTACCTTATGTTAGTTGGCCCCCATGAATGGCGACTCGAATAACTAGGATTCTTACCTTTTGTCGAGTTGAGTCATCATTGGTGTTTGACACTGTTTGCTGTGCAAACTCTTCCTAGCCTATGCATACATGGAATTTGATGATTGTGTTAATTCTAATCTAGGACGCTTAAGATAAAAAACAAGCACTAGACCTTGAATAGTCCAGATAAAGGAAAATTAACCCAAGGTATGTACTGCTAGCTAGTCTAAGGCATATACACAGTCTAGACAAAGGAAAATTAACTCAACAGTTCAACTCAGAAATCAAGTCGACTCGACCCATAGAACTCAAAGCGAAGTCCCAACATGAAGAACATGAGAGAAATAACTTTATTTGTATCTTTCGAAATGTTTACATCTTGATTTATAAGCGAAGATACTACATGAAGGTACAAGAGTTCTAGAGGCTAAACGAAAAAAAGGGTGTATCAGCACCCCCACCAGGAGTTAGAGGCAAAGATACACTTGCCATAGGTGGTGAAGAACTTGACTGGACCTCCAACTCCTACCCCTCACTTGCCTTCTTCCCCGACGAACTCGCCTAGCTATCTTTGGCCAAATCCTCGCCAGCCTCCTTAGCTGAGCCCTCATTTTCTTCCCCAATTTCCTTGGTGGAGCCCTCATCAGCCTTATCATTGGATTCACCCCTAGTGCCACTACTGCTGAGATCTGTTAGGTCTCATGTTTATGAGCCTACTATCTTATCTAGTTTTGATAATTAACAAATAATTCCTATCATCATTTGTCGAGTATTTATATTTGCTTGTTAGGTATTCTATACAAAGATCCTCTGTTGGAGGTTGGTTTGACTTGTGCCTACACGATCACATCTTTTTAGAGGTTGGAGGAAATAGGAATGAAGCTATGTGTTTAAGTCAATACATCATCAAGATTTATTCCCGCTACCAAGATCGAGCTTCTACGAAAGATCATTAGCTTGGGTATATTTTTAGTTTAGGTGTTTACTTTATGTGTCATGCTTAAAGCTCAAATATATACACATACACGTTGTTTTGTTATATGGCTTTCATTGGTTGTTTTACTTTGTAAGAAAATAAGTTTAGTCATACAAATATTTTAAAAGATGAGTTTTAGCCATATAAATATGAAACAAATACATATATTTGTATTCTCAAACATATGTTTCATATTTGTCGCATTATACATTATTTTGAGAAAATAACGTGTTTATCATTTTGAGAAAATAACGTGTTCGTGGATTATTGACTTAGTGATACTTTATATCTTTTCATAAGTCTATAAATCAATTCAAAAGTATTTTCAAGCTTGTTTGAAAGAATTTCATCAGAAACCAAGTGTTTGACGATTTCGTATTTTTGAACAGTTTACAAATAAATGAGCTTTCACAAATGGGAAATGCAATTTGAGAGATTATTTTTCTAACATGTTCTATTACATCTTTATAAATATATCCCAAAATGTTATCATTTTTGGAATTGATTTACTATGTTAAATTGATTTAAAAAAATCAAGTATTCTGCGGTTTTTAGAATATGGAATATCTATTTTTAAATCAGTGATTTCGTACAAATCCGAAGTGATATTTTAGAAATTCTTTCTCTAACATGTTTACCTATATGTGTAGAAGAATTTCTCAAAATTTTACAATTGTGGAGGAGATTTGTTATTTTTAATTAATTTTAGAATGTCAGCTATGTAAAATTTTAGAATCTGTCAACTATTTCCAACGGTCATACTATCAGTCGACAGACTTTATTGTTCAGTCGACTGATCGGCTATTTCCAGCAGTAACAACTAGTTTTAAAAGCTGTGTTTGTGGGCATATAAATACCCCTCTTTCCTTGGTTCTTTCCAAGGGGTTTTAACAAGGTTTTGGGCTGTTTATTATTAAGTTTTCAAGACAGTTCAAATGTGTTTAATGTGAAGAAAGTTTCACAAAGAGAAGGAGATTGATTTCGGCTTTGGGCATTCATCTTCAAATCCTCATCTCTCTTTGTTTTAGAGAAGTTTTACTAAACTCATCTTCTAGCTATTTATTTTTTTGATTCTCATATTCTTATACTAGATTGATTTGAGTTTAATTCTCGTTTTACTCATTGGTTGCATACACAACTTATTAAGATTTTAGTATTTCACATTAAGTATAATTTAGGTTGTGAGAGTGTTACATTGAGTGTGAGCTTCAATTTCATACTCATGTTTGTTGGAGAACAAAACATTTATTTGAGCTTATTATTATTGAGAGAACACGTTGTAATGCACAAGGACACTTAGAGAAGTGGTTAGTGAGAGATGAGGTCAAGTCCAAGAGGATTGGCATCGGTTGTAAATCCTAGGGAGAGGTTGTAATTCCGAGCACTTGAAGAAGGTGACACTGGCTAGACTAACACTTAGAGGAGTGTATAATGTATTGACAATTGTGTGAGTTATAAATATTTATCGGTGAGTGTTGAAAATCGATTGTGTAGCTTTTTGTGTTGATAGTGGAGATTCTCCTTGAGGGTGATGAGCGGAGACGTAGGTCGAGGGTGACCGAACTCCATGATCATTTGTTTATGTTTGAGTTTAGCATTGACATACTTTTTCTCTTGTATATTTTCTTATTGCCTTTGTCTCATATTTATATCGCCCTTAGTTTAATTGTATGTCCTTGCATATCTCATTGTATATCACAATGTTAGGATATATTAGTTAATAAGTTTGTTAGCATTAATATCGAATTAGATTAACAAATACCCTATTCACTCCTCTCTAGGGTACTTTCAAGATCTAGACCCCACAACATTTCTCTATCTCCAAGAGTTTATCCAAACACTTGGCAACCCTTGGAGGATTAAAAAATAGTCAGGTCCACTCTTCAACTTGATCGATAGTCGTGCCAAGAGATAATCATACCCAACCTTATAAGCCATTGTCACCTCCTCCTTTCTAGGGATGCTATGATGGTATCCCTTAACAATTTTTGATCAATGAGCCTTGGAGTCTAGATGAGCGATACGGCTTTGAACCTTGGCTAAGGAGGACTCACGTTGAGCACTCTCCTCCTAGAGTTTCTTGTGACCCAACTGCTCCTCTTCTAGTTCGAACTTCAGGCGCTAGGCAGAGTGACGGTCGGACTCGGCCTGCTCCATAGCACAATCCCTCTCTTGACTCTCTCATGACACTTCCTTAGATAAAAATTTTATCCTTTCAGTCCGCTTATGGAGTTCATGCTTGAACTTATCAATATCAGCGGATTTTTGGCTATTGAGGCCTTTAAGCTATCAATCATGCTCTCCCGTACCTCCATTTCTCTATGCCAAATGCCCAATTCATTCTCCTTGGTTGATAATGACTAAAGGGCATTTTCTAGATTGGTCTTCTAAGCAGCAGACTCCTCCTAAAGCTTAAGGTACGAAGCTCGGACTTGCTCCATCTAGCCAAATATCTCTTGCTCCACTAGTGCCCCACGAACCAGATAGCACCTGAGGCTTAGATGCAGACCGACATCTGGGACTTCCCACCAAAATCTCTTCATTATAGGGAAGCCAAACTACTCCACCACCTTCGACTGAGCAATCTGAGATTCAAGCACCAACGCCCTCATGTCAAGATGACGAGTTGGCTGGTGTCTATTCTCCAGAGTCCACTTCTTCTCATACCGAGGGCCAACTTTGGGGGATCCTATCACTATAATCCTTAATCTGTCCTATGTCTTAGAGTCAATCTCATTGATACAATTAGGATACAACCATCTATACTCCTCAGAAGGAGACAACCCCTTGCAGCTGGTTCCTTCCCTTGGCAGTGGGTCGACTCGTCGAGGACATCTAGGGCGTTTCTTCCCTTGTTTAGACCTTTGTCTCCACCAGAATGCCACCTCCCCTAGAGCCTCAGCCTCAGCCTCTACCCTCTAAAGGTCGTTCCCCTCTTCTCGCACTAGAGACCCATTATCAACACGCACGAATTTGGTCTTCGCCTCAATTACCTTCCTTGGCCCTTGGCTGCTAACTTTCTACAGCTTCCTCCTCTTCTTAACCTGATTGGCCATAAGCAATGGCCCCGCCAACTTAACAGCCACATGAGCATGAACCACTATAGCCTCCTCAGGGGCCAGATCCTGACAAGGACATTTTGCCGGCCTTGTTAGATGCTCTTCTTGGGATCCAACAGGTTCAGCTATAGACACCTCGGCAGCTTCCTCTGAGCCTAGAGTTAGCCTAGCCACCCTCTCGTCGTCTTTGGGTGTAGGCGGCATAGGAGAAAGGCTGATCACCTACAAAACAGAATTATCGAGCAAGTATTCCATCTTACGGGAGCTGGTATATGTTCTAATGCTCTCCAGCACTTGCCTATCAACACTTGATAGAGGCCCTGCCGTCAAAGTCTCCCTCATGATCTCGGGCTAATTCCAACAACCTAAGTTGAGTCGTCCCCCGAGAACCAAAAAAATTTCTCCTTCCAATTCTTGTTTGACTTAAGAGGGTTGATGGTAACCTTGAATCTTCTCACCACCTGAAAGTGGAAGTGGGCCTCACGCTTGTGTAGCTTGACGCTGACCAGATGAGCAAGCACATTCAAGGTCAGTTTGACCCCCAACAAATGACAGATGACCACAAAACCAACTACATTCGTGATTGAGTTTGGTTTCATCTGCATCAGTGAAACCCACAAGGCTATGAAGATACGACGAAGGAAGGGGTGTAGGGGTAGGCACGAACCACACTCAAGATATTTTACCACACTCACATCATGGTCAAAAACTACCTGTGACTTCGTCGGTGCAATAAGCTTGTAAGACCGAGGGATATCAAACCGCCAGTAGAATGATCTTAATTATGGTAGTTCCACCTTCAAGTGGAACAACTCTAACCGACCCTGACTAGTGTTAAGAGGGGAAGATGCCATCAAAATATTCTTAGACGATCACCAAAAGAAGAAGAACGGCCAAAGTTCTCTTTTTCGGTTAAGATTTGAAGATTTTTATAAACAAACAAATCTCTCCTCACAGCCACCATACTTATAGACAGCTAGATCGATAGATATCAACATCCCAATGACTGGATTAGTTTTAAGCCTCTGGCTAAAATTAACTCCATAATTCGAAATAACCTCTTCAAAATTGAGGCAACGCACGCCTACCTTAAGTACCCCGCAATTAGGCTTGAAAGGCAAGGTGACAATAGTCAGGAGATGACCTCTAACATATGGCACATTACATCCAAGGGACTTTTTAGTCACCCCTCATTAATGCACCTCATGACTTAGCAAATCCATAGTCTCATTTCACTCGGACCTAGTCTATGCTGACTCCAAGTGAAAGGGGCCAATTGTTATAACCTCTAAAAATACTAAATATTAATCTCTATAGAGTCAACAGGTGTCTTCCACTATACCTAACCCGACTAATTCAAGACCAAAATAACCTCCGCCTCAGCGCAGCTAACTTGATTGGATGAAATCTCAAGTAATCGAGTCAAAAGGCAGTACTACTCGACCAATCCCTCAATTGATTCCATAAGCGACCCGACTCGGCCCACTATTTAGCTGACATCTCACGTAACTAAGTTAAAAGGTGGTACTTCTTGGCCCTAGACCTGAGGAGTCGAAAGACGACGGTTACCTCAAACCCCTTGCCAGCCAACTACTCTCGCATTAGTTACCTTAACAACATTATCATTGCTCTAACGCCCATAGCCTTTATGACTCATCAGATCCAGTCAACACCGACCACCTACTGTCATTCCCATAATAAATGACCAGGTGATTCATCTCCTTTAGTAATCGACACGTAGCACATGTCAGCTTCCTAGCTGGACTAGGTCTAAGTTACCTTCTTACCCCTTGGACCCACTATAAAAGGAGCGACACTACATAAGGTAAGGCTCCCTACCCTTTTTATGTAACTAAGAGCTATCTCT
Source organism: Asparagus kiusianus (assembly GCA_022839385.1). Taxonomy (NCBI): domain Eukaryota; kingdom Viridiplantae; phylum Streptophyta; class Magnoliopsida; order Asparagales; family Asparagaceae; genus Asparagus; species Asparagus kiusianus. Next base: position 110,681 of record BQKN01001069.1, on the reverse strand, counting down.
ATATTTTCCCACTCAAGATCATCTACTCACTTGATCATCGGAGGAACAATTGAAGAACCCATCTCCGCCCTCTTACGAGTTCCGTCATGTGCAAGGAAGCACATCAAGCCCCAGAACCATTCATCAGGAGGAGTTAAAGGACCTTAATCATTTCACAAACTCTCAGATAACACCATGTTTGATAACCGACATTAACAGTGTGAAATAGAACTTCGTGAATTTGTAATAGGGATGTCTCGACCTCATGCCTTGGGTTTACTCGCGATGACACCAAGATCTTAGTGTACATGCCTTGGACTTAGGAAGATGCTAAGGTCTTTATGTCAAAGTTGACCGAGTTGATTATATGCTTTGGTTTTACCCTAAAAAGGTACCAACGTCTTTAGTGTTAGAGGTGACCAAGTTGATGATGTACCTTGGTTTTACCCTAAAAAGGTAACAAGGTCTTTTGTGTGCATGCCTTGGGCTTAGGAAGATGCTGAGGACTTTTTTCGGAGACGTCCAAGTTGATGACATGCCTTGATTTTACCTTGAGGAGGTATCAAGGTCTTTGGGTACGTGCCTTGGACTTAGGACGATGCCAAGGTCTTTTGTTAGAGTTTTTTGAGTTAATAATATGCCTTGCTTTTACCCTAAGGAGGTACCAAGGTCTTTGGTGTTGGATGTGATCAAGCCGATAACGTTCCTTAGTTCTACCCTAAAAAGGTACTAAGATCTTTAGTGTGCATTCTATAGACTTAGGAAGATGCCAAGGTCTTTTTGTAGATGACGTACCTTGGTTTTACCCTGTATAGGTACCAAGGTCTTTAAGTCAGAATTGACCAAGTTGATGACGTGCTTTGGTTTTACCCTAAAAAGGTACCAATGTCTTTAGTATGAATTCCTTAGACTTAGGAAGATGTCAAGGTCTTTTTATCGATGACGTGCTTTGTTTTTACCCTGAAAAGGTACCAAGGTCTTTTAGTCGAAATCGACCGAGTTGATGACGTGCCTTGGTTTTTCCCTGAAAAGGTACCAAGGTCTTTGGTGTGCATGCCTTCAACTTAGGAAGATGCTAAGGTCTTTTTGTTGATGACGTGCTTTGGTTTTACCTTGAATAGGTACCTGGGTCTTTGGTATTTGAGGCGACCGAGCTGATGACGTGCCTTAGTTTTACCTTAGAATAGTACTAAGGTTTTTGGTGCTCATGCCTTGAACTTAGAAAGATGCCAATGTCTTTTTGTCAATGATGTGCTTTAGTTTTATTCTGAATAGGTACCAAGGTCTTTGAGTCAGAATCGACTGAGTTGATGATGTGGCTGGGTTTTACCCTGAAAAGGTACTAAGGTCTTTAGTGTCAATGCCTTAGACTTAAAAAGATGCAAAGGTCTTTTTGTCGATGATATGCTTTGGTTTTACCCTGAATAGGTACCAAGGTCCTTGAGTAGGAGTCGACCGGGTTGATGAGGTGCCTTGGTTTTACTCTAAAAAGGTACCAAGGTCTTTGGTATGTGCCTTAGGATTATCCATGAAAATGATGCTAAGGTCTTTTTTATTGCTAAATCGATGAAGATCAAGTGGCTAAGACTGCATATAGCTTAGTTCACAACACAAAATATCTCTTATTTATGTTTTACATTCCATGATAAACCTGCCAGTTCTTTGGTCTTACTCTACATTTAATCTTGGAAGGAAGTTCTTGATTGCCTTGGCTGGAAGGTACGCTTGCCTCAGCCTAGCTAGGAAAGGACGTTCGTCTCAGCCTAGCATGAGGGGACGAGTTGACCTGGAGAGAAGGGATAACTCCTAATGAGAAGGGCGAGAAATGATGCCTTTTGACTAATCTTGGATAGAAGAGATGAGTTAGCCTGGTGAGGATGGATGACTATCTCGGCCTGGCAAGAAGGGACGAGTTGGCCTAGAGGGGAAAAAAATAACTCGTCATGATGAGAAGGGACACCTATCTCAGCCTGGCAAGAAGGGTCTCTGGCCTCAGACTTTTGGGAAAGGATGCATGTCTCGGCCTAGCTAGAAAGGATGTCTGTCTCAACCTGCCGAGAAACATCTCCTACCCCATCCTGTTGTGAAGGGACATCTATCTCAGCCTGGTGAGAAGGGATGTCTATCTCAGCCTAGCGGGAAGGGTCTCTTGTCCCAGCCTGGTGGGAAGGGACTCCTGTCTTGGCTAGGTAGGAAAGTAGCTGTGGTGCAATCTGCTTGAGACATGTCTCAACTCCTAATTCTGAGGTTCAAAGATGGGAGATCGATCACTTCCTCAAAGAGAGAAGAAGAGGCACCATAGTGGGTGAAAAACTATTGATGTTAGTTATCAAACAAGGGGCTTATGTGTCGATTATGGAGGAGTTAGGGTCCTTTGATCTCCTTTGATGGTTGATCCCCCAATAGACTGCTAAGCTTCCTGCAAAACTATAACACGTTAGAGGGCCAGAGTTAGAGAAGTAATATAGAAATAGTGTGTTTTTTAGCAAGAGATTGTTTACTTATGTGCTACAGATAGTCCTTCTATTTATAGTAGGTATAGAGGGGAAATTTTGTAATTTTAGTTAAGGCCAAGTAGATTGCTTAGTCAACGGCTACTTTACATGTATCGGCTATGGGTGGCATGAGTCACCTTTGTGATCAATGTGATGGTAATAGAGGAAGCACTATGCTGATGGAGCTTGATAATTTAAAAAGGCTATGGGGGCTAGAGCAATGATGACTCTGATATTGCACTTAATGTGATTGTGACTGGTTTTTTTGGTGTGGGGCTCAAGGATAACCAACTTTCGACCCAGCCTGGGAAGAAGGGTCGACTAGGCCTTGTGAGAAGGGATGACTTGGCCTAGCGAGAAGGGATGCTTATCTCGGACTAGCTAGAAGGGACTGCCCGACCTGGTGAGAAGGGATGCCTATCTTGGCCTGGTGAGAAGGGAAGCTTATCTCAGTCTAGCGAGAAGGGATGACTCAGCAAAGCGATAAGGGATGTCAGTCTTAGCCTGGTGAGAATGGATGACTCGGCCAGGCAAGAAGGGACGACTCAGTCTGGGGTGAAGGGACAACTCGTACTTCCTTTTTAGTCTACCTCCCAAGTTGTCAACTCAGTCTGGCGAGAAGGGATGCCCCCTAGAGAAAAGGGACAACTCGGTCTGGCAAGAAGGGACGACTCAGCTAGGTGAGAAGGATGCATGTCTCAGCTTAATAAGAAGGGATGACTCAGCCAGGCAAGAAGGGAGAAGGGACAACTTGTCCTGGTGAGAAGGGACTCTTGACTTGGCCTGGCGAGAAGGGATGACTCAGCCAGGCGAGAAGGGACAACTCAGCTTGGTAAGAAGGGACGCCTCCTAGAGAGAATAGACGACTCGGCCTGACGAGAAGGGTCGCCTCCTAGCGAAAAGGGACGATAAGTACCACCGTTTATTTAGCCTCGCAAGTTGTCAACTTCGTTTGGTGAGAAGGGGCAACTTGGCTTGTCGAGAAGGAATTCCTGTATCATCCTGGTGAGAAGAGACGCCTCCTAGCAGAAGGGACAACTCAGCTTAGGGAGAAGGGACACCTATCTCGGCCTGGCAAGAAGGGATGACTCGGTCAGCCGAGAAGTGATGCTTATCTCGGTCTAGCGAGAAGAGATGACCTAGCCAGGCGAGACGGGATAACTCTTCTTTTGGTCTGTCTACACTGAGTTGGGTGTAATCTTCTTGGGGCACATGTAAACAAGTTGAATGTGATTAATACATGTTTATTTCTATGGCACAATAGGTTGTATTGCATATAGTTAGAAGAAATTCATTAAAGTGATTTGAGCACACATTTGAAATTACTTGTAAGGAAAAAAAAACCCTAATCAACATAAGATAAGAGATTTTTTCACCCCTTTTCTTAGCCGATAAATTACAAATTCCTCACTTCTAAAACCCAATCATTTTGAAATTCATTAGATTTTGGCCCTAAAGGATTCTAGCCTAATAGGAAATAAGAGATTCTTGAGTGAACTGGTTTAAATTTATTTGACTCTATTGGTGTCTAAGGTAAGGTTTAAGAGTTATGTAAGATGCTCCCTAAGGAAAGAGATACTTAATTAGTCATTAGTCTTCCTCTAGTACTATCCTTACCTAGCTAATTGACCAAGTAAACTTCAATCTTTTCACTCTAAGAGTTTTTGGTTAGAAGATAGTCTAGTGGAGTTTATGTTTAACCCTAGAACTAAGGGTGATTGTTTAAGTGGTTCCTTATGATTTGTTTAGTTAAGTTTTCGTTTCTCTTCTTTTTCTTTCTCAAAATTCCTTTAGATCTTTTAGTTTTAGTTTTGCTTCTAACAAATAAAAAAATAAAAAAATCAAAGGAAAAAATATTTTTTTGTTTAGATCTTTTTCTTTGGTTTTATAAATTTAAAAAAATAAAAAAAGATCTTTGATTAGTGCATGTAAGTTTAGATTAGGGATAATACAAATCACTAAATTTGTGTGAATTAATTTTTAAAACACAAGAAATGGCAAATCCAAATCCACCCATTCTTCAAGATATGTGTTATCCTAGTCGGATTGCAATCCTATCTTTGCATTAGACTTTTCTAGACTAATGGTGTTAATTATGAGCCAGACTGTACTTTATAAACATGCTTTCCAAGGTTTTAGGTAATGAGTTTGAAGATGACTATATTTATTTATTCGAGTTTGAGAAAATTTGTCTTATTATTAAGATTAGGGAGTTATTTTAGAATGTAATTAAGCTTAGATCTATCCCCTTTGGTCTTAAGGACAAAGCTAAGAAATGGTTGATAGCCGGCGCATAAATTTTATTTCCATCTAAGATGCATTTGTTACCATTTTTTGAATTTTTTCCCCAATTTATAAAAAACTATAAATCTTAGAAACAATATTCACTCTTGTAAGGTAATCTTAGGGGAGCCATTCTGAAAGTATTTCAATAGGTTTAATGATATTCTTATCCAATGTCATCATCATTGTTCAGAGAAGTGGTGTTTATGCTAAATTATCTATGAAGAATTGGATTATTCTTTAAAGATACCCTTAGAATCTATGTTAAGGGGACTTGATGAAAAAATGATGACAAAGGTTAGGAATCTTTAAGGAATTTATCTGAGAAAACCATGTAACGAGAACACTGTGATAAAAAAGTTTCATTTCTTTCCCCAACCAAAGCAAGTGGTCTTTCCTTAGAGTCAAACATATCCTCTAAAGTAAAAATGGCTACAATCTTTCATAGGTTAGAAGCCATAGAATTCAAAGAATAAGCCCTAGCTCATATTAATGAAATTTCTATCATAGAATGTCATAACTACTTATCTCAACCCTATGTTTTAGAGAAATATCCTCTCATAAGAAACAATCAACTACTAGATCAGGTGAAAACTATATTCAAGCATCTTGGGAGTGATTCGTTTTCTTCAACTATAATCCAAATTGAAGAAATCATTTAAATTTTGCATGGAATCAGGAAAATTTCTCTAAAAATTAAAATTTCATTCGCACTTTAATCCTATGATTTTCTAGAGGAAATAAGTTCCTTTCAACATACCAAATATTTTTTGACAACCTAATCCTCCATACCAGAATAAACATCCTCAAAATCAACTTGTCTACTCCATTGAGTTCTAATCATGAGAAATATTTCAGGGCATTACAAAAAGGTCTAGAAGACATGATCAAAGCCTCTACCTAAACCATCAAAATGTCAACTTAGTCATTCAATACTCTGATTACTTCATGCAAATAATTGGTCAATTCCTCATTTTTAATACTCAAGCCATAGATAGACTAGAAATCCAACTAGGTTAACAAGCTAGAGCCTGTTAGGAATCTTGACCACAAGATTAGTTTGTTTTGATGATAATAAATATTATATGTTATGTGTATTATGTGCTAAATCAACAATTATATTCAAAGAGATACTCAAGACATAGATGAGTTTAAGGCAAAATGAAGCAAAGAAGAAGATATACTTTGTTGTCAAAATGTAATTTTATATTTTCTTTTCTTAGAAATATGTACAAGCCTTGATCACTCACACACATGCACACACATAGTGTTAGAACACACTAACACATGCTTAGTGTGTTGGTTAACAATAGAAATTTCCTAGTTAACCATTAGAATTAATAGATATTGAGTGAGACTTAAAACATATCATATAGCTCATATTTACCCCTTAATAGTCGACTAATAGCATGAGTAGTCGACTACAACAGACACAAATAGAATATCAGTTTCTATGTCATTACAGACTAGTCGACTACTAGGCATTATAGTCGACTAATAAGAGTTGAATCAGAATTCCAGACTTTCTATTTTTACAGATTAGTCGACTAATGAATATAGTAGTTGACTACTAAGGAATTATATGACTACACAGAGTCTGTTTGAACTCAGAGTAGTCGACTAATAAAACTTGTAGTCGACTACTCAGATAGTTTTTCTGACTATTTGACATTTGAATAAGTGACTATTTATTGCTGTTTTTGGATGTTTCTTATGTTTGAAAACTTGTCATTTCAGAGGCTAAAAATAGGTTAACATGTTAGAAAACAACTACCAATACTTGCACTTGTAAAATTTATATATTGTGCAAATTAACTCTCAAAACTTTTAGTTCAATCTTTATATATTGTGCAAATTAACTCTCAAAACTTTTAGTTTTTCAATCTGGTTTTCCAGAAAAGAGAGTTTCTGATATTATCTTTGTTCTATTCATTCTTAGAGCTTGTTTAGGCAATAGTCAGAGAATTAAAAAGATTAATAAGCTATTGTTACATGTTCACAACATATTCAAGGCTTATAGGATTGGAATTGTATATTGCTTCAAAGGAAGATTCTCTCGGTTTGTGAGAGGGGTTGATTTATTGGTTTAGAGGTTGGTTTACAATTGATATGGTGTTATCAATTGGGTTTGCAATTTGCATGGTCTTGCAAATTGGTCAGGTTTACTGTTTGATTTTGTAAGGTTTCAAAATCATAGTGGAACTCTCAAGCGGGATTTGCTTAGGGACTGGATGTACACTGGGGAGGTGGAGCCAGTATATATGCCCGTTTTTGTGATGTTCATTTTATGAGATTTTCATTCTTTCTTTGCAATTTATAATCTACTTTATAAACTCACCCTCTAGTGTTTAAGTGTAAAGCTTCCGTAGATTTTTATAAGAACACACTCTATTCTTAAGGGTCACGATCTTACACTTGGTTTATATAAGCAAGTCAGACCCTACAAATTGGTATCAGAGTAAGGTGAAAGATGACAGTATCAAGTACATCAAATACTTCACAATTCAAAGAGAGACATTCCACACAGCGACCACCTCTTTTTGACGGTACAAATTATAACTATTTGAAGTGTCGGATGAAGATCTACCTCCAATCTCTTGGCTATGACTTATAAAACATTGTAGAGACCGAATTCACAAAGCCAATGACTCCATACACTAAATGGATGGTTGTTCAAAGAACAAATATAAATCTGGACCCTAAGGCGAGGAATGCACTGTTTTGTGCTTTGGACAAGAACGAGTTCAATCACGTGTCTACTTGTAATTCAGCCCATCAAATTTGACATACATTAGAGGTAACACACGAAGGTACAAATAAAGTTAAAGAATCAAAAATCTCTATTCTTGTGCTTAGGTTTGAGTTATTTAAAATGAAAGAACATGAGACGATCACTAAAATAATCACAAGATTCACCGACATCACCAGCTGTCTAATTGGTTTTAGAAAAGAATACACACAATCGGAGATGGTGAGAAAAGTTCTTCGTGCACTTACACTAAAATGGGAGAAAAAGTTAACCGCAAGAAGAAGCCAATGACCTCTCAACACTTACCCTAGAAGATCTTGTTGGGAATTTAATGGCATATGAAGTACAACTTCAAGATAGAAGGGAGAGAGAACAACCAGAGAAGAAAATCAGTGCTTTAAATGCATCTTTTGACAGCAATAAATCGGATGAAGATGATGAAGACATCGATGGTCTCTCAAGAAAATTCAAAAAGTTCCTTATCCAAAGTAAGTATAAAAAGGTTAAAGATTCTAACGAAAATTTTATTTGTTATAAATGTAATAAGCCAACACACATGAAGAATGATTATCCGCTTCTAAAGTCAAAATCAAAGTCTACAAACTTCAACAAGTCACAAAATAAAAAGAAAAAGGCTTTGACAATGGCATGTGATGATAGTTCTTCCGAAGAAGAAGAAGAACAAAAAGTGGAATCCGCTCACTTGTGTTTTATGGCACAAGAAGATGAGGTATGCGATAATTTTAATAATGATGAATTATTAGAAGTATTCAATGAATTTTATGTTAAATTTAAGGATTTAAAGTCTAATTATAAGTTATTAAAAACTAAAAATGAAAAATTATACTTAAAATTTGTAACTTCAAATTCTTCACAAGTTGAAAAATTAAATGAAATAAATAATAATTTATTTTCTAAAAATAAATTATTGACTAATGATAATATTTATCTAAAATCGTGAATGTGATAAATTAATAACTCGTATTTCAGATTTAGATAAAGAAACGTGTTCTCTTAAACTTAAATATGAAGAGTTGTTGTTTAACATGAACAAATTCAACAAAGGAAAAGAAGACTTGACTAATTTATTATCTTTTCAAAAGTCTTCTAATCAAAAGTTTGGATTAGGATATATTCACAAGAAAAATAAATATGTTAATAGAACACATTTTGTATCATCTCATAAAGTATCTTTGTATAAGAAATCTATGTACATTTTGGTACCTAAAGATACTTGATTAAATGAAAGAGATGATTATATTTTAAGTTTTAAGAAATATATATGCAATTCAAAGAATATAATTACGTTAATAAATGGAAACCAAATTCCAAGTGGATTTGGATTCCTAAATACTAATCTTAATTATATAATATAAAAAGGATACCAAAGTGCTTAATGTTTTTATTAAGGTACCCGGGAAAAGAAAAATAAATTTAACTAGAATTATGCTTATTTCTTTTTGCTAATGACAAAAGGGGATTTATATAGAAATTTTAAATTTAAATTTTTTTACTAATGCTTTGATGTAGGAGGAGTAAAAGATTTTATCTAATGATTTCATGCAGGGGATTATATATATATATATAT
>BQKN01001069.1:77867-101187 GCA_022839385.1 Asparagus kiusianus | reverse complement strand
TACAAAATAAATGTTAGCACATAATACGCATAAAATATAATATTTGTCATCATCAAAAAGGGGAAGAATGTTAAAAATCTTGACCCCAAGATTAGCTTATTTTGATGATAACAAATATTATATTTTATGCGTATTATGTGCTAACATTTATTTTGTAGTATCAGAGCTAAATCAACAATTATATTCAAAGAGATACTCAAGACATAGATAAGTTTAAGGCAAAATGAAGCAAAGAAGAAGATATACTTTACTATAAAAATATAATTTTATATTTTTTTTGCTTAGAAATGTGTACAAGCCTTGATCACTCATACACATGCACACACAGTGTTAGAACATACTAACACATGCTTAGTGTGTTGGTTAACAAAAAAAATCCCCTATGTTAACCAGTAGAATTAATAGATATTGAGGTGAGGCTTAAAACATATCATATAGCTCATATCTTACCCCTTAATAGTTGACTAATAGCATGAGTAGTCGACTACAACAGACACAGATACATCTATAAAGATACCCGAGAGAGAGAGATCAAGGATGTTATAATCAACGCTAGGGAGTTTATTTTTTCTGTTAATTTCATAGTCTTGAAACTGCAGCATGTTTTCAGTCCTAAAGGTCAGATACCTATTATTTTAGTAAGTTCGTTCTTAGAAACTTTCAATACTCCGATCAACTGTAAAACTAGTCAAACAAAGCTGTCTTTTAGAAAAATTATTATTGATCTTAATATTTTTAATCTAAGGAACCAGCCGACTGATCCATCACATCAACTTCTGGAAGTAAACTATATCCTGGGAATATCGAGTGAACAATTAAAAGTGGAGTGCGAGTCAGACCTTACTGACCTGAGTTATTTTTTTGATGAAGAACTTATATTTTTAGGAAAGACGGACCAATAAGCTCATCATATCTCAATCGTGAAGCCTAGCTTAGAAGAGATTTTTAGTATTGAAATTGAGTTCTTTAAGGAAGCAGAATAATATTCTGATCTTTGGTCCAATTCTGAACCTAATATTCTATCACTGGAAATGCACGTTAACGACAGTCACATTGATTTTGGTTTGACTGATTGCTCCTTACCAATCTAATACAAAATAATGGAAATTATAAAAAATTCCAAAAAGTACAAAATTTAAGCATATAATAGAGTTCATCATTTTACACTTCCTTCAAATTCAAGGTAAAATTTTTAGCAATAAGGTAGGATTTGATGTAGGACTTGAGCTTTTTATTTTAAAACTTTTATTCTATATCTTTACTCTTTATCTCCTAATAATAAGAATAATAAGAAGAAGAATTTACTTGTTTAAGAGTTTCTTGTTCTTTTAAAAAATAGAAATAAAAATAGAAAAAAATAAAAACCAAAAAAATGAAAAAAAAATAAAATAAAAAGAAGAAAAAGAGAAAAAGAATGCTACATCCTCCACATACCAATGTGCTAATTTTTTTATTATCATTTTTCAAAGTAGAGCAAACAAATATAGGTGCTTTATTTTTTATCTGTTTTACTTTGTGCATCATATAGTTTGTATTGAGGACATCAAAAAATTTAGGCATGACGGTCGAAACTAGATATTTTATCTCTTTATTTTTAGCATTTCTTTTGTCCTTTCTTTTCTTTCCCCTAAAAAAAATTGTCACTTACCAACTTGATAAATCAATTAATAGTTGACAAAATTTTAAACTTTCTAATTTTTAGTTTGTTTTAAACTTAAGTTAGCCTTTTATAAAAACTCTAAATAAATTTTTAAGAAATAATTTTCAAAGTGTTATACCTGTTAGGTCTCTTATTTTGATGATGATTTACAAACCCCATTATATGTACTAATTGCTTATTGAGTGATATAATACAGGATATATTTTGTCAAGCAATTTAGTGCCATTATTGGATGATGAATGGAATTTGCACCGTAGCGATATTTGTACTTTTTACTTTCTCTCTAGATCATAATATAGGCAAGAAACAAAGTAGATAACATTTGAAGTAATTTGGGTTCTCACACACACACACTTTTAAAATCATATTTTGACCAATTTTGAAAAATGGTAACCTTTTACATTTGGGAAATGATTTTTCAAAAATTCCTTTTCTAACATGTCTATATTCATGTTTATAAACAGTTCCCAAAGTTTGACATTTTTTAGAATTTATTTACTATTTTTCAAAGCACTTCAAAAATTAAATTTTTGTTTTTAAGCATGCTCGGTTCATGTTATCAGTCGACAGAACAGTGTTATCAGTCGACTAAAAAAAACTACATGGAAAGTACAGAAAGTTTCTGATCAGTCGACTGATAAACCATCAGTCGACCGAAGCAGGTCATCAATCGACTGAAGAATTCGTTAGTCGATCGATGAAGGTTTAGCTACCTGTAACGGCCAGCTCATCAGTCGACTGAACAATACCATCAGTCGATTGATGAAACCATACCGCCTAGTTTTGGTTTTAGTTTATTTTTTGGGATTTTGGATTTTGTTTGGGATTTGGGCTATTGTTTGGGGTTCCTATATATATCTCTTTGCCCTCTTCACTTCAGTAACTAAGCAAGCAAGAAAAAAATCTTTGTGTTTGTGTTTATTGTGTGTTTTGAGCTTAAACTCTCATTGTTCTCAAATTCAAATTTATACTTTCAATACAAACAACCCAAGCATCATTTGTAATATCTTAATCCTTGTCATAGAGTCGTTGTAAGAGAGATTTTTCCATCTTATTCTACTATGTGGAGAGCTTGATCTCGAGGAGATCAAATTGTGTAGTTGTGAGATCTCGAGGGATATCGTTGTGAAGAAGTTCTACCATCTAAACCGGGTGCGATTAGGAGATTACCATCGGGAGAGGTGGTCGGGGACATAGGTCATGAGGACCGAACCTTGTGAAAATATTAGCGTGCAATTTGGCTAACTATTCTCTTACTCTCTCTTATTTACTACCATAGTTTTTAAATTTGTGTCTTGTATTGCATTGAATTTTATAAATTTCACATTTATTATTTGATTATCCCATTCACCCCCCTCTAGGGTAATTTCCTTTGGTATCAGAGCAATGTCTCTATATTGTTAAGGTTTAATCACCTTAGAGTAAAGATTCAAATAGACTCAAACATGAATGTGCATATGCTTGAAGGTCAATCAACTACTAGACCTCCTTTATTTACTGACAATAATTTCACCTATTGGAAATGTAGGATGAGAAATTATTTATGATGTATTGATCTTGACATCCTTGAAATAGTAGAGAATAAATACGTTTAAAAGCCTAGCAAAGACATGACCGAGCATGAACGACATTTGGCTAACCTTAATGTTAAAGCCATGAACGCCTTGATTTGTGGACTCACTACAAATGAGTATAATATAGACTCCACGTGTGTAACCACACAAGAAATTTAGGAGAAACTATGTATCACTCATGAAGGAACTCCTTAAGTCAAGGAGTCCAAAATTAGTAGTCTCATACATGAATATGAGTTATTTAAAATGCTTCCAAATAAGTCAATTGATGCCATATTTTTTCGATTTACTAACAATGTTAATGAATTATATAGCCTTAACAAGGTGTTGGAGAACCAAAAGAAGAACTACAAAATCCTTCACTCTCTAACGCTGTCATGGGAGCCCAAAGCTACGGATATTGAGGAAGCCAATGATCTTATGACGCTTACACTAGATGGCCTCATTGGCAAACTCAAAGTTCACGAGAAGAAGATCAACGAGAAGGAGGAAGAGCCTAAACAAGCAAATAAAAAACCTTCTCAAAAGATAAAGACTATTACGCTCAAAGGAGTAATTGATAATGACTCATCCTCTTCGGATAGTGATATTGATGTCTCTAGAGAAGTGGCTCACCTCTCTAGGAGAATACCAAGATTGATAAAAATAAATAAAAATTTTAAAAATTATTCTAACAAATTCCTCTCTCGTGTAGGAAAATGCTTTGAGTGCAATGAACTGAGACATATAGCAAAGGATTATCCTAAGATAAAAGAGAAATATAATAAGTACAAGAAGAAGAAGGCAATATATGCGAGATGGGAGGAATGCGAACCAAGCGATTCAGATAATGATGAAGAAGCTGCCAAGATTGCTCTTCATGATCCAAACATATGCTTCATGGCTCATGAAGATGAGGTACAATTTGACCCTGATGATGAATCTTTGTATATGCAATCTGAACTAGGAGCCTCTCTTGAGGAATTAAACTTTGAATTTAAAAAGTTGGCAAAAAAAAACATTCTTCTTTCCAAACATTGCATAATTCATGTGACTCAAAATTTAAGCAATTACGATCCTCTGTAAATAGTACCATTGCTTTGAAGGATGAAATAATTGGAGACATTGATTTTCAAAATAAACAATTAAGATCTCATATTGAAAAATTAAAAAAGTAAAAATACCATGTTAAAAGCCAATCATGCTTCCACTAGTCATAATCATCATCAATTTAGAAGAACATTATATCATAGATCTCATGCCCCCACTTACAAGAAAGATTTCATTTGCACATATTACATGAAATATAGTTATATTTCCACACATTGTAGGATTAGAGATAATATTTATGGTTATGAGTTGATATGGGTATCTAAGGGTACCAAGAGTACTAACATCCAAGGACACAAGATTTGGGTACCTAAAGCTTCTACCACTTGTTTACATGTAGGGAACATCTTGCACAATACATAGAGAGATGTGGTACCTTGATAGTGATTGCTCTCATCACATGACGGGCAATAAAGATTTATTTGCAACCCTATCAAGGATGAAAGGAGGCAATGTCTCTTTTGGTGGCGATGAGAAAGGTAAAATTGTAGGTGTTTGTGTTATTGGTAAGAAGGCTTCTCCCATTATTAAAGATGTTTATTTAGTAAGAGGACTTAATCACAATCTTCTTAGCATTAGTCAACTTAGTAACAATGGTTATGATATTACTTTTAAACTGGATAAATGCATTGCTAGCCTTAATGACAAAACCATTTTTGTTGCCCTTAGAAAAGCTAATGTGCATATTTTTAAGATGAATGAGCTTATAATGATGTGAAATGCCTTGCCGCGGTAGATGTGGATCCTTGGATTTGCCACAAAAGACTTGGACATGCCCACATGAGATTAATTTCCAAGCTATCAAAGAAGAACTTGATAAGAGGTCTACCAAGCCTAACCTTTGTTAAAGATTCTCAATGCGAGGAGCGTGCCAAAGGTAAACAAGTTAAAAACTCTTTTAAATCCATAAATCAGGTATCCACCACTAAACCCTTACAACTACTTCATCTTGATCTTTTTGGTCCTATGCGTATTGCCTCACTAGAAGGTAAACACTATGTGTTTGTTATAGTTGATGATTTTTCACGTTTCACTTGGGTTATTTTTGGTTGCCTTCTTATTTTGATGATGTTTAACAAATAATTTACTTCTAATGTTGTTTGTTTAGTGTTTGTGCTTATTTATTTATTGTAGACAAATAACATGTTGGAGGATGGATGGAATTACGCATTAACGATCATATCCAATGGAGGTTGGCGGAATTGTGGAGTGAAGCCTACGCAATTCAAAGTTAAAGATTCAAGTTCAAGCTTAATCCGTAAGTGTACCAAGATAGAGCTTCATTGAAGATCACAAGCTTGGGTAAATTTAGTTTTAGGTTTTATATTATGTGTGTTAGTACTTTAAGCTCAATCATATACACACATACACGTTTTGGTTTTGTATATATATAGTTATATATATACGTATATGTTTTGGTTTGATAGTTTTCAAGTTTTAATATGAAACAATTGAATATAATTAGAAAACATATTTTTGTTTCATACTTACATGCATATATATGATTTCATCAATATCAATTTTATTTAGTTCAATGAAATCATATTTACTTTTGAAATGTTTGCAAAATATGCAATTTTATGAAAATATTGTATTCTCAGTTTTTGGACTTAACAATAATCATATACATCTTTTATTAAGTCAGCAAAATTATTTTGTAATGTTTCAAAACATGGTTAAGCTAAAATGTCAAAACTCATGTGTTTACATTTTTATGTTTTGGACTATTTTGTAAAATGATGATATTCTTTATTTGGGAGGTCTTTTTTGAAAACCAGTCTTTGCAGCATGTTTATTATCATGTCTACAATCATTTCTTAAAGTTTTATATTTTTTGGAATTTATTTGATATTTTTAAACAGTGTTTTAAAATCAAAAATAGTTTTCAAACTTGTCAAATTGCATATATCTGTTTGCGGTCGACCGCCACAGTCGACCGTCCTTGAGTCCAGAGACTCAGCGTGATTTTTAGAGGCTCACGGTTGACCGTGGCGGTTGACCGTATGCAGTCTAGAGAATTTCACGGTCGACCGTCATGGTCGACCGTCTGTTTTTCAGAGCTCAGTTTTGCCTTTTTGTTGCTCGTGGTCGAACGCTGATTTGACCGTTAGGTTCCAACAGTTAGTTTCTGATCTGTTTTCTCTTGGACTTTTTGGTCATTTTGATTGGGTTTTTGCTGAAGTTTTGAGTGGGTATAAATACCCAATTGCCTTCAGCTCTCTATAGACAATGAGAATGTTTTAAACAAGTTTAACAAGGGTTTTAAAGTTTGTTTTGTGTGTTTTAAAAGAGTTTGGTTTGTGAAGACTATTTCACAAGTGGAGGAGATCATATACATTGTTTGAGCTTCATCTTAATCTATCTCTCCATCTTGTTTTTCAGAGAAGAATTTCTAAACTCATATCTAGCTTTACATTTACATATTTGTTTGATTATCTTTCTTTAAAACCAGTTTTTATATTGAGTTTAGATTTAATAAATCTTATTGTTACACACACCCACATTGAGCTTATAGTATTTACATATATATTATAATTAGGGTTGTGAGAGTTTGTAGCATTGATTTGTGCTTCATTGAGTTCTCATCCATAGTAGAGAACAACCATTATTGTATTTGTTACATTTTGAGATTGTAAAGTTTTCGGTTAGCTAGAAAACCGAGTGTGAGTGATTGTGTACGTTGATTGGTGAACATTGAAAATCGACATTGTGAGTGATTGTAAACGTTGATCGGCGAGCGTTGAAAATCAACATTGTGAGGTGTAAACGTTATTCGGGTGAGCGTAGAAAGCCCGGTTGTGATAGTGGATTTCTTCCCAGGAGTGGGGAGCGGAGACGTAGGACGGAAGGTCCGAACTCCATGATCATATCATGTGTTTGAGTTTGCTTTGGCGCACTTCTCTTATGTTTATATTTCTTATCGCCATTATCCATTGCTCATTTTTATATCATCCACTATCTTGTTTATTTTGTTTACCCTTGTGTATATCACTTATCCTAGTTCATATATTATACTTGCTAGGATAACTTGTTAATTAGTTTTTATTAGCATAAAATCGGATTAGATTAGCATAAGACCCTAATCACCACCCCTCTAGGGTCTAACAATTTTTCTTAAAAAAAAGATGAATGTTTTGAAGAATTTCCCTTTTTGTAAAAAGCGTTGAAAATGAAAAGGATTTGAAAGTTGTAAAAATTCGAAGTGATAATGATGGTGAATTTCAAAATAAAAATTTTAGTGATTTTTCTGACTATCATGGTATTACACATACATTTTCTTCTCTAAGAACACCACAGCAAAATAGTATAGTTGAATGGAAAAATTATATCATACAAGAGATGTCACATACTATAAAACCCCATAATTCTGAATGATTGTGAAATATAATAATAAAAATGTTATATCATAATAAATAACGTTTATTGAAATTTTAGTATGCTAGGAATTGATTTGATATCAATTCGATACATATATATGAATATATGAGTGTAAATACACAAAACATGCACGAGAAAAATCTGGGAAAAATGACCAGTTAAGAGTTTATAGATTTTACACTATGATGCACTTAGAATCTAGGAAAACTCAAAAGACCAAAGTTTTAGGACTTTTCAACAGCTTTCCAACAAATCTTTAATCACCTCATTCTGAGATTGGATGAGAAAATTATGGCTAAAATACCAAAGGTTATTTTTCTAGTCAGATTAGGATTCCTGGTTCGGGTCAAACGGGTTTAGTTTGGGTTTGCATATATATAATCATGTGTTTTTACGAAAATTTATATCCTTACATCAGAGTTTCAAACCCTAGTAGCCCCTCTTCCTCTCTCTAAATCCCTAGCCCTAAAGTTGAGAATTTTGAGAGATTTGTGAAGCAAATATCGACATGAGGGCGAGATCATCAACGTGTAGCAAGGGGAAAACGGCTTGGTTGCACTTCTTTTTGGTTGCTGGTTATTTCAAAGGCTTAGAACAACGTCTAAGGCAAGTTATCTTCATCCAAACCCTTCCCCATAGTTAAATAACTAGTTAGATATTTAATATGATGTTGAATATGTGTTTTCATGCTTGAATCTTAACATGATGTGATAAAATTTAAATTTTTGATGTTAAAACATAAACCAATGCTAGATTAGTAATTTTTTTCTTACTGTTTATGATAGTATCATGATCATAACCATTTTTTTCTTACTGTTTATGATAGTATCATGATCATGATCATTAGGTTTTTCATAATTTTATTTATATATGAGAAATTTAAGTGATGTACAAAATAAATATTTTCTGTAGAAAACTGCAACAGTTGTATCATGTTTAACTAAGATTTCAAAATAGAAAATAAACTCCAAATTTACCAAACTAGTGCCAAATGAAAGATATATGTATCTAGTTTCTAAAATAGAAGACAAATCTTAAAAAAATCATTTGTATAGAGAAAGATATGATCTTTTTACTAACAACATGTCCTGTAGAAAAACGGCTGCACATATATAATGTTTAACTAAAGATTTGGGATAACAAATAAACTCCAAGCTGAACCAAACTTATGTCATCTGAAAGATGTGTGAATCTAGTTTTCAAAACAGAAAACCATTTGTAAAAATAGTTTTCCTAGAGAAAGATATGCTTGTTTTACTAACAGATGTCACGTCTGTTTTTCCTACTCGTTTTGTGGAGCTGTGTTGCGCCGTTTTGAGGTGCGTTTGCGGAGTTTTGAGCCGCTTTATGTTATACGTATAGTCATGAATATGTTATGTTATACATTTAAGAATCCTAAGGGGATTATGATAAATTTTGATTTGATCATATTTGAATTAGATATAGTTCATATACATGTTGGATGTCGTTGATGAGCACAGCTTAGTACTATATGGGATAGTGCGTCGACACACCAGATATACACGGTTTATACATGAGGTAACTATCATTGATGATCATAGCTCAGTATTATATGTGATAGTGCATCGACATGCTAGAGGTACGAAGATTTATATGAGGTGTATATCGTTGATGAGCTCAGTTCAGTACTACATGAGGTAGTGCGTCTATATTCCACATGTACAGACCATTGAGTCGGATTTTAGGAGGCTTGATCTAGCCGTCCGTCCCGCACTAGGGTGCGATGAGGCTCGTGAGCCGTATTTCTAGGATGCCTATTTGGTAGTCCGTCCCGCACTCATGTTATGCACTGAGATCGTGATGAGACTAATAAGCCGTGTACACAGTTCAGGATACCTATAGGGTAGTCCGTCGGACTGAGACAATTACTTGATAGCCTAAGTATGACAGATGCTAATTATAAATACAACCTATCAGTGAACTATATAATTGAGATACATTACTTTTGAAAGTATACAAAATTATGTGTTGGTATTTTATTCTATCTCTCCAGTGATTGTGGAAGATATTATAAATACGATGTGTTGATATCTTATTTCTTTTACTATTTTTTTAGTTGGGATCAATGATTAGAGATTCACAATTTGAGACTTATGGTATATACATGAGGGTTTCCTTGTTTGGATTATTTCGCTCGACGTACCAGTCTCGTGTTATGGATCTCTAATTATTTGTTTCATTAGATTGTGTATTCTTATTTCGGTATTAATGTTTAGATGTTTACAATTCGGGACATATGGTATATACATAAGAGTTTTCTTGTTTGGATTATTTCGCTCGACGTACTACGTCTCGTTTTGTAGGTGTCTGAATATTAATTCCGCTAGATACGGGAAAAATAATATAGGTAGACTATGCTTAATAGATAGAGCCTCCACTCTATCCTAGCAGCCCTTTCCCTGGGGGCGGATGGGGGTAATCTTGCTATAGCGCTCTGATGCTCTTGTTGTTGTTTCTTTTTCTTTTAAAAACACCCTTTCAGGTAGCTCGGAGTTCCGGAGAGCCACAGGATGACGGAGTTCTTGCATAGTCGCCATCCCGAGAGATTTATTAGAGGCTCCACTGTAGTTTTAAATTTTATTCAGATTTAGAGTTTAGTTTCATTTTATAAAGGCAATGTACCTTAGTTCGACTTTCCGTTTTGATTCATGTTGAGACATCGTATGTTATTTCAGACTCCATATGTATTTTAGTTTATTTTCAGTTGAGACATGACCATTATTTATGAGATACCATCCTCTTTATCATGTCTATTATTATTGTTCTACTTCTTTGCCTGTTTTGTACCTACGCTTTTATTTGATCCCACTAGAGGATATTACTGTGATTAGTGAAACTTGTTGTTGCACAGTGTGGGTGCATGGCAGGTTTGACATCTCTGGGTTCACCTTGGACTGTAACCATGTGTGAAAACAGGGGCGTCACAGTTGGTATTAGAGCTCTAGTTCCCGTATCCTTAGGATCATCCTGTGTCGAGTCATGGAGCTAGTATAGAGTTTTTTAGGATTCATGTATAGAGTCCGCTAGAAATTTCTAGAATGAGTGAGGATGATATATACGTGTATCTCGAAAATTACAATTTTTTTTATGACTATCATACTTTGATTGAAAAGTATTTACGTGAATGATAAGTGATACGATTTTCTTATTGTTATGTGTTATATCTTTTGCCTAAGGTCTTAATACTGTACCTTATATTCCAAATGTATAGATGGCCGGACGAGGACATGGATGGAGAGGATTCCGTACTCAGGAAGAAGGATAGACTGAACCAGAAACCGAGCAACATCAGGCTCCACCCGAGCCGCAGCAGGCTCCACCCGAGCCGCAGCAGGCTCCCCAGTATTTGATAGACCTTATGGCACCCATTGCAGCGAGGCTAGCAGTGCTTGAGGAGCAAGTGGCAAGTCGCATGCCGCTAGCTACACCACCACCTGTGGTCCCACCGCCAATTATTCCAGCCATCCCCATCGCAGAGGAGTCTCCAGAGACCACACCAGGACTCACCCCACCATCAGTTGTAGCCGCAAAGCAAGAGGCTTGGCTCTGTTTAGTGGAGTGCTAACAGAAGATGAGGGCGCTAGAATTTCAGGGATCATCAGATTCGCTTGTGGCCCACAAGTGGAAGGAGGACGTGAGTAACATTCTAGATTTACTTAACGTCAACTCAGTGCAGAAGCAGAGGCTGGCAGCTTTTATCCTGAAGGGTGATGTAGGAGGATGGTACAGGCTTCAGTTCACTTCGGATCATCGGATGACCCTCACTTGGGAGGATTTCGTGTATTTCTTCGACGAGTAGTACATCTCTTCTGCGGCATGGGCCGGGAAAGGGCTAGAGTTGTCTAAGCTAGAGCAGGGAGATATGTATGTGGCTGACTATGAGAGCTGATTTATGAGTCTTCTACGTTTCATGGGCATGTGGCAGTAAGGAGAGCGCCAGGCGCAAATGTTTCTTATGGGACTTCTCCTAAGTCTTCACCGTTACCTAGTTTCTAGAAGATTCCGTTCAGTCTGAGAGGTAGCAGATGCAGCTATATCACAGGAGACAGAGATTGCGATGTTCCAGAAGAACAAGGAGGGCAACAACAAGTCTGGACAGCAGAATGACAAGGGTAAGGGCAAGAGACCTTTTGCCGGACTAGGAGGACCCCAACAACGGGGTAAGGACTTTCATCACCATCAGCAGGGCAAGTTCAAGAAGGGAGCACAACATGACTCGAGAGCACCACTACAGCGCAAGATTTAGGGTGCATGCTATAACTGTAACAAGATCGGGCATAAGGTCAAGGACTGTCGTAGTACGCTAGCAGGAGGCCAGCAGGGCAGAGGCCAGGACCAGCAGTAGAATTGAGGACACGGTCAGCAGCAGAACCGTGGTCAGGGTCAGTATCAATAGGGTCGAGGTTACGGCCAGCAGCCGTAGCAGAGGATTGAGGCACCGCTATCTGTTCCTAGGATTGAGGGTCCAGTAGGCCAGATTCGCACGATTCAGGAGATTCCCGAGGGACAGATAGTCCCGTATACTCCACCATTGACAGTTCAGCAGTCGCCAGCCACTAGCAAAGTTTATGTAGTCGTACCACGTGATCATGATGCGAGCGGAGCTATAGTAGAAGGTACTTTCTTAGTAAACTCTTTTTCAGTTCGGATCTTATTCGATTCCGGAGGTTCCCATTCTTTTATATCTCATGCCTTCATGGATAGGCTCCAGTTAGTCGCACATCATTTAGATATTCTGTTGTCCGTCTCTACTCCCTTAGGAGATGTATCTCTATTAGGGAACATCTGTAGGAGATGTGTCATCAGCTTAGGAGAGGTTATCCCCTTGAAAATAGCTTTTAAACGGCTGATTTGGCAAAGTTGGCTGATTAATTTTTGGCGAAGCTCATTAAAAGTGTTTGGGCGAGACTCATTTGGATGTGGGTGGACTATCGCTTCTGATTCGAAGGTGACATGGCCTATATGGGTAGTTGTAGGCGAAGTTCGCTAATTGACTATTTGGCAAACTTTATTGGCAAAGTTAATCAGTTGGCAAACTTTGCTTATGAGTTTGAATTTAGCATAGACTTGTAACTTAGCTGAATCAATGATGCTTTTTGACTCGACCTAAAGTCTAAATTGAAAGTCGACCCACTCTTAACTTGACCGGGTCAAGTTGAGATGAGCTATGTGGCAAGGTTTGGATATTTAGTTAAGCAAACCTAAATCATAATTAGACGTCGTTGGATGTCCCAAGCCCGAAGTTGAGTTTTGTTTGCAAGAAGTGCTTCTTCCTCTTGACATGTTCCAGTTTAGAGCAACAGCGACAATTCTTTTTTATCAGCTCTTTCTACTCTCCTGACATAGAATCTTGGGAGGAGGAAGTATGATTTGTTTTCTGTATGGGGAAAGACTTAGCTTCGCAAGTTTTGTGAGATCAGAGGAACACGTGTTATAACTTGGTGTACTCGTGTATATTTCTCAGTCATCACATTACCCAAAGTTCGGAGTATAGGGTATAGGGTAGTAGCAGGTAGCAACAAATACCCATCATCCTTGTAACTTGTAACTAGATAATCTGAATATCATCTTTATGTAGTAGAGTCTTTGTTTAATAAAATGAACTTTTTCTTCTTATATTGTTGATTTTTGTGTGCATGGTTTGTATGCACTTTACTTTTGCAGTGAGCGTCAACTCTGCATGGAGTTGTTGGATTGGAAGTGAAGCTCGGCCTTCCTTATGTCGGCTAGAATCATGACGTTTGCTAAATAGGATCTCAAATATATTGAGTTAGAATTCTCTCAATTTGGAGACTTAATGAAATTCACCATATGATTCTGGTGAAGTTCGCTTCAGTTCTAATTGAATGGGAGTGAAGTTTAATTACTTTTCTTGAGAAATAGTTAGTTAGGTGAAGCTCGCTAAGTCGGTTATGCAGGACTCAGCTATTTTGTTATGCGGGATTCACCATGAGCATTTAAAATTTGAATCCTTGATTTCTACATCTAAAATTATGATGGAGGTTGTTCAAGGCGAGATTCTCATCCAAGTTTGGAGTGACAATCCTTGGCGAAGCTCAGGACAAGATTTTCGGCGGGTTTAAGGGCAAAATCTCTAAAGAAGCTCGGGGTCAACCTATAAATAGAGCTATTTACCTCCTTTTTTTCTTCACTTTAATTTTTTTAAAACCCTAACTTTCTCAAAACTCTAATCTTCTCAGAACCCAAACGATCTCAAAATCCATCTTCAATGGCTCCTTATCGTGCAATCTCAAGAGGAAGAGGTATTGTTAGAGGGCCTCATCAGCCAAGGGAGGAAGACAAGCTAGCATAGTTAGGGATGGCAGCGGGTAAGCTTCGAACCCACTCATATTGATCTTTGAATCTATCAAATTTAGCCCCAATTAGGCTTTACATAGTGCCTTTGGGCACTCAAAATTTATTTGCTACTAAAGGCACGATTTTTATGACACTTCATGGTCTTAGCAGCGAGCTCTTGCCAATGGTGAAAAAGCTCTATAACTGGCTATCAATGATGCTTGATATGGTGAACTTTGCTTCTCAGGCAGATGTCGTTACTGCTAGCCTCTTGGGCTTCTGGAGTTAACTTTGTTTGGGGTGGAGGTCATGATTTTGTCTGAGTGACCTTCACATTAGTGATGTTCGCCAGTCTAATTTGAGAGACTTTCACTTAAGTTAAGTATGCTAGCTTGATTTGGGCGACCTTCGCTTAAGCGATGTTCACCAATTTGGTCAAATTAATCAATTGAGTGGATTTGATTATGGTGTTGAAGTTTGCTATCATCAGTGTGAACCTTGCTCATCTTGTCAACACTTAGTTTATTGTGATGAATTTTACTTATGAGCGAGATTCACCTATGGTGAGTTTCACATCTGAATGCAAAAACTTATTTAATTTTCTTTTGTCTTCTGACTTGTTTTCACCTCCTTTTGTGCACTTTGCTTATCGAAAGAGCCTGTTGATCGTCACAATCATTTGGTGCATGATAGGACCCATGATTCTGAAGTAGGGAACGCTTTTGATGGGCATGTCCCAATGGCACCTCCATATTCAATTGGGTGAAAAAGCATTCGTATTACACCAAAGGGGACCATTGCTACTACCTTCCAGTGATAGAGCGTCATGTGCCCTTCATATACTTGAATCCTCTCACAGTGTCTTGCCTCATGCATTTCACCCTTACAACAAAGAAGATAGCATTAATGTGGGCTCTCTAAAGTACAACGATGGCTTCCATCAGAAAGGACTCTATAGGGTTAACACCATAGGTTTGCGTCTAGGTTTTTTTCACGACTACACCCCTATCAATGAAGTTCTTTTAATCTTGAACATATTTGGGAATGAACTTGCAAATACTGATGCATAATATGGTAATGGGGATTCTAGATTCCCTAGATGGATAGGATTGACGGATACCCAATGATGGACC
Source organism: Asparagus kiusianus (assembly GCA_022839385.1). NCBI lineage: Eukaryota > Viridiplantae > Streptophyta > Magnoliopsida > Asparagales > Asparagaceae > Asparagus > Asparagus kiusianus. Next base: position 86,035 of record BQKN01001069.1, on the reverse strand, counting down.
ATCTGGTGAATTATGCTCTCACTACTTTTGAAGGGAGCTTGAGAAAATTAGGGATTTATTCTATGGTGAGAGCATCAAAATATGGTGTAGAGATTTATTTGCTGGTGTTGTACGTAATTTTGGAGCTGTATAATATTGATAGCAACACTTTCTTCACTCCGACAAGCGAAATTAGGATCGCTTTGCATGAAATGTTTGAAGTGTAGCGACTGCCAATTGCAGACCCTCCTTATGCAGAGTTCCTCCTAATCAATATAGAATTGAATGCTTATAAAGAGACTGCTCATGTTAGAAAGGCATTCAAAGAACTAGCCTGCCACTTGCTTATCTGTAAATGTATCGTTGCAAATGTCGGATATGATTTTACCATTGCTCATATCCCTTAGACTAAGTATTCATTCCCCAATGTTAGCAAGAAGAGAAATGTTGATTCGGTTTGTCTAGTAATAGAAACTAAAGTTAGGACCTGAATATTTAATGAGCATCAAGTACTTCATACTGCAATATCCGATGAATGTTGGTTCCATGCGGGTGATAAATTTGATAGTTTCCATCAAGCAAAGGAGTCGATATCTAAATTAACTCTACTTGTAGGATTTCTTTTGAATTGGTTGAAAGGCAGGTGTTGTGCCTTTGTGGCTAAAAGACCGTATCTCCATCAAGATATTATTCCCTGTTATGCTGCTTTCTACTTGATACAACTTGGCCATTCTTCCTACAACAGTCAGTTGCATACATCATGGATTGAGGGAAGTAGCTACTCAATACCTAAGCCAAGAAGATAACAGTGCGAGGGATCGAGTATTGAGCCTTAGAGTGGAGTTATCATATACATATCTAGTGATATGGTATATTTTACATTATTCTTCATCGATGTCGGTTGCTACACCAAGTACCTTGTAAGGATTCATCGGACTCTTCTGAACAAGGATCACTATCATCTTTATTGTTGTGTTTCTGAGTTTGATGGCACAAGCCCTGTCGATGAGTTTAAAGATGGCACAAGTTCTGAAGGATTTACTTGCCTATCTAGTGGGTATTTCACTTGGTTAATCAATATCTAGCTAGGTCATTTCGTTGCTAGGTTCAATAAGACTGAGTGATACATTGAGCCGCACTTTCTTTCCCACTTTTCTTGCTAATTTGGATATGGCCAACTTTTTGTTGAGAATCCGAATCAAGAATTATTGTGCATGGGGACTCTGGTAGACGGTGTACGCGCATGGTATCACTTTGCCATGAGTGCTACAGGGACTAGATTCCCACTTTTCCATCATATCCCTAATTGTTACATGACATGGCATTGCAGAGTGATTGTTCCCAATCACGGCTTTCACAAGAACAAAACCGGCTTATAATAGATCTCTCAAAGAAATAGGAAACTGTCTAAGAAAAGTCCAAATGGTAGGGCTTCTAGACTTCAAGACTTCCTAGCAGAAGGTGCACTAGAAGATGAAGACTAGAAGACCCCGAGTACACAACCTACACATTAGAGGATGGTTGGTGTGAGCATCCAAGAACCATCTTAATCTATAGTTTGCCAAAGAGCTATAGGCAAAGGAAGAGGGGATAAGGTAAAGAGACCATTGCAAGCTCATCTCTCAGAACAGCCTTCAAAGAAATAGCATTTGAAGCCTTCAGAGTCTAAACCTATACTTGGAGGCTCTATGAGGACCCGATAAGAATCTCTTGTGTTTCTAGCAAATGAACCTAGAGTTGAAACTCAGGTGAATTTTATTTATATCTTTGTATCTAGTCGTCTGAAGTGCATTTGGTTAACATGCGCTTCACATATGCAAGTAGAGAGCCCATCCTTCTTGATCAAGAAAATACAGATGATGAGGAGAATGTGGACTATGACATTAATGATTATCTTACTGAGCCTGACGATGCAGTCTTCAAGGGTGATGTTGGCGGCTTTTCTTACATGCCAAGTATACTTTTCTCTGATTGATCTCTTGTAGTTTCTTTGCTTCGATGATTGGTGCTTGTCTATCTCTTTAACAGATGATGAACTCAGATTAGAGACCATGGGTGGAGTTTGAGGTGGTGGCTAATTTTGATGGTGCTTTTAGTGTCTTAGAGTCTGAGCTGATCATCGACATAGTATCCAATCCTACACCTGCACTCATTTTAGTAGCACGACGTAGATTGGTTATTCCTGAGTCATCTGATAAAGATGATAATGCATCAATCTCACAAATTCTAGGAGTTATAAAGGTAGTGTCATCGAGTTCTGAACCTCAATTTGAAGATGACCCAATCGTAGCTGTGGGTGCATTTGATGAGCCAGAGGTCGCAACTATTGATATTGAAGTTGTGCTCACAGATGTGCTGATGACCACCGCATTGGTTGTGTGAACTATTATCCTATTAGCTGAGTGATGCCTATAGTTTCTACAACAATGAACGTTTCTAGCGTGTTGCCCATGCTTGCACCATTCTTATTATCGAGTAGTGAGCAAACACAAATCCTGTCGACCATTGTTTTGACAACTACAGATGCGCTAGTGACCTATACAAAAGTGGGTTCTCCAAGCCATGTGGCAATTCCTTAATCTCATGACTCAGATGGCCTAATTGAGTGGAGATTAGATTCTGAGCAAAAACTTAGTGAAGTTGTTCAACCGAAGTGTTGAATCTGCTTTGGCTATGCAAAAATGTTTATATGCTTGCACTCTTGCTTTGTTGATGAAATAGCTTGGTCTTCTAATGTTGATTGTAGGTCCTATACATACTGAATTGTTCAAGAAGATGATCGACAATCTTGAGCTTCAGTTTCAAGAGTTGTAATGGCTTTATGCAGCTATTGATGGCATTGTTGTGCTTGAATTCTGTCAACTCTCGGTGAAGCATCGTAAGATTGAAGAATCTACTCGTAAGGAGAAGGAGCAGATCAAAATTAAGCTTCAAGGATTGATAGCCTTGCATCAGTTGATGGTAATCAGGCAGAGCTTTGCAACGCCATTTTGGAGAAGAAGGCCATGATCAATGAGGCCAAGATGGCTATTGTTGAAGCTCAAGCATGGTTGGAAGCAGCTCAACAATAGGAGGAGGAGCTTGACCTTAGGTCAACCTAGTTGGCTAAGGAGTGGGATCTCAGATTTGCTGAACTTGAAGCTGAGACAACAAGACTGGCACCTGTTAGAACTCAAGTTGCTCCCATTAATCCTAGGATTCTGAGGGAACGAGCCCTAAAGAATGCTCATGATGTCCGGGATTCTAGGATAGCTAAATATATTGCACGAATAGACTTTTTTTATCTGTATTCTATCTAGAAGCTTTGTAATAAATTAGCATAATAAAAGAACTTTTGCTCCCTTTTTCAGTATATGTATTCAGTAGAGGTGTAATGTTAATGTACCATATTGATATCCTTGCTGGGGAGAAAAAAATGGTAGAACCAAACTGACAAAGGTGTAGTGTTAAAAAGTTTGGTTACGCTAGTACTGTTTAGAGGTGTAGTGTTAACATGACAATATTAGGGTATTTGACAAAGGTGTAATATTGACATGCCAAATACAATGACTGACAGATGAGTAATGTTAACCAATCAGCTTTGAGGGAGTCCGATGGACAACTACCACTTGGAAATGTAATGTTAATTTAACGATAAAAAATCGATGGAAGTGTAATGTTAACTAACCAATTTTTAGCAAGAACAGTTTGACAGAGGTGTACTGTTAACTAGTTGAATGTGAAAAGATATGCCAACAAAGGTGTAATGTTAACTAGTTAAAAATATGGTCTGATAGAGATGTAGTATTAACTAGTTGAATCATTTGAGTGGGAATTATTCATAGGTGTAATGTTAATATGATTGTAGTAATGCATTTGGAGTCAAGCAGTGGTGTGGTGTTAACATGATGACTAGTTAGGGATTTTGATTGGATTTTTAGATTGAGATGATCAATATTTATGGGCAGAGGTGGAACTTAAACATGACTAGAATCTCCATGGGGAGATGAAATTGGTTAGGATCAAGGGTAATATTTTTTGATAAATTTTCCGTCTATTGGTACCATAAACTTATTTTCGTTTTGGTCAATTAGGTGATATGCTCCATTCAAGTAGACTGTCTTTATTACAAATGGACCTTACCATTTGGGTTACAATTTTTCTTTAGTCTTGTGTGTCATGACAATGGGTCGACAAACAACTAAGACTAGGTCAACTTCTTTGAAGGATCGTTCTCTGCTTCTCCTATTGAAGGCTCTTAAGATCTGTGACTAGTAGATCTCAATTTGTTACTAAGCTTGAAGTCTCAATTCATCCAGTGCCTCCAGTTCTTAGAGACGCTTTTGATGATGCTCTTCAGTCATCATCTTCTCGGCTAGGGCAATTCTCAATGATGGCCTAGATTTCCAAAGGGATCATGCCCTCACGGCCATAGACTAAGCAAAAAAGCATGGACCTAGTAGGAGTGAGGACTATTATTTGATAAGCCCATAAACACATTTTGAGTTTCTCATCCCAATCTCATTAGTTGGAGGAGAAAATTTTGATTAAACGTTTAATGATGGTTCTGTTGAAAGCTTCGGCTAAATCATTAGTAGCTAGATTGTATGGCATAGAAGTCATATCTTAAATTCTAACTTATTACAAAATTTAAAGAACGGTCGACTAATAAACTACTGATCGTTATAATGGACAATCCTTCTAGGGATGCCAAATTGATAAATCACGTGGTGCTTCAAGAATTTAACCACATGAAATGTCTTCACCTCTCTAAGGGGAACCTTTTAGCCTATTTACAAAAGCAACTAGTGATGGCCAAAATAAATCAATGACATTTGATAAATGGTGGGCTAATTGGCCCCATGACGTCCATTCTCCACATTTCAAATGGCCATGAGGAAATTCTTAGATGCAATTCTTCTGAAAGTTGGTGTAGAAAATCAGCATGGACTTGACACGCATGACATTGTTTGGCATAAGCGATTGCATCTGCTATCATTGTTGGCTAGTAATAACCAAGATGACGAATTCAATCTTGTATTTTAAGACCTAGTTGATGATCACAACACGTACCATCAAAGGCTTCCTTGAGGGCTTCTTGAACCTCACTTGGTGATAAGGATCGAAGCAACACACAGTCGAATGATCGACGATACAAAGTCTACGTGATAGAATCATAAAAGAAGCATGAAACCCTTCTTTGGATAGATATTGCTTGCTTCAGATTACCTAGTAGTACTCCGAGCATGACATAATCAATAGTCAGGAAACGCCAACCATTAGATTCAAAGTTTAGTGAGTTGGCATCACATGCATTTCATAGCATGTAGGATTTGTTCTAGGAGCATAATTGATGGCTATCCACTGTGATGCGCCTAGTAGACTTGGGAAACAAGGTAAGAATGGCTACAAAGGATGTTAAAGCATCCACTTGAGTGTTTTCAAGAAAAGCTATGTGACTGATGTAGAAGCCTTTGAAGGACTAAGCGAGCTTTATTGCCACCTCATGGTTGGGTATAAGGTCGTTATGGCAGGTCTCATATTCTCCTTTGATCTAATTAACAATTAATTTAGAATTACTATAGTCTTTAAGGTATTTGATTACCATATTTTGAGCATGTTGTAGGCTAATTATGAGGGAATTATACTCAGCCAACATTATTGGAGCATGGCTCGGTCAATGAATAAGCCTGAGGAAGGACATGCTCATGAGGATCGATCAGTGCTACCCCCACTTCTATGATAATTATTCCTTCATCCTGACGCCCCGTCAAAGTAAAGTTATCACACTTGGTGGTTCAAAAAAACATTCATCTCGAAGAATTTATTTGGGATGTCTTCATAGAGTTTAGAAGACTCAGGGATGGGGTGATCCGCCAAAAAGTCAGCTATTGCCTGATCTTTAATTTCTTTATGTAGTACGAATGTTATGTCATATTGTGAAAGCAATATTGCCCATTTGGTTAACTTTGAGTTTAGCGATCTGGGCTCCATCATGAGTATCCATAGAGGATTTACTGTTGAGATGGCATGAATGGATTGACTAGTCAGGTAATACCACATCTTCTAAGCTAAGAAGACCAATGCTAGATATTCCTTTTCGACTGGATTGTAGCAATGCTCGGCTCTAATTATAGTCTGGCTGAGGTAATAAATGGCTTGCTTATGACTCTTATCATTCTTTTAAGCAAGAAGTGCTCCAAGAAAGTGATCCATGGCCTTGATGTAGATTAGAAAAGGTTTACCTAATACTATTGTGGCTAAGACAGGTGACTTCGTGAGATAATTCTTGATCTCATCAAAAGCTCTTTGGAAAGTTTCATCCCAAATAAATGAAACACCTTTCCTCATTAGCCTTTAAAACGGTTGGCATTTTCTAAATAGGTTAGCTATAAATTTGTGGATGTAGGCCAATCGTCCTTATAAACCTCTGAGTTCTTTAAGATTTCTTAGAGGTAGCATTTCTCGGATGGCTTTTACCTTTTTGGGATTGACATGTATTCCTTTAGACGTTATGATAAATCTCGAGAATCAACCTAAAAATATCCCCAAGAAAGATTTAGTTAGGTTCATCTTGAGTTAATATCTTCTCATGATTACAAACACTGTCCTCAAATCATTAACGTGGTCTTCCATGTCACGACTTTTGACTATGAGATAGTCGAGATAACATAATATGGTCTTGCACAAATGTTCATAAAAAATCATGTTCATCACACGTTGATAAGTTACTCTAGTATTTTTTAGACCAAAGGACATTACTGCATAACAAAATACTCTCAAGGGTGTCCTAAAGTTGTATGCTTCTAATTACATGGATGCATTTTGATTTTCTTATATCCAAAAAATCCATCCATGAATGACATCTTTTCGAACCTGCACGTATTGTCAATTATAACATCTATGATAGGGAGAGAGAGGCAAGTAAGAATTAGATCCCTGAAATCAATATAGATACAAATGTTGCCATTCTTTTTCATTACCACTACAATGTTGGCCATCCAATCTAGATATTGCTCTTCATGAATGAATCTATATTCAATGAGTTTATAAATCTCTTTCTAGATCTGCTCCATTAACTCAAAACGAAAGTATCGTTGTTGTTGCTTGACTGGCTTGGGGTAAATATGAAGGCGATGTAAGGTTACATTAGGATCCAACCTAGACATGTCTTCGTAAATCCAATACATCAATGTACTCCTGTAGAAGTTATGAGTTCTTCATCTTTAGCAGATAATAAACTTTCACTGATGAAGATGGGTTTGAAATTGGATTCATCGCCTATGTTGACTTGGACCACTTTATCTTTGATGAGTGGTTTGCTGATTTCAAAGCATGACTCCCACTGTTTTTCAAGATGATTTACCCAAGAATCATTTTTAGAATCTTCAAACACTTTAAATCCGTTAAGATCCGAAGTTAAATTATATGAAGTTATCTTAATGTAAATTTGCCAAACATGGCTCCAATGCTAACATCCGCATCCCAACTGGACGTGTCTGAAGAGCTGCTTAAGAAATCATCAGATGTTATTCCCATTTCTGAATTAGCTTTAAGAGCAATATAACCTAGTCCTTGTTTAGTTCGGTTACAATAATCGAGAGCCACCCCTTCCTATACAGAGAGGATTAGAGGGACTCATGGACCTTGATTGAAATTCAATCCTTATTCTAGAGCAAAATTGTACCCTATTTTTGCTATTATATGCTGGGATTACTGGCTATAACGGGAAAATTTTTATACTACTGGGGCTTCCTCATCTGAGTTCGATAATTGAAGTCGCGCCTCAACTTTTCTAAAGATAATAGGGCCTTAGGCGCCTCTTTTATCTTGGACCGTGAAGGTAGCATCTTCTGAGCTACCCAATTGTTTGTAAGTTGAGTAAGACTCATTTATAGGCATGTACAAAGCCTTTTCTGGGGATAAACCTAGACATCGAAGTTTTGACTCTTGAGTTTCATACTTAGAGTCTAAAGAGTAGTCATGAATAAACCTTTCACCATTAAGGATCTAGTCGCTCTGATCTCTAACTGACTGGTCGATACAGGGGGACCTCAAGGGTAATTACAAGTGCTTCAATTTCCCAGATTAGATCATCATTTGGATCTAGTTCATCATCCGCTTCATTACCACTGTCTTCATTCATTGAGGATGACAATCTTATTGGCCTTCTTGTTTTGATGATGTTTAACAAACAATTTACTTCTAAT
>BQKN01001069.1:60330-77857 GCA_022839385.1 Asparagus kiusianus | reverse complement strand
GGGAGTGGGGAGCGGAGACGTAGGACGGAAGGTCCGAACTCCGTGATCATATTGATTGTTTGAGTTTGTCTTTGGCGCATTTGCTTTTGCACTTATCTTATATCGCCAATTGTGCATTGCTCATTATTTCATCCACTATCTAGTTCATATTGTTTACCCTTGTGTTAGTTTACATATCCTTGTATATATCATATTGTATATCTCTTTGGTAGGATATATCACCTTGTGTTAGTTTTATATCCTTGCACATACATTGCCTATATCTCTTTGTTAGGATATATCTTATTGTTCATATTGATTATCCTAGTTCATATAACTTGTTATATTTCATACTTGCTAGGATAACTTGTTAATTAATTTTAATTAGCATTTAATCGGATTAGATTAGCATAAGACCCTAATCACCCCCCCTTTAGGGTCTAACAAATCTCAATCATATGATTATCATCATACAAGAGACAATCGTTAAAGTAAAACTCTACCCCTTTAAAGGGATGCTTTTCAGCATCGATCTTTTGTTGAACCCCCTACTCATCGATGTACTTAAAACATTGATGAAGCATTGATGGAACACTCATGTTGGCATGGATCCACGGTCATTCAAGAAGAAGTTGCAGGGTGTTTTAACATTAATGACGTAACAAGTAACCTCCATCTTCAAATCATTGATTTGATACTAAAGGCAGATCTTCCCAAGAGATCGACTACTACTTGAATTAAAACTAGAGATAGTGATGGTAGTTTTTGAGATCTTGTGGAGGGGAATACCCAAGAAGCTCAAAAGTCTTCGTGAAATTATGCTCAACGCAAAACCTAGGTCGATATGAATCCTCTTGACCTTCACTAACCCAACATACCCAATATAGTAAAGGGATCAGTTGTGATGGTGATCTTTGATGAACATATATTCTGGAGTAATGGTGATGTAAGGTACCTGTTGATGATAGTGATAAAATTGTTTGTTGTCTTCCTTCTAAAGAGGCTCCATCATGTTGGTTAGAAATGCCTCACTATCATTCAAAGCTTCTTTCAAAGTCTCTCTCATTTTCTTAGACAAAGTAAAAAATTTAAATAAGGTTATATGAACCAAGATATTGGCTTTAGAATTGTCCGAGGGGTGTTGTAAGGCCTTATCAAACTGAGTCTCTTTTTGCTTGGATGGTTTAGGTTGCTTGGAGAGTCCTGGCTGATCATAGTTCTTCAAGTAATCTCGACCAGACCTTGCCTCCGTCATAATAACTCTCTCTTCCTCTAAGTTAGTATGTGAGGAAACTCATAGAGGTTCCTCTCTAATGCATAGATGACATTGCAGAACTTCATCTTGTGCTTGCTCTTTGACTTGAACTTTGGAAGAGCCTAATGTTCATCTTTGAGAAGGTCGGGATGTAACCGCATTATTTCATCTCTTGCTATAGTACAAGAGACCAAGCCTTGGCTTTATTTTTTTTGTTGATCATGATTGACTATTTCCATCCTTTCCGTGGGAATGCGAACAACTCTATTTTGGGTTTGAAATTCTGTCATAGGGCCAAATTTGAGAGTCACCATATTGGTAGTGACTTCTTTTGCTAAGACTTGAGCTTGAGAATCCCCGATTCAATAAAATTCTATACCTTATCCTTGAGGATATAATAATTCTTTGTTGGATGCCTCAACATTCAATGAAATTTTATATTTCCCCTTTGAAGAACATGGGTTGCAAAGCTAATCGGAGTTGTTCAAACATCTTCTCTAAATGCTCAAACTACTCATCCGAAGCCTTCCTCTATGGCATCTTCTGAGTAAGAAGATCCTCTCAATCTATCATATTTACTACCTAGTGTTGCTCCTGACTTGAGCTTGGAGTGGCATTCGACACTATGGCTGAGTTGACGTTACTAGAAATGAGTTGGTCAACTTAGGATGGAGGTCGTGGTGCTCAGTTTGGAGGAGTGAGTAGTTAAAAAGAATTGCTGCCCCACCTTGATCTGGTGGGATGACATACACCATCGGTTTCTAGCAACATATATTTGATGCCTAGAGAATAGCTTAGGTCAGACAGGCTATCCGTATGTTCATTCATCTCTAGAAATAACACTAGTCATATTGACTATGAACTCTAGAAGTCTACCCTTTCAGCCGTGTCATCGTGTTTTAGTCTGAACCTCTAATGGTTTAGGGTTATGACTTAGACGACTAAAAACTAATTGCTTTTTAGGAATAAGTTTGCATTGGCAATTCTTTTGAATAGCTAGAACAACTTCTCTAAGGGTCGCACAATGATGACATTGGCAAGCTTTCTTTAGAGATAGGAACTCTCTCAGATTACCAGTAGATCTAAATTGGTGGCTCTCTTTAGAGCTAACTTCACCGCTTTGAGTTTTGTCATGCGAACATTGCTTATGGTGACATTAGCCAGACTTTCACTTAGTGATATTGGATAAATCATAATTCATGATTTATTCCCTTGCGAGAATACAGATGAGGGGTTACCCCCATTCTTTGCCTCTATGGATGAAGCAAAGAGAGTATCGTGAGATGCTTTAAATCGAACTCCTAAAGGAGTTGTGGACTGATGTCTAAAGTTAGAAGATGTAAGCATGTATGGACCATCACTCAGGATGAAAGTTTATTGTTATTTGCTTTAGGCGACATATGTTGGCTTTCAAAAAAGCTCAAATCATTTTTTGTGAAGTTTGCCTCTACATACTGGGGGGTGTCAATTTTGACCTTGAATTTGTATTGCAGTGAATTTTGTGGTAGCTTCTAATGATGGTCATTGATGATTGGTTTGAGGAAATGAATTCTTCATTCTTAGCTTGGTCAAATTCAACAACTAGTGAATCAGTAAAATACTCGAGTGTCTTAGTATCAGACTGCGATACAACTTTCTCATTAGAGGAAGAGGTATTCCTTAGCGGAGTCACCACCTTTTTTGGGTCTTCTGAATTATAATTAGCTCATATTACGATTCAAGACAGCCTTCTAAAATTTTTTATTGTATTATTGACGGTCAGACTAAAATGATAGGTCTTTTGCTGATTGGCATCTAACTTGGTTGCTTAGAAGATATCCTAGTCTTTGTTTACAACCAAAAGAAAAGAAACCCAAGTATGCCTCTGGTGATCCGAGTGTCTTCTATCCTTTTGAATAAATAATCTCCTTCTTCTCTTATAGGCTAAGAGAGAAAGAGAGAGAATTAATGACCTTAATTATAGATTAAGTAATCATTAAAGTAGAAGATAGTAGGAAAGCAGTTATCACCTTAAAAATAGCTCTCAAATAGCTAATTTGTCAAAGTTTGTTGATTAATTGGTTGGCGAAGCTCACTTGGACATGGGTGGACTATCGCTTCTAATTCATAGGCGATGTGGCCCACGTGGGTAGCTGCGGTTGAAGTTTGCTAATTGACTGGTTGGCAAACTTCTCTAGAAAAAGTATTCAGTTGGCGAACTTTACTTGTGAGTTTGAATTCAGTACATAATTTGACTCGTGAGATGGCCAACTCAATGATGCTTTTCCACTCAGCCTAAAGTCCAAATTAGAAGTCGACCCACTCTTGATTTGGTCGGGTCGAGTTGAGATAAATTATGTGGTGAGGTTCACATGTTAAGTTATGCAAACCCCACTATAACTTGTTATTAGCTCAAATTTAAGCACATTTGAAGTGTTTTAGCCCATGGCTGTTTACTTCTTGGATCTAAGTTGAACATTAGTCTAGATGAAGTATATTTTTACCCATCTACAAGGCCCTACAAATCTAAAAGCCCTACTAGGATGTGAGCATAGCTGACCTCGGAAAGGTCATGGGTTCCAGACCCACATTAGGTGCTAAAAAAAAGAGGTCTAGGCTTTGAACTAGGACTCGACAAAATTGCAGCTCAATTGGACCTTAGCTCCAACTCTTTCATAACGCAAGTCAAGTGATCCAAGAAAAAAAGTGAAAGAAGATGGTTTGTAAAGATCCTTGCCAAGTTAAAGGCGGCTTAGATTGTAAAACCCCAATAATTTATGAATAATATAAATAATGTGTGATAAATTATGATTATGTGGATATTTAGTATGATAAATATCATTTAATGGTATATGAGTATAATACCATGTGTTTTGAGTATGAACGAGTTCATATATGAGAGAGAAAAGAGTTGAAACATGCTCAAATGGCCAAATATATGGAAGCTGAAAATGTCCGGTCCGGTCGACCACCACGGTCGACCGCAGCCCGGTCGACCGCCACGGTCGACCGCGATAGCTGTAGTTTGTTTTTCTCCTGTTTTGAGTTAGTTTCGGATTTCTAAACCCATATCCATTTTCCCCTGATATATATATGAGTTTTTCACGTTTTTCTCAGTCTTCCTAAGAACCCTAATAGCCTCTAAACCCCCCAAATCCTAGTTTGATTTCTTGGAGAAGATTGGAGGCTTTCAAGTTGGGTTTTTGTTGATTTTTAGCTTTTGGAGTGAAGATCTCCTTTGACGTTGCTTCTAACACATTTCCCTACAACCCCAGGCGAGTATCATCTCTGCTAATCCCCCTCCTAGTTTTTAAAACATTTTTAAAGAGTTTTAAATATGTTTTGTAGAGCCTAAATGACTAGTTTATGAATAAAGTCAATCTCTTTTGTATTATATGTATAAAGATTAAGTCTTTTCATACTAAAAAGGTTGAGAACGTTTTTACAAATGTGATTTAGATCTGTTGATGATTTTAAAACATGGTTAATCTAAAGAAAGAAGTTTGATTCGTTGTTTTGAGCTTTTATGCATATTTTTATGGTTTTGAATACAAATCTAATGCATAAAATCATGTTTATAATTGTTGAGTTGTTTCCAGATGTTCATATCTGCTGTGACATGTTTGCATACAAGTTTCATGAAGATTTAATCATGTTTGAATCACAAAAATACGACGCGAACACGACATACACAAAAAAATTAAGAATCTAGAATCAGGGTTCACGGTCGACCGCCACGGTCGACCGCGTGCAGGACAGAGACCTAGGTAGTCTCTGGAGCCCGTCGTGGTCGATCGCCACGGTCGACCGCCAGTCTATTTTGGCTGTGCATGTTTATAAGGGTTGGAATTTGGATGTCGAATGGATTTCTCGACCTTATGATAATAGACTATGATATTAGTGATTGTTAAACACCTGGGATTATGGTGAACTTCAGATGTAGTCACGCACACCAGGATTTTGTGCATGTATGCTAGATTGTGTTACATTGACACACTTTCGACATGAGATAATTTGATAAACACATATTGAATAATGTTGTTCTATACGTATCCGGAAATAGGGAGATGAAACCTATTTGCCACAGAACGATTGAGTAAGAGTATTACAAAAGTATCGTTATTACACGTATCGGTAATAGGGAGATAATAAAACCTATTGCCACAGAGCGATTGAGTAAGAGCATTACAAGAGTATCGCTATAGCACAAGATGATGCACACATAGATATTTGATTAGTTATAAGTTTTATCTTCATGATAGATTGCCCACGAGTAGGGTATTTCCTTTAAAATTTTGATACACCCATTATGAACGGCAGATATTTTTGTTTTAACAATTGTTGATATCCTCTTATGTTAGAGCAGATCACTCGGACGTAGTTCGAGATAAGATGATTATTCTTTATGTTAGAGTTTGGGGTATTTATCATTGATTATTTGTTTTTTATTCATAGAGAGTTATATGAATGATTTGATATATGTATGTACTGACTCTATTTTTCTATATACTCCTACCCCTTCCCCTGGGGAGAGGTAGTGATGATCTCACTAGCTTTTTTGATGCTCATTGTTTCCCCTCTTTCAGGCAGCGAGTCTGACGCACGGAGAGTCGTAGGTTGATGGGACATTTAGTTATCTGTTTAGCTATTTATTATATTTTGTAGTTATTGCAGAACTCCACATATAGTCGATTATTTTCAGACTCTAGATTGGTATTTTATTTCATAGAGTTATGAGCTATTGTAAGACTTTGTTTATTTGACTCATTGTATTTGAGATTTAGTTCAGACTCAGAGATATATCTATTTCATTCTTATTGGGCTCATTATTAATATTTCTTATGCTTCTTCTGTGTATATTCGGTGTTGTTCTATTTCTAGTTTTGCTTGTCTGTACCTTCATCTATTTATTATTTCCACTAGAGAGATAACGATTGTGATGGTGAAACATATCGTAGCATGGTGTTGGTGCTTGGCAGGTTTGACAATCCGGGTTTTACTTGGGACTGCAGCCTTGTGTGAACCCTGCGGCGTCACAGTTGGTATCAGAGCCATAGTTCAGCATCCTTAGGATCATTCCTGTGTCATATTGTGGAGTTTAGGATAGAGTTTCCTAGGGATCATGTATACAGTCCGCTAGGAATCCTTAGCATGAGTGAGGACGTACTATATATGTACACGAAAAATCTAATATTTTTTTATGATGATCTATTTGCTTTGAATAATAGCGCATGATATGAGATATATGTGATACGATTTACTTATTGGTATATGTTATATCCTTCATGCTTGAGATCTAATTTACTGCGTAATAAGCTCTATTTTGGAATTATAGATGTCCGGAAGATGTTGTGGATGCCGAGTTTCTCATGCTCAGGGAGTTAAGCAGGAAGATAGGGAGCCCGAGCCACAGCAGGCTCCGCAGTACCTAGTGGATCTCATAGCACCATTGGCAGCTCGTATGGCGGCTATTGAGGAGCAGTTAGCAGCCCAGGTTCGTCAAGAGCCTTCCGTTCATGAAGAGACACCCGTTCAGGAATCATCTATTCGGGAGGAAATACCAGAGAGGGCACCAGTGGTCCCACCAACACCGCCAGTTGATAACAGAGCAGCTAATCAGGAGGCTTGGCTCCGTTTAGTTGAGAGGTATCAGAAGTTGAAAGCACCTGAGTTCCACGGTTCGACAGATTCTATTGTTGTACACAAGTGGAAAGAGGATGTGAGTAACATCTTGGATATGCAGAGGCTAGCGGCTTTCAGCATCAAAGGCAATGCAGAAGGATGGAATAGGCTCTGTTTCACCCCAGAGCAGAGGATGACGGTTTCATGGGAGACCTTTATATATCTTTTTGATGAGCAGTATGTTTCGGCTACAGCGAAAGCCAGAAAAGAGTTAGAGCTGGCTCATCTAAAGCAGGGGGATATATCTGTCATGGACTTTGAGAGTAAGTTCCTGTCATTACTTAGATTCATCGGTATGTGGCACACAGAGGAGCGCCAGGCTTAGATATTCTTGATGGGACTTCATCCGGGGTTACGCTGGTACGTAGTGTCTCGGAGGTTTCGTTCAGCACAGGAGGTGGTAGATGCTGCCATGGCTCAGGAGATAGGTATAACCTTATTCATCAAGGGCAAGGACAACGGTAAGTCAGGACAGTCCGAGGACAAAGGAAAGGGTAAGAGACCATTTGGAGGCTCAGGAGGACCCTACCAGCAGGGTAAGGGTCTACATCAGCAGGGTCTCCATAAGAAGGGCTATCAGCAGGACCAGAGAGCACAGCAAGACCGCCGATTCCAGGGAGCTTGTTACAATTGTAACAAGATTGGGCACCGAGCAGCCGAGTGCCATAGCGCACCCGCAGCAGGAGGCCAACAGGGCAGGACTCAGTAGCAGCAGCAGAACCGCGCTCAGGGACGCGATCAAGGCCAGCAGCTGAGGATAGAGGTACCTCTAGCAGTCCCGAGGATTGAGGGACATGTTCAAGTAGTCCAGGAGACCCAGCAGAGGCAGATGGCACCATTCACTCCAGGTGATGCAGAGCAGCAGACCGGTAGAGTGTATGCAGTGGTACCTCGCGATCAAGGCGCGAGTGGAGCTGTGGTTGAAGGTACATTCCGTGTGAATTCCTTTCCAGCATGTATTCTTTTTGATTCTGGTGCTTCACATTCTTTTATCTCATATGATTTTTCGATTAGACTTCGGCTTGTAGCTCAGCCGTTAGATTTTCTATTATTTGTATCTACTCCGTTGGGAGAGATGTCTCTGTTAGAGAGTGTTTGTATGAGATGCATTGTGAGCTTGGACGATTCTGAGTTCGCGATTGATTTGATCATGTTGCATATGTTTGAATTCGATGTGATTCTTGGTATGGATTGGCTATCTTCCTACCATGTGAGTATCGACTGTTTTGCGAAAATAGTTAGTTTGAGAGCATTTGATCCAGAGGCAACCAGTTTGCGGAGTTATTTCTAGCGTACATAGAGGAGGCGATATTACGGGATCGGAACACAGATTTGAGTGAGATGTGAGTAGTCTCAGATTTCTAGGATGTCTTCCAGGACATACCAGGATTACCTCCAGTGAGAGAGGTCGAGTTTTGCATAGAGTTGCAACCAGGCACCGCACCGATTTCCCGAGCTCCTTACCATATGGCGCCTGCTGAGAGAGGGAGCTACAAATCCAGATCGATAAGTTGTTGTCTCAGGGCTTCATTCGACGGAGTCATTCTTCGTGAGGAGCACCGGTCCTCTTTGTGAAGAAGAAGGATGGGAGTATGCGATTATGTATAGATTATCGCGAGTTGAACAAGGTCACTATCCGTAACAGGTACCCATTACCATGGATTGACGACTTGTTCGACCAGTTGTGGGGAGCGCCATATTTCTCGAAGATAGATCTTCGTTCTGGTTATCATTAGTTACGAGTTCGGGAGATGGATATTCCTAAGACCGCTTTCTTGACTCGATATGGGTCTTTCGAGTTTCTTGTCATACTATTTGGGCTGACCAATATACCCGTAGTATTCATGGATTTGATGAATCAGGTTTTTCGTCCGTACTTGGACCAGTTTGTGATAGTCTTCATCGACACTATTCTTATCTACTCGAGGTCGGAGGCAGAGCACAAGCAGCATTTGAGGTTAGCATTACAGATATTGAGAGAGCACCAGTTGTATGCTAAGTTTAGCAAGTGTGAATTCTGGTTATCAGGGGTCAGATTTTTAGGCCATGTGATTAGCCGGGAGGGCATTACAGTGGAACCGGCTAAGGTAGAAGCCGTACTTGATTGGCAACCACCTAAGACAGTTACCGAGATTCGTAGTTTCTTAGGCCTGGCAGGCTATTACAGAAAATTCATTCAGGACTTCTCGAGGATTGCCACACCACTTACACGTCTTACTAAGAAGGGTGTACAGTTCATTTGGAGCATAGAGTGCCAGAAGGTATTTGAGACATTGAAGACTAAGTTGACTTCAGCACCAGTATTGGTTATTCCTAGCAGTGATAAGACTTTTGTTGTCTACACTGATGCATCCTTATCGGGTCTTGGCGGTCTATTGATGCAGACTTAGAGAGTCGTAGCCTATATTTCGAGATAGCTGAGGACTCATGAGCAGAATTATCCCACGCACGATTTGGAGCTAGCAGCAGTGGTCTTTGCACTAAAGGCGTGGAGACATTATTTGTACGGAGTGTAGTTTAAGTTATTCACAGATCACCAGAGCCTGAAGTACCTCTTCTCACAGAAAGAACTCAACCAGAGGCAACGGCGATGGGTAGAGTTTATTAAGGATTATGAGTTTTCTATACAGTATCATCCGGGAAAGGCGAATGTTATAGCAGACGCGTTGAGTAGGAAGCGTCGTCGTGGACTAGCAGCTTTGAGGTGTTCACTATATTGGGATCTTTATACCTTCAGCCATTTTGATTTCAGGCCAGAGATTGGCGGGAGCCGTGTGTTCTTAGGAGCGTTATCTGTACAGCCATCTTGGAGAGATAGAGTAGTCGGAGCTCAGTTAGAGGATTCTTGGATTCAAACCCGTAAGGGGGAGATCTCCAAAGAACCCAAGGATGATTGGACTATTGGAGTAGATGGAGGCCTTATGATGAAGGGCAGGATTGTTATGCTGAACAATCTACAGCTGAAGAGGGAACTATTTGACGAAGCTCATCACAACAGATATACAATGCACCCAAGCACGATGAAAATGTACAAGGATCTGAAGAGGTATTTTTGGTAGAGTGATATACACAGAGAGATTTTAGATTATGTGGCTAAGTGTTATACCTCCCAACAGGTTAAGGCATAACATTAGAGACCTGCATGAACCCTACAGACTTTACCCATTTCCGAGTGAAAGTGGGCAGATATTTCCATGGATTTCATAGTGGGGTTGCCCAAGTCAAAGAAAGAAAATGATTCTATCTGGGTTATAGTGGATAGATTGACCAAGTCTGCACATTTCTTACCTGTGAGGATGACTTATACGGCAGATACGTATGCAAGGATCTTCATTCGGGAGATTGTTAGATTGCATGGAGTTTCGGAGATGATTGTATCAGGTCGGGGCTTAGTCTTCACATCTCATTTTTGGAGGAGTTTTTAGGATGCTTTTGGTAGTCAGTTGTCATTTAGCAGTGTTTTCCACCCCCAGACAAACGGTCAGACCGAGAGGGTAAATCAGGGTAGCTGGGAGCGTGCGTTATAGATTTTCAGGGTAGCTGGGAGGATCACATCCCACTGATTGAATTTGCATATAATAACAGTTATCAAGCTACTATCGGGATGGCACCGTATGAATCTTTGTACGGGAGACCTTGCAGATCGCTTATATGATGGGCAGAGCCAGAGGATAGTCTATTGATTGGTCCAGAGTTAGTTAGACAGACCACAGAGAAAGTGGCATTGATTCGAGAGCGCATTCTTACGGAGCAGAGTCGGCAGAAGAGCTATGCAGATCAGCGGAGATGACCTTTAGAGTTCCAGGTCGGAGACTTAGTCATGTTGAAAGTATCACCGATGAAGGGCGTTCAGCGATTCGGTAGACGAGAGAAGCTTGCCCCGAGATATGTTGGTCCTTTCAGGATCATCGAGCGCATTGGAGTTGTTTCTTATAGATTAGAGCTTCCATCATCGATGTCGAGTGTACACGATGTCTTTCATGTCTTGATGCTTAAGAAGCATCGGCGGGATGATGAGCAGCAGAGAGTGATTGACTCACAAGAGATTAAGATTCAGGATGATTTAACTACCGTAGAAGTACCAGTATGCATACTTGATAGAGAGAATAAAAGGCTTAGAAATAAAGTTATTCCATTAGTGAAAGTCCGGTAGAACCAGCAAGGAACCGAAGAGATTTCTTGGGAGCGCGAGGAGAATGTTCGTCGCGACTACTCGTACCTGTTTGGACAGGTATGATGTTAATATGCTTATATGACTTGATAGTTATCATTATCTATGATTGTTTAGTCACATTTATATTTTTCTTTAACACTAGAATGAGGATATTTTTATCTGATCCTTAATCAATTGAAGTATATGGTATATACATAAGGGTTTCCTTGTTTGGATTATTTCGCTCGACGTACCAATTTCGTTTAGTTAAGGACTTAGGTAAGAATGTTTGCATTCTAGGTTGTTAACTTTAAATATCATTGTGCTAACACTATGTGATGTGTGCAGAAGGAATTCTTAATATGAATTACACATTCTTAATGTGTTTTCCCAGTTATTGAGCTTTGAGATGCGACTATGGAATTTCGAGGATGAAATCCTCTTAAGGGGGGTGAAGGTAAAGCCCCGATAATTTATGAATAATATAATTAATGTGTGATAAATTATGATATGTGGATATTTAATATGATGAATATCATTTAATGGTATATGAGTATAATACCATGTAATTTGAGTATGAACGAGTTCATACATGAGAGAGAAAAGAGTTGAAACATGCACAAATGGCCAAACATATGGAAGATGGAAATGTCTGGTCCGGTCGACCGCCACGGTCGACCGCCACGGTCGATCGCAATACTTGCAGTTTATTTTTCTTCTGTTTTGAGTTGGTTTCGGATTTCTAAACCCATATCCGTTTCCCCCTGATATATATGAGTTTTTCACGTTTTTCTCAGTCTTCCTAAGAACCCTAACAGCCTCTAAACCCCCCAAATCCTAGTTTGAATTTTTGGAGAAGATCGGAGGCTTTCAGATTAGGTTTTTGTTGATTTTTGGCTTTTGGAGTGGAGATCTCCTTCAACATTGCTTCTAACACATTTTCCTACAACCCCAGGCGAGTATCATCTCTGCTAATCCCCCTCCTAGTTTTCAAAATATTTTTAAAGAATTTTAAACATGTTTTGTAGAGCCTAAATGACTAGTTTATGAATAAAGTCAAGCTCTTTTGTATTATATGTATAAAGATTAAGTCTTTTCATGCTAAAAAGGTTAAGAACGTTTTTACAAATGTGATTTAGATCTGTTGATGATTTTAAAACATAGTTAATCTAAAGAAAGAAGTTTGATTCGTTGTTTTGAGCTTTTATGCATATTTTTAGGGTTTTGTATACAAATCTAATGCATAAAATCATGTTTATAATTGTTGAGTTATTTCCGGATGTTCATATCTGCTGTGACATGTTTGCATACAAGTTTCATGATGATTTAATCATGTTTGAATCACAAAAACACGACGTGAACACGACATAGACAAAAAAAATTAAGAATCTGGAATCAGGGTTCACGGTCGACCGCCACGGTCGACCGCGTGCAGGACAGAGACCTGGGTAGTCTCTAGAGCCCGTCACGGTGGACCGCCACGGTCGTCCGCCATGGTCGACCGCCAGTCTGTTTTGGTTATGCATGTTTATAAGAGTTGGAATTTGGATGTCGAATGGATTTCTCGACCTTATGATGATAGACTATGATATTAGTGATTGTTAAACACCTGGGATTATGGTGAACTTCAGATGTCGTCACGCACACCGGGATTTTGTGCATGTATGCTAGATTGTGTTAGATTGACACACTTTCAACATGAGATAATTTGATAAACACATATTGAATAATGTTGTTCTATACGTATCCAGAAATAGGAAGATGAAACCTATTTGCCGCAGAACGATTGAGTAAGAGTATTACAAAAGTATTGTTATTACACGTATCGGTAATAGGGAGATAATAAAACCTATTGCCGCAGAGCGATTGAGTAAGAGCATTACAAGAGTATCGCTATAGCACAAGATGATGCACACATAGATATTTGATTAGTTATAAGCTTTATCTTCACGATAGATTGCCCACGAGTAGGGTATTTCCTTTAAAATTTTGATACACCCATTATGAACGGCAGATATTTTTGTTTTAGCAATTGTTGATATCCTCTTATGTTAGAGCAGATCACTCGGACGTAGTTCGAGATGAGATGATTGTTCTTTATGTTGGAGTTTGGGGTATTTATCATTGATTATTTGTTTTTCATTCATAGAGAGTTATATGAATGATTTGATATATGTATGTACTGACTCTATTTTTCTATATACTCCTACCCCTTCCCCTTGGGAGAGGTAGTGATGATCTTGCTAGCTTTTTTGACGCTCGTTGTTTCCCCTCTTTCAGTCAGCGAGTCCGACGCACGGAGAGTCATAGGTTGATTGGACATTTTAGTTGTTCGTTTAGCTATTTATTATATTTTGTAGTTATTGCAGAACTCCACATGTAGTCGATTATTTTTAGACTCAAGATTGATATTTTATTTCATAGAGTTGAGAGCTATTATAAGACTTTGTTTATTTGACTCATTGTATTTGAGATTTAGTTCAGACTCAGAGATATATCTATTTCATTCCAGTTGGGCTCATTATTAATATTTCTTGTGCTTCTTCTTAGTATATTCGGTGTTGTTCTATTTCTAGTTTTTCCTATCTATACCTTCATCTATTTATTATTTCCACTAGAGAGATAACGATTGTGATGGTAAAATATGTCGTAGCATGGTGTTTGGTGCTTAGAAGGTTTGACAATCCGGGTTTCACCTGGGACTGCAGCCTTGTGTGAACCCTAGGGCGTCACATAGATCGCCTCATCACTCTAGATGATGAGGTGGATAAGGCTGCACCAGAGTGGGTCTCGGTCTTAGAGGCTCCTCCAATTTCCCCACTCAAAATTATTAACGTGGGTAGTGAGTCCCCTAGATAGCTACTGAACAAGGAGTAGTTAAAGAGAATCTTTCTATCTTGGAGTCGATAGATGTTGAGACCCTAACTAGGGGGTGAGGAAGTAAGTGTTGGTGCATAGGGTTAGCCAAGAGAGGGCCGCAGACCTTTCAAGGGAGCTAGGAAAGGACTGACCATAGAGGAACCATTCGCTAGAGAAGAGCCAATTGCCGTGGAGGAGGAATCGGTTGTGGAGGTAGAGTGGGCTACAATAGAGGGGTCAACTTCTCAGGATGCTCTGCAAGGGGTTCAGAATGAATGGCCCCTGCTTCATATATCGGTGAGCTCACCCATCTCTAGTGGGAAAAGATGATGGTGACTCTGATTCAGATGAGAATGTTTTTGTCCCAGTTTGTTGGCTAGACTCGAGGGGGTTGGTCCTAAAATTAAGGTCTAACTAGGCCAAAGTAGTCAAGAAGTTTCTCCTCCTAATTATCAGACTTTGTTGGGCAGGATACCCAATGTTGTCCTTCATCAAGCTCTTCAGAGCTATCTCATTAGAGAGACACTCATAGAGATTGAGTTATTCAATTAATATGAGCAACCCTAGGAGCTCTTCGTCAAGCTCCAAGGGAGGTGAAGACTCATAAGGAGGCTAGAGAAGTGGCTGAGCTGCTAGTAGCTACAAAGGGAGTGAGCTAGATGAGCTCAAGAGGGGTTTAGTTGAGGTGGAGCGTGAGTTGACTCATCGGGATGGGGAGATTAGGGCCCTTATTGAAGCTTCTCGACAGTAAGTGGCACATCTTGCTAAGGTGCAGAATGAGATAAAGGGTTTCTTGGGGGTATCTTAACCACTCTTATCATGACTTGGGCCTTTCCGAGGAGAGAATTAAATACCTCAAGTAAAAAGTGAAACAGAAAAGAGGGAGAGCGAAGATGCTTATGAGCAGGATCTAGTGGCTCATCTTAACTCTGAGGGCATTAGGGAAATGCTAAAGAAGGAGGCGGCTCTTTACGAGAATATCTGACAAGAACCTTCTAGGGTTGCTCAAAAGGCCGAGCAATAATGTAACTCCCTCCTCGCTCAGGTCCGGAT
Source organism: Asparagus kiusianus (assembly GCA_022839385.1). Classification (NCBI taxonomy): domain Eukaryota; kingdom Viridiplantae; phylum Streptophyta; class Magnoliopsida; order Asparagales; family Asparagaceae; genus Asparagus; species Asparagus kiusianus. The sequence goes on along the minus strand of BQKN01001069.1, from coordinate 62,897 downwards.
GCTACTGGACCAAGGGCCCTTCTTGGAGTCAAACACCTACCAGATAAAAATAGTTGAGGCATATCACAATGATACTCTTAGAAACATGGAGGATCTTCTTGCTTGCAAAGGTGAGGTTCGAAACCTGATACATCAACCTCTCCATGAGCTCAAGACCAACCCCGACTGATTGAAATATCCTTCTACATCTACATCCTCAAGGAAATCAAGATGGTAGGAGGAGAATTATGACCAGTAAGGGATATCGACGAGGCAGCCATCAGGTTTGATGAAGACATGACTAAAGACTCTGGTGGTGAAGCCAGTTTATCTTCCTTATCTAGCCCACTAGTAACCACCCACCCCCCTCCCCCCAACTAACACTCCCACTTCAAGTTCCACTCCTACTCTAGCTTCTGTTGTGGGTACTGCTTCAACTCTGTAAAACCCCGAAATTTCTATAATGAGTATATGTGAATTATTAATAATAAATAATTCCCTCATGATGAATAGTATATATATATACATATATACATATCAGATGAAAGTGATTATCTGTGCTTGAGAACCCATTAAATATTTCTATGTGAGTGAAATCGAGTGTATATCTAGCTTTGTATATGCCTAGCAGCAGCAGGCATTTTTCTGCTGCGCGGTCGACCGTAGCGGTCGACCGCGGCAGTCGACCGCACAGCGGTCAGGGTGTTTTCCCAGGTTCGGGTTCAAGCGGGTTTCGGGTTAGGTTTGTGGTTTGGTATATATGCTTATGTACCCAAGAGAGCCCCTTTTGGATCTGATATCAGTAACCCTAGCCCCTTCTTCTCCCTAAAACCCTAGATTTTCGTTTTTGGTGATTTTGGAGGAGTTGCAAAGGATTTTCAGTGGAATTTTGGGATTTCAGTGAAGGGGATCAACCTCCTGCAGATCTAGGGCTTTTGTCAACACCTGAGGCGAGTAACTTCTCGCCCACCCCCCACCCCCTTTTGTTTTCATGTCAAGACTTGAGTTTTATTGGGTTTCATTGAGCCAAATTCGTATTTTTGAATAGCTAGTAGATCATTGTGGCATAAAGTATGAAATTGGGGTATTATTTATTTTTAAAACTCACCAATGATTTCTGTTAAAAGATCTAGATCTGAAAATATCTAAAAAGGAATAAAAACATTGTTTTTATTGTTAACGATGGGTAGATCATGTTTATATATATATGGGTTCTTGGTGATAAAATTTTTAAAGGTTTAAATCCGTGATTTACTGCCTCATGACATTTTTTTTCTTATGCTAAGTTTTTGTTAAATAGAATAGTTACAGGTTTAGAAGCTGACAGAAACTCAGATCTGAGTTTCTGTCTGCCTCGCGGTCGACCGCACCGGTTGACCGTTGGGCGCGCAGCAAGGGCAGAGCCCACCTGCTCTCTGCGCGGTCGACCGGAGCGGTCGACCGTGACATCTTTGTGGTCGACAACACCGGTCGACCGAGAATATCTCTGCTGAATAGTGAGGCTCGTGTCCGTATGCGGTCGACCGAGTCGGTCGACCGCCGCCCAGTTTCATGCACTATTTGTTTTGCTGTATGTTTTATGTGTTCGGGGGTATTGCCTCGATTGTCTAACACTAGTTTTGGTTTTTGCCATATATCTGTGCATGATAGATGACTTGTGAGTACAAAAGTTAGAATCATATGCCGAGAGGAGTGTGAAACTTGTATAAGTATATCTTTTCACATAACTCCTCGATAATTTGCTATTTGGTCAAAGTATCGGGCAAAACTACATTATTTCAGTCCTCGTGTTGGACTATAATCCCTTAAAGTCCTCGTGTTGTACTATAATCCATTTCAGTCCTCGTGTTGGACTATAATCCATTTTAGCCCTTGTATTGGACATTTACCATCTTAATCATGTGTCGACAAGTTATTAAGTTATGAGCATGACACTTATCTGTGACAGGACATGACACTTATGAAATACCGGACCCTTGGCACTTATTTGGTTATGACAGGACACAGTAGTTTATGTTCTGAGACGGATTGCTTTTCTCTTTATTATTGTTTCTGTATTAGACTTTGGGTTTGGTATTTAGGGATTTACAATTTGAGATATAAGGTATATACATGAGGGTTTCCTTATTTGGATTATTTCACTCGACGTACCTATGCTCGTGTTGTAAATTTCTAAATACTAAAATCCCTTTTTGTTTAAGACTTATGTTTTGAGACTTATTATGTATTGACTGTATTTTCATATACAACGAGCCTTGTTCCCTTGGGGTTGGTTGTGATGTTACTCGCTAGCGCTTTGACGCTCGTTGTCCCTCCCCATTTTAGGTAACGAGTCAGGAGCCCGGAGAGTCGCAGGTTGATGGCGACACACCTTAGTGTCAGCTGTTTAGCTATACTTATGTTGGAGCTCCACTATAGATTATGTAGACAGTTAAGAGTGTTGTTCTAGAAGTTGTAAAGGCGGTGTGCCTTATTTTCTTCTTGTCAGATATTTGTACTTGAGACTTATTGACTACTCTAGTTTATTTATTCAGACATTGACTATGTATTTCCATTTGTTGGATGATGAGATATTTATTTGATTATTA
>BQKN01001069.1:0-35490 GCA_022839385.1 Asparagus kiusianus | reverse complement strand
AGATATATAACATAATAAGAATTAATTTACCTGCTCAACCAAATGTGAGTAGTCGCGACGCATGTCCTCTTCACGCTCCCAAGAAATCTCCTCAATGCCTCCTCGGTTCCACTAAACTTTCACTAAGGGAATCGCATGATTCCGAGTTCGGACGACGAAGATACGGTGAAAACGGACGGAACGCGCAGGACTACGTCCCAGGACTCGGCGAGACACCCAGAGGTGTCTCGGCCAACCCGAGACACCCAAAGGTGTCTCAGCTTGGACGACACACTCTAAGGTGTCTCGGCCAAGCCGAGACACCCATTGGTGTCTCGGATTGGCCGAGACACCCATGAGTGTCTCAGCCAAGCCAAGACACCAAAAGGTGTCTCGGAACTTGTAGATCGATTTTGGCAATGATCCGATTCGAATACGAAGAAATTCAAAACATGAAATTTGTATATCTCCTCATTAGTGTTCTAATAAATATTAAATCAGGTCATTTGGAGGTCATATGCGGAGTTATGGCCAAAATACCAGAAACACTCACAAGTGTCTCGGCCATGACCGAGATACTCACAAGTGTCTCGGACATTGTAAAGCTGTTTTGACCATGATGTGATTCGAATCTGAAGAATCTTAAAAGCTAAAAGTTATAGATCTCTTTATTATTTTTCCAATACATCTGGAATCAGGTTATTTGGAGGTCATATGAGGAAGTTATGGCCAAAATACCCGAGACACTCACAAGTGTCTCAACCATGACCGAGACACTCACAAGTATCTTAGAACTTGTGGATCTATTTTGACCATGATGCAATTTGAATCTGAAGAATGTTTAAAGATAAAAGTTGTAGATCTTTTCGTTATATTTCCAACACAACTTGAATCACCTTATTCTGAGGTCCGATAAAAGAATTAGAGCCAAAATACTGAAGATGGTACAAACTATCTCTCACATGTGAGAGACACCCCGAACTGTCTCGCACTCGGGACATGTTTTTGATGGGTGTCGATCAGTTTTGATGGTTCTAAAGCCTCTCTAACTGCTTGGGGTTATCTTTAAATGTGATAAAGTGGTTATAACTGAAGATAAGCGGGAATCAACCGTTCCTATCCAAACACAGGGCTCCTGAAGCCTATAAATACAGCCACAGGGCCTTCATTTTTGGAGATCTGGAATTCTCGAGCGTTGGCGAAGCCCTGCCGGACTGAAGACTGAAGGTGCACGAATTTTAGAGAGGAGGAGGAGAGATCGGAACGAGTTCATCGGCATAAAGAAGAGGAGCTTGTCAGATCTGCAGCTCTCGTGTTCGTTCCTTAAGATTACCCCGTTGTGGTGATCTTAAGAAGAGCAATTATCTCGCCGTTACCGAGATAAGCACTACGGCTTCTTGATTCCTTCACAAATCAATGAAGCTCTGCCCAATTTTTTATCAATCAGATCTAATCGACGGTGGTCTACGGATATCAACATCCCCGTTACAGGCCAAGATCCCACGCAAGCAGAAGACCGATAAATGATCTCTGCGTTTGTTTGAAGAGAATTGTACTTTTGTTTTGTTTTCATTGTGTAAAGGTCTTATAAAATGACTAATTTTTGTTTTCGTTGTAAACGTCTGAAGTTTGTAATGAATCCCATAATGAAACAATCAATTTTCTCTGCAAACAAGCAGTTTGTTTTTGCTGAAAGTTGCCTTCATTGCTGAATTCATTATAACTTTAATTGTTTACAAAGAATTCAAATATTCAACAAAAGAAAGAAATAAAGGATTACAACTCTCTTGAAAATAACACAAGATCCGTTCGTCGTTTCTTGATTGCGTGGGTTTTTGGCCGGTGACGGGGATGTCAATATCCGTGGACTGCTTGATAATTAGATCAGATCCAAAACTTCATCGAATCGCGAAGGAATCTAGAAGCAGAAGTGCTTATCTCGACAACGGCGAGATAATTGCACTTCTTAAGATTACCGCAACGGGATAATCCTAAGGAATGGACACGGGCGATGTAGATCTGAAGAACCTTTCTCTCTTGTGCTAAAGAACTCAATCAATCTCCAGTCCGGCAGGGCTTCGCCAATTCTCTAAAATTCCAGATCCGAAAAAATGAAGGCCCTGGGGCAGTATTTATAGGCTCTAGAGAATCCAGACGGTTAAAACTAAATAATAGCAAAAAACAACTTTTTGGGGCTGTGGACACCCTTGGGTGTCTCAACGAGGCCGAGACACCTTTGGGTGTCTCAGCCCGAGCTGAGACACCCTTGGGTGTCTCGGCTTGGACCGAAATACCCTTGGGTGTCTCGGCCTTGGCGGAGACACCCTTGGGTGTCTCGGCCTTGGTCGAGACACCTCGGGGTGTCTCGGTTGGGCCGAGACACCTCGGGGTGTCTTAGCTCATGCTGAGATGTTTTGTTTTGCACACTTTTCCATTTCCGCCGTAACTTCTTCATCCGAACTCGGATTTGAGTGATTCCAAGCGCGTTGGAAATCCGACAAGGATTTCTATATGCTTCGATGATTAGATCATTGTGGAGTAAGTTGGGATAGGGTGGTGTTTCACTTTTGTAAGCGACGTGGGGCTCCCGATCAGTTCGTATCCTCGTTATTCTGAAACTCCATCACTTCACGTAGTTCGTCGATTTACTTTAAGCGTTCGTCAACCTTTGGGTGTCTCGGCCCGAGCCGAGACACCCTTGGGTGTCTTGGCCTTGGCTGAGACACCCTTGGGTGTCTCGACCTTGGCCGAGACACCTCGGGGTGTCTCAGTTGGGCCGAGACACCTCGAGGTGTCTTAGCTCAGGCTGAGACGTTTTGTTTTGCACACTTGTCCATTTCTGCTGTAACTTCTTCATCCGAACTCAGATTTGAGTGATTGCAAGTGAGTTGGAAAGCCGGCGAGGATTTCTATAAGCTTCGATAATTAGATCATTGTGGAGTAAGTTGTGATACGGGTGGCGTTTCACTTTTATAAGCGACACGGGGCCCCCGATCAGTTCGTATCCTCGTTATTCTGAAACTCCATCACTTCACGTAGCTCGTCGATTCACTTTAAGCATTCGTCAATGTTAATCAAGCTTCTGTGACTTGGATAGTGACGTTCATCATCTTCTCTTAGCTTTGAGCTATTCGTGGAGACCTATAGGCAATTTTCAACGCCTACAGATACCCCCTCCAAAGCGTTCCAGTCTCGTTTCTTTTATAGAAGAGGCTGGAATACTTTGGATGTGATTGATGCAACCTTTGGTCGGCGTAAAGGACCTGTAATTAGCTTTAATTCTTGACTCCTTCGATTTTCAATCTATTTGATGCTTTGACGAATAGCTGAAGTTCTTTCGACGCTGCGTTTATCGTCTGGCCGTCGTGGAAGTCTCAAATCTAAAACTGATGAGTTGAGCTTGACTCGTGTCGTTGAGTTGACTTAGAACTGACCATCTCCGTCGCATCGTGCTGACTTAGGGTTTCAGATCGCTATATGTTGACTTTTTGTCACAACGCGTTGACCGGCGTTTAACTAGGGTTACGCGTTTACTGGCGTTGACCTAGGATTTTGGATCGCCTGACATTGACTTTTTCATCGTAACATGTTGATTGGTGTTGACCTAGGGTTACGCGTTTACTGGCATTGACCTAGGGTTTCAGATCGTCTGATGTTGACTTCTGGTCGCAACGCGTTGACTAGCGTTAACCTAGGGTTACGCGTTGACCGGCATTGACCTAGGGTTTCGGATCGTAACACGTTGATTGGTGTTGACCTAGGGTTATGCGTTGACCGGCGTTGACCTAGGGTTTCAGATCAAAACGCGTTGATTTTTGGTCGCAACGCGTTGACTTAGGGTTACGCGTTGACCGGTGTTGACCTAGGGTTTCGAATCGTAACGCGTTGATTGGCGTTGACCTAGGGTTACGCATTGACCAGTGTTAACCTAGGGTTTCGGATCGCAACGCGTTGATTTTTGGTCGTAACGCGTCGATTGGTGTTGACATAGGGTTACGCGTTGACCGGTGTTGCCCTAGGGTTTTGGATCATCCGATGTTGACTTTTGGTCGCAACGCATTGACTAGCGTTGACCTAGGGTTACGCGTTGATCGGCGTTAACCTAGGGTTTCGAATCATACCGTATTGATTAGCATTGACCTAGGGTTACGCGTTGACCAGCGTTAACCTAGGGTTACGCGTTGACCAGCGTTGACCTAGGGTTTCGGATCGCAACGCGTTGATTTTTGGTCTCAACGTGTCGACTGGCGTTGACCTAGGGTTACGCGTTGACCGGCATTGCGCTAGGGTTTCGGATCGTCCGATGTTGACTTTTAGTCGCAACACGTTGACTGGCATTGACCTAGGGTTACGTGTTGATCGACGTTGACCTAGGGTTTCAGATCATCCGATGTTGACTTTTGGTCGCAACGCGTTGACTGGCGTTGACCTAGGGTTACGCTTTGACCGGCGTTGACCTAAGGTTTCGAATCGTAATGCGTTGATTGGCGTTGACCTAGGGTTACGCGTTGACCAGTGTTGACCTAGGGTTTCGGATCGCAACGCGTTGATTTTTGGACGTAAGGCGTTGACTGGCATTGACCTAGGGTTACGTGTTGACCGGTGTTGACCTAAGGTTTCGGATCGTAACGCGTTGATTGGCGTTGACCTAGGGTTATGCGTTGACCAGCGTTGACCTAGGGTTTCGGATCACAACGCGTTGATTTTTGGTCACAGCACGTCGGCTGGCGTTGACCTAGGGTTACGCGTTAACCGGCGTTGCCCTAGGGTTTCGGATCGTCCGATGTTAACTTTTGGTCGTAACGCGTTGACTAGTGTTGATCTAGGGTTACGCGTTAACTGACGTTGACCTAGGGTTTTGGATCGTAACGTGTTGATTGGCGTTGACCTAGGTTTACGCGTTGACCAGCGTTGACCTAGGGTTTCAGATCGTAACGCATTAATTTTTGGTCACAACGCGTCGACTGGCGTTGACCTAGGGTTATGCATTGGCCGGCGTTGCCCTAGGGTTTTGGATCGTCCGATGTTAACTTTTGGTCACAACGCGTTGACTGGCGTTGACCTAGGGTTACACGTTGACCGGCGTTGACCTTAGGTTTCGGATCGTCCGATGTTGACTTTTGGTCGCAACGTGTTGACTGGCGTTGACCTAGGGTTACGCGTTGACCGGTGTTGACCTAGGGTTTTGGATCGCAACGTGTTGATTGGCGTTGACCTAGGGTTACGCGTTGACCAGCGTTGACCTAGGGTTTCGGATCGTAACGCGTTGATTTTTGGTCGCAACGCGTTGACTGTCGTTGACCTAGGGTTACGCGTTGACCGGCATTGACCTAGGGTTTTGGATCGCAACACGTTGATTAGCATAGGCTTATCTCTATTTAGGAGTCGAGATAGAATTTTCGTGTATAAAGTGCGCGGATTGGAAGTTGAGAATTGTGTCTTCTCTCAAGGTAAAGACAAACCCGATGCTGGAGAGGAAGAATTTTATATTCTATCTCCAGGTCTTGTTTGCGGTAAAGACAGACCAGAAAATGGAAGAGGAAGAATTTTATATTCTATCTCCCAACGCTGATGAGGAAGAATTTTATATTCTATCTCCAGTTAGAAAGGAAACTCGAGGTGGGATCTCCACCCCTAGCATCCAAAAATATGAAACTAGAAGTGGGATCTCCACTCCAAGAATTAGAAAGACTCAAGCAACCCTAACTTTTATAGGATTGGTTGCTTGATCCAAGGAAAGAGTTCCCCATTTATTGAGGAGAAATTCTGATTTCGACTCTACCTTTCATAGGTTTGGCTGAAAAGGAAAAGATGGAAGTCTTTCGTTTATCGAAAGGGATGACTCGATCTTAGTCCTAACTATCTACAGGTTTGACTAAGTTAGGTCGGAGACAATCCTAACTTTTATAGGTTTGATTGCTCAAATTAAAAATGGACCTCTCGTTCCTGGAAAGAATCGAGAGGGGAATTTGGCTTTGGCCCTAACTTTTATAGGTTTGACCTGAAAATAAAGGGAGCAGAATACCAATAGCAATGAGAATGCCAACTCGTACTATCACTCAATGGAGGACTTCGATGTTAAGTGATTAGGACTTAACATGTCGAGTTTGAGAAATGCTAATGATTGGCGGATAGAAATTTTGGTAGACCCACCGTCAGTTAATTTGATCAATGGGGGGTTTTGTGAGGAGAGATTGATCAGTCAAAATGGTTGAATCTTATCTCAACAAAAGAACTCATGAGGATCGGTGAGTTCGACAACAATAAAAGGAAACATTCTGACATTCAGGGTTTAAATATGGATCCCTTATTTATCACTTCTATAGTGATTGGGTTATCCCTAAGAATACCACATGTAGTATTCTTCCGGGAATTCCCGATACATTGATCATCTTGAAGGTACTAAGGATAGGACTTTTCCAAGAACTTTCCATTTATCGACATCATAAGCTGGTCACCATCCTTGGTAATAAGGTGATATGCGCCGCTCGAGTAGACTGTCTCTACTACGAATGGTCCTTCCCATTTGGGTTCAAATTTGCCTTTCTTCTTGGAATTAAGGATCATGGGTCGTCGCTCGGTTAAGACTAAATCTCCCTCCTTAAAACTCCTTTGTCGAACCTTTTTATCAAAGGCTCGGGAAATTCTAGCTTGGTAAAACTCAATGTGCTGTTGAGCTTCTAAACGCTTCTCGTCAAGAATTTCAAGTTCTTCGAGACGTTTCTGATGTTTCTCTTTGGTCGTCATTTACAATTCGAAGAGACGGGATTTGAATCTCTAATGGAAGGACGTCTTCACACCCGTATACTAAAGCGTACGGGGTCGCTCCAGTAGGCGTGCGAACTGTGGTGCGGTAAGCCCATAAGGTTTTGCCCAGTTTGTCGTCCCAATCTTGTTTGTTAGTCTTAAAGAGTTTTGATAAAAGTTTGATTATAGTCTTGTTAAAGGCTTCAGCTAACCCGTTTGCTATGGGGTTATAAGCTGTCGACGAGACGTCTTGAATTTTGAACTTCTCGCAAAATCTGATGAAGGCATTACTGACAAATTGAGGACCGTTGTCATGTATGATTTGTCTTGGGACACCATGCCGGTAGATAATATGGTGTTTGATGAATGTAATGACGTTGCTTGTCTTAACTTCTCTGAGCAGAATCACTTCAGCCCATTTGGAGAAGTAGTTAGTAATTGCTAGGATGAATCGGTCACCTTTGACTGACGGGGGATTTATAGGACCAACAATATCAGTTCCCATGTCTCAAATGGCCATGATGTAACCAAAGGATGCAGATGCTCCGGAGGTTGGTGCATATAATTCGTGTGTATCTGACACGCATGACACTTTCGGGCGTACGCGACTGCGTCATTCATCATAGAAGGCCAAAAATATCTCATTTTTCTGATGCGGTCATAAAGTTTGGGGCCGGGTTGGTGGGCACCACAAACCACTTCGTGTGTTTCCTTAAGGACTTCTTCAGCTTCTTTAGTCGATAAGCAACGTAATAGCAAACCATCGTACCCCCTGTGGTACAGCGTTCGACTCTCTATATTATAGTAGAATCTTGGTGCTCTTCGTCGAATTGAATCCTTTTCTTTCACGTCTTCTGGTAAGATTCCATGCAAGACGTAATCAATGATAGGGAAACACCAATCTCAGGGTTCAAACTCGACTTGAGTTGAATATACTTCCTTAACATCATCTTCTTTACTATTTTCATCGTAGATTGGCACCAGGAGTTAGTGAGTCCTTACCGTAACAAACTGTTCTGTTTCAGGAGGCTACGCCAGGGATACAGCTAATGCTGCTAACGCATCTGCGTAAGCGTTCTGTAATCGCGGAATGTGCTCGATAAAGAATCCTTCGAATGTTTCTGCCATCTCTACGGCCATCTTATAATATGGTATTAAATCCTGACTTCGGACCTCATACTCCCCTTAAACTTGCTTAACTATTAGTTGAGAATCACCAAAGGCTTCGAGATACTCAACCCCCAGTTCTTTAGCGAAATTAAGTCCTATGAGTAATGCATTATACTTGGCTACATTATTTGAGCATGGCTTAGTCAACGAGTAGGCTCGAGGCATCACATGTTTTCCTGGGGAAACTAAAACAACTCTAATTCCAGAAGAAATCTTAGAACATCCAAGAGCACTTGCTACATTAGCTGCTCGAGAAGCGCCATCGAAGTACAAGCACCACACTTGTTGGTACGAAGTTGTGTTGACTTCGTAGGTTTCATCTGGCAGATCGTCATATATCTCGGCAGTATCCGTAATTGGGTTAGCTGCCAGGAGGTCACAAATGGTCTGTCCTTTTATCGACTTCTGTTGTTTAAAGTGCAAGTCATATTGGGACAAGAACAATGCCTATTTTGCTAATCGCCAATTCATGAAAGCTGGCTGTGTCATGAACACTCGGACTGGGTTAACTTTGGAGATAACATAAATAGTCTGTCCAACCAGGTAATACCGCATCTTCTGAATTGCGAACACTAAGGCGAGGCTTTCCCTTTCAATCATGGGATATCGGGATTCGGCACCAACCTAAGTCCAACTTAGATAATATACTGCTTGTTCATGACCGTTATCGTTATCTTGTGCAAGTAGTGCACTTAATGAGTGGCTCATCGCTTTGACATAAATCAAGAATGGTTTGCCCGATTTTGGTGCAACGAGTACATGAGGTTTTGGTGCAACGAATGATATGCCCTTCTTTGTGAGTTTGGAAAATGGTTGACATTTTCCTGAGAGGTTCGAGATGAACCGACGGATATAAGCTAACCGCCCTTGTAATCCTCTGAGCTCCTTGAGGTTTCTCGGAGGTTGCAACTCGTTAATTGCTTTTACTTTATCAGGGTCAATGTGAATACCCTTAGTTGTGACGATGAATCTAAGGAATTTGCTGTTGGACATTCCGAGAAAAGATTTGGTAGGATTCATCTTCAGTTGATGAGTCCGCATCAGATCGAACATTGTCTTTAAATCTTTAATATGATCATTTTTGTCACGACTTTTCATGACGAGATCGTCCACGCAGCATTCAACAGTCTTCTGGAGATGTTCTTGAAAAACCTTTGACATAGCTCTCTGATACATGGCACCTGCATTCTTTAGGCCGAAAGGCATGACCGTATAGCAGAAAACGCCGAGGGGTGTTCTAAACGCGGTATGCTTTTCATCATCCGGATGCATCTTTATTTGATTATAACTAGAAACCCGTCCGTGAAGGACATTCTCTCGAACCCGCACGTATTGTCGATGATGACATCTGTGATGGGAAGAGGGAAATCGTCTTTTGGGTAGGCAGCGTTGAGGTCTCTAAAGTCGATACAAATCCTGATCTTCCCACTCTTCTTAATGACCGGGACAATATTAGCAAGCCATTCGGGATGTTTCTCTTCCCTGACGAAGCCCGAGTTAATAAGCTTTTTAACTTCGGACTCGATTGCCTCCATCATCTGTGGACGAAACCGTCTTTATTGTTGTTTGACAGGTTTGACATCCGACTTAATATTAAGACGACGCACTGCTACATTTGGATCGAGTACTAGCATATCTTCATAATTCCAGGCGAACACATTGATATATTCCCTAATAAGAGAGATTAACTCTTCTTTTTCATCCGACGGGAGGCTGTCGCTAATGAATATTGGCTTTGGATTATCCTCGTTACCCATATTAACCTGGACTACCTGATCTTCGGTAGGAGGTTATCTTTGTTCAAACCTATCACCGTACTACATATTCAGGTGATGAACCCAAGGATCTTTCCAAGTTGGTATTTGATCATCTTCTATTATTGTAGCAGGATCAACCGTAGCCATGTTTGACATTAGCTTTTTGAACATTTCTCCGAGGCTAGCGTTGGAATCCCAAGCTGAAGAATCAGAAGAATATCCGTCTTTGCCCTTATTAGCAATCTGATCAATGACTTGCCAGCAATATTCGTCATCGGATGAGGAGACATAGCCTAAACCTCTTCTATGGTGATAATAGTCATCAGGTTTTCCTTTTGGTACATAGGCCATTCGAGGTGGAACTCGCGGACCTTGACCAAAACAAAGACCTTCTCCGAGCGTGAAGTCATATCCGTACTTCTCCATGAGATTACGCTCTTTTGTGTTATATCTAAATAGATGAGGGGTAGGTTTATCATCATCGTCTTCTTCTTCCAAGAAATGATCTGGTATCGGAGATTCTCTTCCTTTACCATAGATAACTTCCTTTTCCCCCTCTATCTTTGTAGGGATGACAAGTGTCGTTCTAAATGGATCCTATACCTACTTTTTTGTCATGCAAAATGATTGAAGTGGCATATATAAGTCGGGGTTATAATACAGCCCCTTTGTGATATTATCAAGACACAACGAGTACTCTAAATTATCATTTATTGTAATATCTTCGGCAAGTTGCCAGTTACAACTACTTTTCGATGATTCTTCATCGTCAAGATTGATTACAATGGGTATAATGTCATTAAGTACAAAACCACCATCATAATCAAACCCAGCTTCGGTATCAGCTTCGTCCCCACTGTTTGTTCCTTGGGCCGATGGTTCGATATCAGATTCGGGACCGTAGAGAAGGGTGTCGGTAAAATAGTTTTCTAACCCCTTAAACGGCTGCTTATCCGCGACCACCGTCTTGACTTTGTTATTAGTGTCCACATATTTGAGGCACTGATAAAGAGTTGATGGGACTATAAGATTACCGTAGATCCATGGTCGACCTAACAGTAGGTTATAGGAGGTCTCTGCGTCAATCACGTAGTATATGACTTCTGACTTCAAATCCCTGATCTGGCACTTCACTCAAATTTTTCTCAATGGTCTGGACCCACTGGTGTTGAATCCGTAGATCGTAGTGCCTATGGAGGCTAGCTTACTAGCCGGTATTCCGAGATTGTACATCAATCAGAGTGGCATGATGCTGACAGCGGAACCCGGATCGACTTGGATCCGGTTGACAACTCTGTAGGTGTAAATTTTTGATTTTCCCGAAAATAGGGAATTTCGTTTGTATTGATAAGAATAGCTTATTACAAACTAATCAATCGGAATTACAACAGAAGCAGAGGGAATCCTTGTTTAACGTGGGGACTTTCGGTAGCTACAGGATGCTTCGCTCGGTGCTCGCGCCGAGTCTGCTTCCCTTGGACGGTTTGACCAAGGTTGCTAGAGAGCTTCAGTACGCAGTAGAAGCTCGGGTCGATGGAGTTCGAGTCTTTTAGTTCGCCGGTGATCGGGGCCCAGAACTAGGATATGGCGCTACAGTGCAAGAATTATGCAGAGAGCTTATCATCGATCCCCTTCCAAAGTTTTCGACCCCTCTTTCCACTCCCTCCTCGACCTCCTCGAAAGATTGCTAGAAGAGGCTCTTAAATGGAAGGGAGATAGCTAGGCTGCTCCTTGAATTATGGGATGTGACCATACATTGTCCAGAGATATCCTGCCGTTCACCTGTACCATGAGTGGTCATTCAAGGATCCGTGTTTTACATCACGTCACGCAGGAGTGGGAAAGCCCCTCCTCGTATGTGTGATAGCGGCTGTCAGATACTCGAGTGGATCTGGCCAACTCACCGAGCGCCAACGGCTCTCGTCCTTCGCTTGGACAAGTGAGGTAAGCTGTATTTATGAGGGTGCAGGCTGCTTTGGCGCCTGTCCGCTCACTTGTACTGTGGGCGGCCATCTGGCGGACCTGGAGTACCGTGCCCCCCTTCCCTTCGTATCGATAGAAGTGGGAGAATGGGTGCCCAGTACTCGAGTAGGTTTGGACAGCTTGTCGAATGCCGGTGGATTCAGCTCTTGACTCTGACGGGTGAGGTGAACCGTATTTATGAGCGTGCAGGCTGCTCTGGTGCCTGTCCGCTCACTTGTATCGTGGGCGGCCATCTGACGGGCCTGGAGCACTGTGCTCCCACCCTTCACATCACGGGAAGTAAGGAAGGTTTGTCCCCGCGAACCCGGCTCTCGACTCGTGTGGGCGAATTTGGACCCATGCAGGCGAATCTGGATAACTTTGGCTTATGATGGCGAACTTACCTTATCGGCGAATCTACGTGACTTGGTGCATGAGAACGAATATGGGGCCCGTGCGTCAGTGAGCCCATCCGGTGGCCGCGGTCCACCTCTCACCCAAGTGGGTGATTCCGATTCATGGGCGGACTCATGTGCCAATCCACAGTGGTAATTTTTACTATCTACAAGACCCCCTTCAAAGTTTTCAGACCTAAACCGGCTTACGTGTGGTCTGGAATACTTTGAACGAAGAAATCCTGGGCTGACCAAGTGCATTTGGTTTCTTTTAGGATTTTTAGCAAACCCTCAACTATTAACGGGTTTGATTTGCCTTTACCGATTACCGTTTGAATCGGTCTAGCCATACTATTCCCCTCAGTATGATGAGTTGCTGAGTGGTTTCTCTTAGGCTTAATGTTGAGATTTCCGTTCTGACCCTTAGCCGCCTGGGACGCGGGTTTAAACGAGGTCACTTCGTTGGCTTTGAAGTTTTGGGCAAGTCGCCTGTTTCCAAAGGCGAATGAGCCATTCAGGCGAAGTTAGGTTTCGAAGGCGAAACTTCACTCGACTTGCGGATTTTATTCGAGTGTTTGCCGATGAGACCTTTCCTTTGGGGTGAAACTAGGTTCAGTGTGAGTAAACCACGTGTTCGCTGGTTGGGCTTCGTGCTCTTCCAGCTAAGGCAGTGTGGTTCCGTCATGTCGTGTTCATTGTGATTTGACAATTTAACGTCAGCTTCGTGCGCCTCGTTCTAATCGTGGCCGTGGTTTTCGAACTCAGCCGCCGGATACAACCGTCAATTTTGGTTTGGGTTTCGGGTTACGACCGGCCTGTTTCCCGTTTCCACAGTTCCTTCAACATACTGGGGGCGATCTGGGCTGTTAATTTCGATCGTGGCCACGTCTTTTGTCCATTAGGGTTTCACCTTTCGAGGGCGATCGTGGCTACATAAGCAACTCTGCCTCTAAATAAACTATTTTCTTCCTTTGAGAGCTACCGTGCTCAGGAATCTTGAAAATTTTCTAAAGAGAGAGTTCCCGCTTTATCCTTCAATGGCGCCGAAATCTAAGAAGTGTGTTGCGAAGGGAAAAGACCCTGGATGCTATTCCGACCGTCTCTCCGCCGGTGCACCCGCTATCGTGCCAGAGCCGCGCTCGGGTAAGTCAAGGGGTTCTTTTGACGACCTCGTGCATGTTACAGACGTCGGGTTAGGAGGATGAGTGTCGCTTGTCCTCCTTGAATTCCGTCGTCCTTTGGCAGCTTCCCCGATTTGGGGCAAAGTCGGCCCTTTTTAGGCGGATTTTTCATTTATTCCTAGAGGACGATCTCTGTCTCCACGGGCGAACTTAACCTTTACAAAAACCCCAGTCCTTGTTCGGTGATGCTGCGACTGATCCTTCCGCCCTGCTGATTAAGGAGAGTAGGTGGTTCTGCATGGTGGACGGGATCCACTATTATCTTCCCAGCATGCCGAGAGGGTTTTTGATCGTCGATTTGCGATCTTTCGAAGTCCCCAGAGTGATGAACTGGGATCTGACCCCTACTTAGGACGGGGTCACTTGCGGTGTCTTCACGGGCTCGACGGCTGGGTACGGGGTGGAGAGTTCCTGCAAACGGGTGACCGGTCTGCATCCTGGCCTACCGTTCAATGAGGCGCCCGCCGGAGAGACGACAGCGGTCGTGGAGACATTCCGTCATTGTTTCTTTCAAGCTGGCGGGAGCTTTCCCCCAAAGGACTTCAGGGCCCCAGGGTGGATCTATTTTGCGCCTGGAAACAAGACCTGGTAGTCTAAGATTACCAATTACATTTTGGCCGAGAATTCCGACCTCGCAAATTCGGAGCTATATGCGGCCATTCAGGCCACTCAACATGGTCTGAAGATTAGTGCTCTTCAGTTCCACAGCATCTTAGAGCTGTATTATGAGGATAGTGGCACGTTTTTCACCCCCAACGGTGAGCTCGGCATAGCCTTTCACGAGATGTACGACGTGTCTGGACTGCCTTTAGGAGCCTTTCCGTATGAGGAGTACGTTCCTGGTCAAGATGAGATTGACCAACTTTCAGACCGCTCCCCTTTGGTGGTCGAGACTCTATGGGAATTGCTCTATCACTATCATATATGCCTCAATACCTTAGGGGCGGTCGACCACAAAGGCAAGAAGAAAAGGGCCCCAGGGATCAGCCACAAAAACTAGGCTGATTATTTATTCCCTGAGAATGATGTCAAAGGAAGGCCTGCTCTGCCGCTGAGCGAATGTGACCAGGCTGAAGTGGAAAGGAGGATGGTCGAAGGGGAAGCTACTATAGCTCTTGAGCATGACGAGGGCGGGTTCAAATCCGGAACGGTCTTCCACTCGTTTCACCACCAGGCCCAGTCCCCTATTTCCAGAAAGGCTCTGTTCGCGGGGTACCTCATGTTGTGGCTGAAGAGGTGCGTGATCCCCACTCATTCTTTTGAGGCACTTCCCGTGGAGGTCGTATATCCTGCGGTTTGCTTAGCCCACGGGAAGTCCTACTCCTTGGTGTCGGCGATGGTAGCGTGTATCCATCAGGGACTCCGCACCCTGACGGCCCAATTCTGCCACGTATCGACTATCGATAAGGGGGAAGGAGAGGTTATCAGGAACCCTAACCCTAGGGTGGGGCTGCCGTATACTTATTTGATAGCGTGGTTTGTATACCACTACGAGTGCTTGATGAGTGCCCCAACGACTCTTCAAGGAGATAAGTTCGTCCCATTCGTTCAGAGCTTGGAGAGGTGCTCTTGGAAATGTAAGGATATTCCCGATGCACGGAAGACGCTCTCCCATTTCGAGCATTATAACTTTTGTCATTTTTCCCTTATTTCAGTGGGGGAGGATATGGGGAGTCTTTTAGAGACGTGCCGACGGCGGACCATCACACAGTTCTCTCCTGTGGTGCTTTTCGATGGTTTGTGATCATTCGGCCGGGGTATCATGTACTACGAACATGCTCTGTGTGCTATCTCGAGCCGTATATCCCTTGCAAATTTGCCCGCAAGTTTGGGTACGACCAATTGTATGTGGGCAACGCTAATCCCCACCTGCACTTTGAAGGGGGGCTGGTGGATGCAGCTCGGGGATGGTTTTGGACTCATGCCGGTGGTACCTATGCTCGTTTTGAACTACCTGCGAAGGATCGCGATTTGCACCATACGCTCCTGTATTGCCGGTGGTATCGGGGTGCCAGCGCTAATCCCGATGGCTTCTGGTTCCAGAGCTCGTGTCTGGAGGAGCACGGGCGTCGCCCAAGGGGAGCTTCTCGTCCTTCAAGGTGGAGGGGGCATCAAACCGCCAAAGAGTGGCTCTCGGAGGATCCGGCCGAAGACCCTAAGGGTTCCGATGTGGGCATGGATGAATCTGAGGCGCTCGAGATGCAAGCTCCTTCTCCTAGTCTTCCGTTGGATCCCCAAAGTGAGCGGAGGGAGCCTGTCGAGTTAACTCAGGCGGGCAAGCATCTGGAGCAAGCCCGGAGCACGATTGCTGGGCGGATGGGGATGCCCCTTCTATCTCCGAGCAGTTCGCTACTCTCTAAGCGGCAGCGGGAGACGGCGGCCGAAGGCTCCGGAGCGGAAATGGCCAAGAAGGCCCGTTGTGAGGGGATGGTTGAGATTACTCCTCTTATCGTGTCGGAGGCAGCTCCGGCAATCCCGAAGGATACCTCTCTGCAGCCTGGCGTGAGGCCATAGACAGGGGCTTCGATGACTCCTACTTTTGCACCAGGAGGTAACTTTTTAGTGTGGTACTCTCGTGCACGAAGTCGGATCCGCACCTTCTGACGCTTATATTAAATTCGTGAAGGTTTAATTGAGAGAGTGATCTCTATTCCTTATGACGAAGAGGAGGGGAGTGGAGACAAAGGAGAACTCGGTGGTTTAGGTAAGCGTAGGCCTTAGCGTTGTTGATCCTTCTGTGCCAGGGGGTGTTTGTTAATGTTCTTCTTACACTTGTAGCCGGCCCCTCTCATGAAGCTGCTAGCAAAGAAGATCCCCCCTCTTGGGTGGGTCATTCGGGTAAATCAGAGGCGGATGATGACGTCTCGATTCATGAGGCGCTATCAAGCGAGGAGGAGGTGTCGGCTCATGCAAACGTGTCAGGCCAACAAGGGGAACCCTCCACCCTTGAGGAAGCACCGATTGGGGGTGAACCCTCAGCACAAGAGTCTCCAATCCAAAGGGGGACTCCTACTCGGTTGGCGGCCACTTCCTCGTCTGTGGTGGCTATTGATGCCGCGGCCGCTACTCTGATGGCGTCGGCAGTCATACCGACTTTGGCGACGCCAATCGCTACTTCTGCGGTTATGACCACCGGTACTTCAGTCGTAACTTCATCCTCGGAAGAGGAGGCTGCCCTCTCTCCCTTGGAACGTTCGCGAAAAAGGAAGGTGGCGCAAGCCCTGATTAACTTCCAAGACACTTTAGCTGACTGTGTCAAGCTTGCCTTGGAGGAGAGTTGTCCCTTCGAGGTGTTCAAGGAGGACCTCGATCACGACATGTTCTTCTTAATCAAGAGGCTTGGCACCACCACGGCGATGCCGCACTTTCAGCGTTTGAAAGCGGTGGAGGAGGCTGTCCAATAGTTGCTTGCCCTTCGCGCGAAGAGTTCCGCGATTGTCGATCTCGCATCCAGCGAAGTTCGAGCAGCAGTGGAAGACTGCGATCGCCGTCTGAATAAGACCATGTCACTAGAGACAAGGTTGTCAGCAGAGTTGGAGCAGGCCATGGCTGAGGATGCACGAGTGGCCCATGAGCAACAGACGGTCGATAACCGCCTTTCTCGCCTATCCTCCGAGATAGAGAAGCTGAAGCAAGTTATAGCTAATGCGCAGGCCTCCTTGGCCATTCAAGAGAAGGCTCGTGAGCAGGTGGCAAAGGAGTTGGAGGATATTGAGTCTCATCGGCGATTGGTTGCCGATTCCATTGAGGAGAAGGATCGAGCCCTCAAGGAGGCCAAAGATATCGTCCAAGACTTAGTCTCGCGCACCGAAGAAGATCTTTGTCGGGAGATCCTGAGGAAGCTCGAGCTTCACCATGCTGGGGAGATTCGTGAGGCGGAACTGCGGTTGAGAGCTTTGTAACTTGCCTTTGATTCCCCGTTTGTAATAGGATGTCCTTTTTATGATTGAAACTATCCTTTTGTTTCTGGCCATTATCACTAGTGCGCGTACTCTATTTTTTTAACATACGCTAGTCGGCGTTTGACCGCAAGAAACTCTTATCGGCGGATTTCAGTTATAAGCTTGTCTCGTCTACAGGAGGATTTTATCCGCGGGCGAATTCGCGGGAGTTATAATGATGAATTCGGCTGCGGGCGGGCTCCGCTTTTAGCGGGTCATGTGTTATCCCACGTGCACGTCAGTTACGAAGACGTGGGCACGTCGCTTCGCATTAAATGCGTTGCAGTGGGTCTCTTCGTCCTCCACGCCCGATTCGGGCCGTTGGCTGGGGATCGTGCCCAGAAACCGTCGAATCCTGGCCGTTCATACGGGATCCGAGTTGTTCAGCCTTACCCTCGACTATTTGGGCCTGAAAGGTCTAATCGAGCCGTGGACAACCGCTTATTAGAGTATTTAGTACCCCTTCCCTTTGTTAAGAGAGACCTCAGTTTCCTTGTCGCTTTCTTCCAAGTTTCCTTTTCGTTGCATTCTCAGGATGGCACCGAAGGTGAAGAGGGTTACTTCGAAAAAGAGGAAGGAGGCGTCTTCTTCGGGTGCTGCTGAAGCCGCCACCGAAGGTATCTCTTTACCTTAATCTCTATTCAGGCGCGGGTTGGGTAGGTATTTCTCGTCTGACCCCTTTCTGTGTTATCGTTGTGTTTCACAGCCCGTGAAGAGGTACCACCTTCTGAAGAACGTGCGGCTGAGCCCATTTTGATTTCTGACGATGAATCCGAGGGTACCACAACTTCCCCTACCTCAAGCCCCGCCGCTCAAACTGGAGCCGAACCTTGTCTCGAGGTTCCACCCATCGCAGCACTTGCTCCGGGTCAAGAGCCTGTCTCCTCGGGTTCATTGCCCTTGCAGGCTCGCATCGAAGAATTCGAGAATGCTGTGAAGCAGGTGATTTCCCTTGTCAGCCTCGGCATGGGAAGTTACGACGGCTTCAGGCAGTCTCTCCTGGACCGCATGTCCGATTTTAGGCGACTGGGCGAAAACCGGCTCGCCACGCGTTGCATACAGAGGCTTCGCCTTTTGGAGTAACGCTTGATGAGGCTAGAGATCTTGACGCGGGAAGGTCCAGAAGTCGACGTTGAGTCCTTCCTGTCCCAAATTCGACGTCATGAGGCCTGGGAGCAGGAGGTCCGCTCTAGAGAAATAGCGGATCTGGAATCCACTGTAGCCTTCTGGGTGAGTCAACAGCGTTCACTAGAAAAGCGCGTGAGCGAACTCACTTCCACCGTACTCCGCTTAAAACCCGAACTAGATCAGGCGGAGGTGGCTCTGAAGGAATTCCAGTCCGAGAGCGTTAAGGTTGGCAAGACTGCCGAAGCGGAGGCTCGGAGCCTCGAAGCCTTGCGCCAGGAAGATGCCGCCGCCAGATCAAATTTTGAGGACCGGGCTCGGAAGGAGGCTGAAGACAAGGCTAGGGAGGACCATGCAAGAAAGGTAGCGGAAGTTAAGGCAGAGCTCGCATCCTTTAGTCTATTGGACTAGGTCCCCTTGACTAAAACTGTGTTAAGACATTTAGTTTCATTTGCTTTTGACATAGTGTTATGACTCGTTTGATTGTGGAGTCATAACTTTGTTCAAATGTATTGTCTTAAAAAAATGGGTGCATGTTTTGCTTCTTGAATGTAATATTATGACCTTCTTAGTTGCAAAGTCATAACTTTGTCCAAACGTACTGTCTAGAATCGTCTAATGAAGTTCGTGTTTTCTTGTTACGCTTCCTTTTAGCATGTCACCATTCAGTTTTTTTCTCTGGCATAGCCGACGGCGATTTTAGGCGAAACTCCTCGAGCGATGATGAGTTTGCATCGAAGGTTCAACTCGAGTACAGGCGAGTTCATGCTGCAGGCAGGCTCGAGTGACGGCGAGTTTGCGCAGAAGGCTACACTAAACCGCTTGTGAGCTCGTTTAGTCAAACTCGAATGTTGGTGAGCTCATGCTATAGGAGAAAACTCAAATGATTGCGAATTAGCACTGCAAGTTACCCTCCTAAATGCTAGCGAGTTCACGCTATAAGTTAAACTCGCTTGATGGCGAGTTTGCTTGAAGGTTAAATTCGATTGTTGGCGAATTCACACTGCAAGCGAAATTCGTGTGACGGCGAGTTCGCGTTGAAGACCAAACCTGACCGCTGGCGAGTTTAGGCTGCTAGCGAACTCGAGAAATGGGAATTTGTATTGACGGTTAAACTCGACCGATGGCGAATTCGTACTGCAATCAAAACTCAAGCGACGGTGAATCTGTCCCCTAGTCGAAGATTCAAAATGCGGGCGAAACTTGTGCCACGCGTTTGCTTGCGGGCCCAAATGCTTGCCAGCTAAGGCTTTGTTAATGCTCATTAATGGTGAAGCGACAGGACGCTTTGCCTCTTGGGCTCAATCCGATCGGTTGGTTTGGGGTCCCGAGAGGAATGACCTTTATTGGCGTTGAGCTCGAAGCGTCGCAGGACACCTGAGCCGCTCGATTGCTTAGGATGACAGATCCTAACCGTCGGGTTTTCAGATATATATCCCGTACTTGCCGTCTTTTCAGCAAGGTTCTTACGTCTTTGAGATAATCTGCTAGAAGAGGACTGCCGCAGAAATCTTTTTTGACTCATGGCCTCTGCATCCGACCACAGTGCTTCTGAGGATGTCGGCTCTTCTGCCACCGTCGTCGACGTTGGTGCGCCACCGGTTTCTCCCCCGAGCTCAGTTCAGGGATCTTCTGCACCGGCACCTGCATCCCCTCTAGTGGTAGAGATCCTCCAACAATTGGAGGGTCTGGTAAGCCGCAACGCCATCATCGTTAGTGAGGGTGCCGGGAAGTACCACGATGCGCTTCCCCTCGTGGAAATGGGTCTGGAGGCGGTCCACCGTACGGGCGGTTCTCAGCTCGCACGACGATGTGAGCGAGAGCTTGGCCGCTTGGAAAGGTGGATGTATCGCTTGGAGGAGTTGGCGCAGGACGACGCTTCGGCTGAATCGCCTTTCTTCTTGGCACGCTTCCTGTTCGAGCGTGAAGATTTGGCGAAGCGCATCCGGGCGAGAGAGGCCGAGATCCAACGTCTGCACAAGCAACATCGCGCGATGTTGGCTTAGATGGACGCCTACCTGGGTGCCTCCTTCTTCGAGGATGCTGGATCCCTCGAAGGCGAGGCGAGGCTGCGGGAGCTCGAGCGCGAGAAGGTGCGGCTCAGCCATGCTGCCGAAGTGGCGACCAAGGGGCTTCAGCTTCTTTGCCAGGAGGAAGAGGATGGTGAGGCTGCCCTCGCTAGACTTCTGCAGAGGCAAGAGGCGGAGACCCGTGCTAGGCAGGCGGCAGAGCTCGCAACCATCAAGGCGAAGATCGACAACTTCAGCCTCTTGAAATTGATGTAGTGTTCGTAGTTTTGTAATTTTGTTAACGCTAGGCGCGTTTAAACTTCCAAAACTTTATGTAAGTTCGGCCCGTAATGGCCTATCACATTTTGGCTTGGTTCTTTTTACTACTCTGGATTTTGTTCTTCTTGCTGTACTTGGCATGCGCTTGATCTGTGTTTGATCTTTATGTTGGACTCGCCTGTGCTGTTTGGTGCTTGAGTCGAGCTACTCATGCCATTCCCAGCGACATGGCGAGCTCTCGATTAGGCTCCTTTTCCGCCCTTGGTTGCTCGCTACGCGGGGTCGGATTAACTTGGACTTTCACGTTGTAGCTCAAATGTGACCGAGAGGGTAACACTTGGCTCGAAGCAAAGAGCAGTTGCTTGTGCATGCAGCCAACTGAAGGACCCAACTTTGACTTGCCATTCGACGAGTTGTTGTTTGGGGAACTGACGGGCATGTCGCCTGCCGAGCCGCCTTTGGTCATTATCGTCGTCGGGGCAGGCGACGACATAGATGATAATCGAATCGTTCAGGGATGTCGGAATGTGACGATCGATTGTCGTAGGAGCCGTCGCATGGTAGGACACTACCCTTCGGTTATCCTAAGGGAATGTTAGGATATCCGGCATAGGTCAAGTAGTTCAGGGATGTAGGAGTGTGACTATCGACCAAAGTAATAACATGTCGCATGGTAAGTTATTACTTAGGCTGTGCTATTCGTAGGAATAACGGCGCCGTTCATCGGAGGTAATCATTAACCTGATGAAGTTTTGTTATGATCGGAGCAACTATGAGGCCTTATCATCCCATTGAGAGAGATTAATAAGCTTACTTGGTTAGAGGTGATAGTTAACATAGCCGGATAGTCTGCCGCGCTGTGAGCGACTTTGGTGGACTCGCCATCCTATTAGGGAGGATTGGCGAGTTGATTTTCGCCAGGTTAGGTGTTAACCTGGCAGTGGGGGTTTGTTGCGATTCGAACAACTCTGTGTCCGCCGCGATGTGAGCGACCTTAGTAGATTTGCCATCCTATTGGGGAGGATTGGTGAATCGACCTTCACCAGAGGCTTGGCGTTATTGAGGCAGAAGTACCCTGGTCCCGCTTGTAAGGAAGTTGGACCAAGGGGCGACCCAGGTCACGCCTTGAGAGCGCTGTTGGCGGCGACTTATATGGGGTCTTCTGCCAGAGCGCAGGAAGTAGGGACAGTTTAGCCTCGTGTACCAGTTGGAGGGAGTAAGGACTAGTTTAGACTCATGCACTCGTGGGAGTCTAAAGAAGAACTAAGGGTAGTACTTTTTCAAGTATTTGTCGTTGATGGGCATCATGATCTTGTCGCCGTTTGGCTTGACAAGGCGGTAAGCTCCATTCGAATAGACTGTCTCTACTACGAATGGCCCTTCCCATTTGGATTGGAATTTGCCTTTCTTCTTGGAGGTGAGGATCATTGGTCGGCGAACGGTGAGCACTAGTTCCCCCTTCTTGAAGGCCCGACGCTTGACTTTCTTGTCGAACGCTTTGGTCATTCGGGCTTGATAGAACTCGATGTGTTGTTGAGCTTCTAGTCGCTTGTCATCTAACGCTTCGAGCTCTGCGAGTCGTTGTTGGTGATTATCCTCGGCTGTCATCCCCATTGCCAGGGTGACACGGAGGGATGGGATTTGGATCTCTAATGGCAACACGGCCTCACAACCGTATACCAATGAGTAGGGTGTGTGGCCAGTCGGTGTACGAACCGTCGTGTGATATGCCCATAAGCTCTCGCCAAGATTTTCATTCCAATCGCGTTTGCTAGTGGAAGTCAACTTGGTCAAGATCTTGATAATCGTTTTGTTGAAGGCCTCGGCTAGAAAATTCGCCCAAGGATTGTACGCCGTGGAGGAGAGGTTTTGAATTCGGAACTTGTCACAAAACCTGGTGAATGCATGACTGACGAACTGTGTGCCGTTGTCATGGATGATACGCCGGGGTACGCCGTATCGGTATATGACATGGTGTTTGATGAATTTGACCACGTCATTAGTCTTGACTTCTCTTAAGGGGATGGCTTCGGCCCATTTAGAGAAGTAGTCAATGATCGCGAGGATGAAGCGATGACCTCTCGCCGACGGCGGGGATATTGTTCCAACTATGTCCATTCCCCATGCTTCGAAAGGCCATGAAGCCTTTGTCGGGTGCAGGTCTTCGGGCGGCTGGTGTATGTAGTTGGTGTGGATCTGGCACTCGTGGCAGCACTTTGCATAAACGATCGCGTCGTGAACCATTCCGGACCAGAAGTAGCCTATCCTTCACAAGCGATCCCACAGTTTGGGTCCAGGCTGGTGAGCTCCGCAAACGCCGTCATGGGCCTCGCGCAGAGCTTCTTAGGCCTCTGCTCCTGACAGGCATCGAAGTAACAAACCGTCATACGACTTTCGATACAACGTCTTGGTGGTCGAATCGTAGTAGATTGTCGTGGCACGTCGCCGGATAGATTCTCGCTCCCTTGCGTCCTCGGGCAATATGCCATACAGGACGTAGTCGATGATTGGGTGACGCCAATCTTTCGGATCGGGTTGATCTGAGATTTGATGGGTGGCGTTCGCTTCTGGGACGTCTTTTAGTCGAAAGAGCCTTCTGCTCACCACCGCGACCCATTGGGTCGTCTTTAATGGCTAGGCCAGGTTATCCGCCAAGGAGGCAAGGGTGTCCGCATGTGTGTTCTTGGATCGTAGCACGTGCTCAATGCGGAAACTCTCGAATGACTCCACTAGCTTGGTAGCCGCTTTGTGGAGTGGGATTAGATCGTCGTTCCTAACTTCGTACTCGCCGGTCATCTGCTTGACTATGAGTTGGGAGTCGCCGTAAGCCTCGAGATGTTTTATCCCTAGCTCTTTTGCCAACTCGAGCCCGATGAGTAACGCGTTGTACTCAGCCACGTTGTTGGTGCATGGCTCTGTCAAGGAAAAGGCTCAGGGCAACACGTGGCTGTGTGGAGAAGTGAGGACTACCCCCACTCCTGCAACAATAGAGTCGTTCGCGTCTACGCGAGACGTGCCGTCGAAGAATATCTACCATACTTCCGGTAACAAGGTTACGTTGGCTTCGGGCGGTTCATCTGGCAAATCTTCAAATAGGTCGGTCTTCGCCCCCAGCGGGTGATATCCATGAGATCGCAGATGGCCTGTCCATTGACTAACTTTTGTAGTATGAAGTGGATGTCATACTGAGAGAGCAGAAGTGCCCACCTGGCCAGGCACCAGTTTAGCGCCGCGGGTTGTGTCATGAAGACCCGGATGGGGTTCATCCGGGAGATGACATGGATTGTCTGGCTGACCAAGTAGTGTCGCATCTTTTGGATAGCAAACACTAAGGCCAAACATTCCTTCTCGACCATCGGGTACCATTGTTCGGCGCCTTACAGGGTTCTACTTAGGTAGTAGATGCCTTGCTCATGGCCCGCGTCATCATTTTGTGCTAAGAGGGCACCTAGAGAATGCTCCATAGCCCGTATATAGATGAGGAATGGTTTTCCCGAGATCGACGCCGCGAGGACGGGTGGGTTCGAGAGATAAGCTTTAATCTCTTCAAAGGCTCGCTGGCAAGGCTCGTCCCACACGAAGGAGGTGCCTTTCTTCATAAGCTTGGAGAACGGCTGACATTTGCCCAAAAGATTTGAGATGAATCTTCGGATGTAGGCCAATCGTCCCTAAAAACCTCTTAATTCTTTGATGTTCCGGGGCGGTTGAAGCTCTTGAATGGCTCGCACCTTGTCTGGGTCGATTCGGATCCCTTTCGTTGTGACGACAAAATCGAGGAATTTACCACTAGACATTCCTAGGAATGATTTCGTAGGATTCATCTTGAGTTGGTGAGTCCTCATGAGTTTGAACATCGTCCTCAAGTCTTGGAGGTGGTCGTCTTTGCAGCGACTCTTCACGACCAGGTCGTCTACATATCACTCTACCGTTTTTCGTAGGTGCTCTCGAAAGATTGTGCTCATGGCCCGTTGAAAGGTTGTGCCGGCATTCTTGAGCCAGAAGGGCATGACTGTTGTTCGCGGGAAAAATCGTAGCTTTCTTCATTGATTCCATCGCACTCTTAGTAATAGTTTATCGATTACAAAGATCCGGTCTTTTTATAAGATCCGGTTACAATGAAATTAAATAAAAAAAGAAATAAAAATTATAACTTTTTCCTTCTATGTCGAACGAATCACGAGCTCCTATTTTGTGGTCACTCGCTTGCGTGGGTTCTTCGCCTGCGCCGGGGTTTATCCGTGGACCACCGCGTGATCTAGATCTGGTCGGATCTACGCAGTATGACGGGTATTATTTCACCAAGGAAATAATAGCCGGGGGGGATTAGTTCACCAAGGAAATAATCGCCTGATTCTCGGGATCAAAGACCAAGCTTTGATCCGGAGGATGACTGCGTAGATCTGAGATCCGGTCCCTCTCGAACTCTTGCCTTATTTGGCGTTGACGATCGCCGAGCACCAGATCTGGAAGAGTAAGTCCTCAAAGTCCCAAAGCTTCAATCTTTTTTAGTTCTGAGCCTTGAATCCAGCAGAGCTTCGCCTCTCCAAAATTTCTAACCCTTGAAAATGAGCCCCTACTCTCCTATTTATAGCCTCTCTTTACTATGCCCGGGCACAGGTAGCTGAACCACCTAGCCACCTATAGGTGGCTCGGCCGGCCACCTTGGTGGCTCGGCCACCGAGCCACCTTTTGCTGGCTCGGTGGTGGCCGAGCCACCTTGGTGGCCGCCGAGCCACCACAAGGTGGCTCGGTGAGCCACCAAGGTGGCTCGGCCACCGAGCCACCTAGGTGGCTTGGCCGAGCCACCACTTGGTGGCTTGGCCACCGAGCCACCTGAGCGGCTCAGTTTTGACCGAGTCCTCCAGGTATTTGTTGTTTTGCCGTTGTGTCCGTTTTCTGGTTCTGTGGTTGATTTATTCGGACTTGATTCGTTGACCTGATTTGGCAGTAAATCCGGATCCTGATTTGACAGTAAATCCACTTCTGAGTTTGAGTCCGAAACTGATCTTGATTCGTTCGAGTTCGCTCTTGGTTGGATGACTCGTGGATTCCTCAACCCGTTAGCTTGATTCCACACGCGAGTGGATTTATTCCGTTGTTTGCGTGCGGTTCGTTAGCCTCGTAGCCTCGTTAATCTGCTTCGTCGCGTATCACTTGGCTTCGGTGTTGTGGACTAACGATCGTGTTTGGATACGTTGCCCGATGGTTGGTTTGACGTCGTCGAGCTGTGTTAAGGGACCTATAGGCAGTTTTATACGCCTACAGATACCCTCTCCAAAGTATTTCAGCCTCATTCTTTTATAGAAGAGTCTGGAATACTTTGGATATGATTTTCCCATCCTTTAATCGGTTATGACGGGATATTTGGAATGGCTTCTATTCTTGATTCCTTCAGTCCTCCAGGCTATTCGGTGCTTTGTCGAATGTCTGTAAGGGTTCCGGTGCTACATTTATTGTCTGACCATTTGTCGAAATTTTGAACTTGAAGTCAATTCTTGATTTCCTGACTTTTTAGCTCGAGTTTGCTGTTTCAACATAGAACTGACCATCGATTATCGGCGTTGAATCTTCATTTGCAACACTTGTCCGGCGTTTGAGCTTCCTTGTGACGCGTTGTCCGGCGTTTGAGCTTCCTTATGACGCGTTGTCCGGTGTCCGAGCTTCATTGCGACGCCTTGTCCGGCGTTCGACACAGTTTATACTCGTACGTCTTATGGAGTATACACAGTTTAAGCTCTTAAGGAATTGGAGCATGGCGGATACTCGAGTCACGAGACCAATCTATAGGGTTGATACATCAATGACTCGTATTTATGGAATTTTTAGCAAATTCTTAGCCATCAATGGGTTTGATGAGCCTTTACCGACTACCGTTTGAGTCGGGCTAGCATGTGGATTGTTTAAGTCCGTTCTGTATGTGACATTAAGCTAAAAGAGTTAACCCTTTTAGTGCTACGATATTGAATACGTAGACTTCGTCTTTCTCCTGTGAAAAGACTAAACAGCGACGTGTATGAGACGTTGACTTAGGATTTTTGGCAAATCCTCAGCCTTCAACGGATTTGACGTGCTCTTACCGATTACCGTTTGAATCGGGCTTACATGCGTATTGTTTTAGTCCGTTCCGCATGTGATGTTGTGCTAAAGGAATGAACTCCCTTAGACTTTGTGCTATGATGTTGAATACATAGGCTTTACCATTTGTTACGGGAATAGGCTACCCGGCGACGCGTGTTAGGCGTTGACTTTAGGATTTTTGGCTAACCCCCAGCCTTCAACGGATTTGATTAGCCTTTACCGACTACCGTTTGAGTCGGGCTAGCATGCGGATTGTTTAAATCCGTTCCGCATATAACGTTGTGCTAAAAGAGTGAATCCTCTGAGACTTTGTGCTACGACTTCGAATACGTAGACTTCGCCATTGTTATGGGAATAGGCTACCCAGCAACGTGTATTAGACGTTGACTTATCCCTACTTAGGCTTCGGGATAAAGGTCCCCAGAATCAGGTTCTGGTATCTTTTTCTAAGGACAAAGACTAAACCGGCGACGCGTGTTAGACGTCGGCATATCCTTTCTTAGGATTCAGGATGAAATTCCCTATGCGTATAAGGCATGAATTTTGGTGTTATTAATAACAACCTGTCACAATGTTGAATATGTGGGCGGGTGTTCTTTTTAACGGTTAAGAACTAACCGGCAGCGCGGGTTTAGGCGCAGACTTATCCCCGCTTAGGTTTCAGGATAGAATACCCCAGAATCGAACTCTGGTGTCTTCTTCTATGGAGAAAGACTAAACCGGCAGCGCGTGTTAGGCGCAGACTTATCCCTGCTTAGGATTCGGGATAAACTTCCTAGGATGAATCCTAAATTCTTGGAAAAGGGTTGGTGTGGGAAAGGAAGAATTTTATATTCTATTCCCCGAACAAGGAAGGAAGAATTTTATATTCTATTCCTTGATTCTGGAAAGGAAGAATTTTATATTCTATTTCCAGTGCAAGAAAGAAACTAGAAGTGGGATCTCCACTCCGAGAATCCGGACAGATTCAAATAATCCTAACTGTTGGAAGGTTTGATTACCGAATTAAAGGTGAATTTCTCGTTTATCAAGAATGAATTATGGTTTTGGCCCTAACTGTAAGAAGGTTTGACCAAGCGGGAGTTTGAGGTGACCCTAACTATAGGAAGGTTTGATCACTTGATTTGAAAGTGGACCTCTCGTTCATTGGAGGAATCGAGAGGGAATTTTGGTTATGATCCTAACTGTAGGAAGGTTTGTCCAAGTGGGAGGTTTAAAACGATCCTAACTGTAAGAAGGTTTGATCGCTCGATTTGTGGGCCTCTCGTTCATTGGAGGAATCGAGAGGGGATTTTGGTTGTGGTCCTAACTGTAGGAAGGTTTGACCAAGTAAACGGTGGGTTTAGTGCTTATCACTTTATTTGTAATGATCGGGTTATCCCTAAGAAAATTACGTATAACATTCTTTCAGGAACTTCCCATTACATGAATTATCCACTCCCAGCTTTTCTTGCGAAACTGGGTTTATCATCGTATCGGCTGCATGATCGGGTTATCCTTAAGAATACCACGCATGGCACTCTCCAGGAACTTCCCGTGGAAGAAAGGAAATAGTTTAGACTCATACACCTATTGGAGTATCAGGGAGCAGTTTAACCTCTTATATCGATCGGAGGATTGAGAAGCAGTTTATACTCATATACTCTTCGGAGTCTTGCCGTTCTCAACTGGCTTACCCTAGCGTTATGACGCCGGCTTCAACCAAGGTCTGGATGCTATTCTTTAAAGTAAAGTAGGCCTTGGTGGGATGAAGGATCCTCCTGTAGTACACGCAGTACTTCAGATTCGCAGTATCATCAGCTTCCTCCTGATTCGTGATCGGTGGCAACTTGATCTTGTTATTTTCAAGGAGGGATTTGAAGATGGCTGGAACATCTTCGTCCTTGAAGGAGTACTCTTTTTGGGGCCTCTGATCCGAAGTCTTCTGCTATCTCCGGGACTGCTGTTGCGACGTTTGATTAGCATCGACAGCCGCTGTAGGTGTCTTGCCCTTACCACGGGAGGCGAAGTTCGAGTTCGGAGGATTAGTCGTCGATTGACTCCTCTCGGCCTTCTTCCTTCGGAGGAAGCGTTCGGCTTGTTCACCACGCACCTTCAAGTCTTTCCAAGTGTTGGACGGTGCTGTCCCCATCGCTTCTAACATGTCCAATGTAAGGTTGTTGTGGCAAGTCTGGAGAATAAACTCCTCCGTGATCGGGTCCCGACAGTTTATCGCCTTGTTCCGGAACCTTTTGACGAAGGTATCAACTAATTCCCCGTCTTTCTGTTTCTCGTCAAGCAACGACCCGATGGATATTTCGGTGTCGTCGTCAAAGAAGTTGGTGAGGAATTTAGTCACCATGTCATCCCAGCTATTCACACTTCCAGGCTTGAGGCGGCGATACCAATCAAAGGCAGCTCCGCGAAGAGTGCCAACGAAGGACCGTACCATCAGAGTTTCGTTACCAGAAATAACTCCCAAGTGTGATTTGAAGTAAATCACATGCTGAGTGGGTGAACCCTTCCCATCAAATGGCGTGAAGTTGATTAAGTTGAACTTCACTGGATACGGGATTGATTCCCATTCTCTCGGGTATGGACAAGGAATGCCCGTTTTCTTCATCTCTTGAGCAGAAATCAACGTATTGATCTTGCTCTCGAGGTTTTTGATCTTCAAATTTTCACCCGTGTTTTCGTTAGCACGATTCTGAGGTGGAAGCGTGGCGTTGTGACTAGCATCCTCATTACTACCCCCTGCATTAACGGGCGGATTATTGGTATTACGAGCTTCATCCGTATCCGTGTGCTCATCTTCCTGAATAACCTGGTTGCGGCGACTTGGTTCGCCTTGCTGGTTCGTCAATGCTTGGATTTGTTGCTCATGCATTTCTCTCATATTCTGCATGGCCATCTGCATTTCGAAACTGAAGCTCTCCTGTTGTTTGGCCATGGCTTCTTCGAGCATCTTGGCCACTTGTTCCGTGCTTATCATGAATGACTCGCGGGGTTGTCCTTCGCTGGATACGGTATTGTCAGATGCAACTGCTGAGCCGGCATCTGATTCTTCATCTCCTGAAGGTAATCTTGTCCGAACCCTACCATATGTTGCACGAATGATAGCTCCAGACTGCAGACGAGTTACACGTCGGGGCACCTCTGGAATTACCTCGGGATTGTCCTGAGCTGATGTTCCCTTGCTGGTCATATTGGTGGTGACCCTCGGAAATTCTCCATCATCGACCACCGTTCTTCTTCGTCGGAAACGCCTATGCCTTGGTTTTGGCGTTTCGGTACTAAGCCTTTCGAAAACTGAAACTCTTTCGGGGACTGCCTTAATGTAGTTACACTCAGACAATACCGCCCGGATGAGTTTGGAACAGGGGCATTGAGTTTCTAGCCTTCGAGGACTTCTCTTTCTGGCTTTGCTCGTACCCCCAACATGATAGTACAACTCGTCAGTTTGAAGGTCAGAGTAATCTATCGTGTGTTGGCACGATTTCTCAGGTATAACGTCATCGTCATCAGACGATAATGTTTCCTTCTAAGGGCGAACTGCCTTCTTCGGGCTTTCGAGAGTCACGCGCCTCGAAACATGCCTTTGTGGACGTGAATCCTCAGCGGGCTCCCGGACTTCAATGCGTAGAGTAGTGCGCTTGGTTGCCCTGATCTCTTTGTCATGTTGAGGGTTGCGGCGACCCCCAGCATGTTGAATCGTTTGGGGTTTCTTTATTGGACCCAAACGTTCTTGAACTGGAGCTTTGCATCGCTCCTCGGGAAGTGGACTGATGCGTTCCAAAACCGACCTCCTTTTCTGAGACGGTCCTGCTGGATCTCCCGGTGATTTAGGTTGGTTCGCCAGAGGTGGAACCTTTGTCGAAAGCTGCAACGGCTGCTTCTTAGCCTGAATCGCCGTTTCAGACTTAGGCTTCCATACTTGGCGAGTTGGTGGCGGTTTCTTAGCCACTTCTTTCTACAGCTTTCTATGGGCTTCTTCGACTTGAGCCCGTGCCTACGCTGATAGTGCACGGCATTTGCTAATGCGATCCTCCAGCGTCGAACGATTCCGTTTGACACGGACCCATTCGTTCGTTGGCGGCTTGGAAAAGCTACCATTCATCAGTTGCTGAGGCTGTTTGCCTCTTCCGTTCTTCAGATCCGCCTTGTAGCAGACTCCGTCTACGGATTCCATCGCCTTCGCGTACTGTCACGCCAAGCGCTGACGTTGCCTTTGACGGGCTCTCTTCGAGAGAGTCACCACGCCCTCTGCGGCGGAAGAGTTGGCCAGAACAGATCTGACCTGGTTGGAGGTTGGGAGAATCTCACCCGATGCAACTTTGGCATCAAACGGGGCGAGATCTTCGTTGGTGTTTTCCACATCTTCATACCAACGAGCTTTTCTCCTGGTGGAGAACTTCTTGGACTTGCGAGGGGAGGTAGATCCGGACGAGGATGACAGGTACTCCTCG
This sequence comes from Asparagus kiusianus, assembly GCA_022839385.1. Taxonomy (NCBI): domain Eukaryota; kingdom Viridiplantae; phylum Streptophyta; class Magnoliopsida; order Asparagales; family Asparagaceae; genus Asparagus; species Asparagus kiusianus. The sequence continues at coordinate 4,422 of BQKN01001069.1, read as the reverse complement.
AACTTCTGCTGGTCGAACTCATACTCGACCTCCTCCACGACCGGGATTGAGATCCGCGGCTACAACGCCTCGATCTCGGCAGCGAGAACATCGGCTCCCACTGTGGTTGCCAGATTGTTCGCGGGAAAAATTGCTTTCTTCATTGAATTCATTGTTCTCTCGAGTAACTGTTTTTCGATTACAAAAGATCCGGTCTTTTTATAAGATCCGGTTACAACGAAATCAAAGAAAAATAAAAATTACAACTTTCCTTATTTGTCGAACAAATCGCAAGATCCTATTTTGCGGTCTCTTGCTTTTGTGGGTTCTTTGCCTGCGCTGGGGTTAATCCGTGGACCACCGTGTGATCTCGATCCGGTCGGATCTACACGATATGACGGGTGCTATTTCACGAAGGAAATAACAGTGGGGGTACTATTTCACCAAGGAAATAATAGCCCTAGTAATCGAAATCGACCAAGCGAAATCGAGACTCTTCTCGGGATCAAAAACCAAGTTTTGATCTGGAGGATGATCGTGTAGATCTCAGATCCGATCCCTCTCGAACTCCTGCCTTATTTGACGTGGATGATCGCTGAGCACCGGATCTGAAAAGTCCAAGTCTTCAAAGTCCCAAAGCTTCAATCTTTTTAAGTTTTGAGCCTTCAATCCAGCAGAGCTTCGCCTCCAAAAATTCCAACCCTTGAAAAATGAGCCAACCCCCTCTATTTATAGGAACCCTTTACTGTGCCCGGGCACAGGTGGCTTGGCCACCAAGTGGCTCGGTGGCCGAGCCACCTATAGGTGGCTCGGCGGCCACCAAGGTGGCTCAGCCACCACCGAGCCACCAACAGTTACTCGAGAGAACAATGAATTCAATGAAGAAAGTAATTTTTCCCACGAACAACTGTGTAGCAGTATACCCCCATGGGAGTTCGGAATGAAGTGTGTTTCTCGTCCTCGGGGTGCATTTTGATTTGATTGTACCTTGAGAAACCATCCATGAAGGACATCCTCTCAAATCCGCACGTGTTATCGATGATGACATCCATGATGGGCAAAGGAAATTCATCCTTAGGGCATATGGCGTTGAGGTCTCTGAAGTCGATGCAGATGTGGATCTTGCCGTTTTTCTTCAGAACCAAAATAATATTAGCCACCTAGTCGGGGTGCTATTCCTCTCTGATGAAACCGGATTCGATGAGTTTCTTCACTTCGGCCTTGATCGCCTCCATAATCCGAGGGCGAAACCGCCTCTGCTATTGCTTGACTGGCTTAGTGTCCGAGACGATGTTGAGGCGATGCGTGGCGACCTGCGGATCCAAGCCGGGCATATCCTCGTAATTCCATGCGAAGACGTCAATGTATTCCCGTATGAGGGCAATGAGGTCCTCTTTTTCCTGGGGAGGTAAACTGCCGCTGATGAATATGGGCTTGGGATTCGCCTCCTCGCCCATGTTCACCTGGAGGATTTCTTCTTCGGTCGGCGGTTCACGTTGCTCGAAGCGACTATTCCACTAGGTGTTAACATGGCGATCCCATGTCTCGTCATAAAGCAAAACTTGTCCATCCTCCGCCATTTCGGTGGGATCCATCGTAGCCATGTTGACTGTAAGGTTATCGAACAGATCTCTTACGCTGATATCTGAGTCCCATGCCGAAGTTGTCGACGATCGATCTCCCGAACATGCATAGTTGGAATCCTCGTTGACATAACAGCACAAATCCGAAGAGGAGGAGGAGTAGCCTAAGCCCCTCCGAGTCCTGTTGAAGTAATTTGAGGGCTTACCCTTGGGTACATAAGCAGGTCGGATGACCGTTTTGTGCCCCCGGCCGTAATTCAGGCCTTCTAAACGAGTGAGGTCATACCCCATGTCGCTCATCATGCGCTTGGCGACTTAGCTGTATTGTGAAAACTGAGACATCGGGTCTTCGTCTTCAGATTCATCCTATAGTGTGCGTAGGGGACGATCGATTCGGCCGAAAATAATATCTTTTTGATAATTATTCCGGGCTGGTACGATGAGTACGGCTTGCGACGACTCGATCGGCCGTGTTTTTGTGACGTATGACGAGCATACTGGTAAGTGCAGGGAGGGATCGCCATAGAGTTTTGACCATAGGTCATTGGGTTCATCATCCTCGGACGTAGAACAAGATGACAAATAAGCAAAGTTGGACTTCTCATTCATGATAATCTTCTCCGTCTGAACAGCGTTGGTTACATGGTGACTTTCATAACCGATTACAATTGACTCGAAGTCATTTAGAATTAGGCTATCGCCATACTCAGGTTTGCTATCCGCCTCGTTGCCGCTCTCCGGTTCTTCGACCGATGGCTCGGCGGGGTCTTGGTACAATAGAGAATCCGTGAAGTAATTTTTGACACCTTTGAAGGGTTGTTTGTCGGCCACCACTGTTTTCACTTGCTCGTAATCGTCTACATACTTCAGGCATTGGTGCAGAGTGGATGGGACTATTCGGTTGCCATGGATCTAGGGGCGTCCTAAGAGTATGTTGTAGGAAGGCTCGGCATCGATGACGTAGCAGGTCACCTCCATCTTCATGTCGCCTATTCGGCATTTTAGGTGGATTTTGCCCAGCGGTCGGGTCCCCGTTGCGTTAAAGCCAAAAATGGTTATGGTGGTCGAGGACAGACGCTTTGGCGGTATCCCCAAATGTTTGATCAATTTTAGGGGTACGATGCTCAATGCGGAACCCGGGTCGACCTAAATCCGATCTACTTTTGACGAACCGACGTACCCTGTGAAGTACAGTGGTCGATCATGAGATGTGCTCTTGATGAGCATGTCCTCAGGAGTGAAGGTGATGCATGGGACATGTTTCTCGGACGTTTGGCAACACGTCGCGCATTCCTGCTCGGCATCTTCCCCCTTCAAGAAATGGGTGGAAAATGCCTCTGAGTTGGCCAACGCCTCTTGTAGGGCTTCCCGGGTAGGCCTGGATAGCCGAAGGAGGTCGTGCATGGTGATTCACACAGGGATGCTCTTCAGCTGCGCGAGCACATTGAACTAGAAAGGTTGGTGGCTTGAGCCTGGTCTGTCTGGATTGGGAGGGGCTGTCGTGGCTAGCCTCGTGGGAGGTCCTGCCAGGTTCTCCATCCTCGTGGGATATTCCATTGCGAATTCCTTCCCTGCTCTTGTGGCGAAGACGTTGGTATCCTCTTCGGAGTCGGTCACGGCGGTCATTATTGCGTTATCTGTACCCAGGATGGCGGAGACGACGTTACAATGTTTTCCCTTAGCCTCTTTCAAAGGCTTTGCAGTCCATTGCTCATCGTTGAGGAGGTCCGGATGGACCCACATCACCTGACCCGATGGCAGAGTCTGTGGAGTTAAACTTTTCCTTCGCTGGTTGTGAGGGTCATCATTGTTGATTTTCAGGACTGCCTTGGGGATAGGAATTACCCCTGCTGGCGTTTGAACCTCCGGGAGATCTGTCCCAAAGCTCAAGGTGATCATGTTCATAGTCACCTGCTTTTAAACTTTCTCTTTCTTCAGGACCCCAGCATCATAGAGGGCCTGGAGCTTGTCCTTGAGGATGTAGCACTTGGTTGTGTGGTGGCCAAGGAATCTGTGATAGGCACAGTAACTCGGGTCACCAGTTTTGTTCGCCTCCTCAGGCTTCGTGGCTTCTGGCAATTTGATTCGACCGCTCTTGAGTAGAGTATCAAATGTTGCCACCACCTGATCTTCTTTGAAGTCGTATTGCCGCGGGGGGCATTGCTCAAATTGTCTGGGCTTTGGCCTTTGAGCAGTTTTCGGCATAGGGGCGGAATCAACGGCCATGATCTCCTTTCCTCTCGTTCGAGGGGGGTTCTTTGGCACAGCCGGCTCCGCGGCTCCCTTCTTGGGCTGCGGCTCTTCGGCCTCTAGCCTCTTGATCATGTTTTCCACCTGCTCGCCCTGATGTACAAGCTCTTTCCACGTTCGGGTTTCCACCGCGCCTATTTTGGACAAAATATGGATCGACAGGTTGTTGCGACACATCTCGATTAGTGTTGATTCAGAAACTTGGTCCTAACAGTGGACTGATCGGTTCCGAAATCTCTTCACGAAGTCATTGACCGACTCCGACTTCCGTTGCTTTTCAGCGAGGAGAGTGGCCATTGACACTTTCGTGTCATCGTCGAAGAAGCGGGTCAAAAAGAGCCTTTCAACATCGGCCCAGGACTTGATAGAGCCAGGTTCCAACTTACGGAACCATTCAAAGGCTACCCCCTTGAGGGTGCCTATGAATAGTCGAGTGAGAATAGTGTCATTCCCCGTAAGGAACCCAGTCTGTGCCATGAAGTAGTAGATGTGCTGCGAAGACGAACCCTTACCGTCAAATTACACTAAGCTGATTGGCTTGAACTTCTCCGGGTATAGGACCGTATTGTTAGATATAGGTGCCCTGCAGGCAATTATTGTATATTGTAAC
>BQKN01001068.1:532104-542361 GCA_022839385.1 Asparagus kiusianus | reverse complement strand
TTAAATCGCACTTGGGAGTCATCTCTGGTAATGAGCCTCTGATGGTGCGGTCATTCGTCGGCACTCTTCGCGGAGCTGCCTTCGATTGGTATCGTCGCCTCAAGTCAGGAAGCATAAACAGCTGGGACGACATGGAGACCAAGTTCCTCGCGAATTTCTTCGACGATGATACCGAGATCTCTATCGGATCGCTGCTCGATGAGAAGCAAAAAGACGGGGAGTTGGTCGACACCTTCGTCAAGAGGTTCCGGAACAAGGCGATGAATTACCGGGACCCGATCACTGAGGAATTCATCCTCCAGACCTACCACAACAACCTTTCACTGGACGTGTTGGAAGCAATGGGCACAGCACCATCCAAGACTTGGAAGGATTTGAAGGTTCGAGGAGAGCAAGCTGAGCGATTCCTCAGAAGAAAGAAGGCGGAGAGAGGCCAACCGGCAACGAATCCTCCAAAGCAGAACTTCAACCAGAAAGGGAAAGGTAAAGCTCATGTTAATGCTGTTGATGCTAACCAGACATTTCAATTGCAACCTCAGCAACAGCAGCAGCAGCAAAGAGCGCCACAACAGTCCCAGCCGCATTGGCAGCAAAGGTCTCAGAAGCAAAAGTCTTCAGAGCCGAGGTTTCCCAAAGTCTACTCCTTCAAAGATGATGAAGTTCCCGGCATCTTCAAATATCTGTTGGAGAACAACAAAATCTAGTTACCGGCAATCGTGGATCATGAAGGAGCCACGAAGGTGACGGACCCGAAGTATTGCGCGTACCACAGAGCGGTCCACCACCCAATAAAGTCTTGCTACCACCTCAAGGACAAGATCCAGGCGTTGATCGACGTAGGGGTCATAACTCCAAAACCGGCCAAGAATGTGGGAGCAAACGCGGTGTCGATCAGTTTTGGATCAGTACCTACAGACTGGTTCGAGCCAAAACGCGTTACCAAAGTCGGGATGAAGACAGTGAATGACGACCCGCACGGACAACGTCAAAAGGGACTTGTGCCTCACACAGCCCCAAACGGCGAAATTCTCTGGGTGCACCCCGACCTGATTGAAGATGAACAATGGACCGGATCGTCATCCAAGAAGAAGTCCAAAGGGAAAGGCAAGTCTTGTTACGGAGTTTCTGCCATCCCAGGAGAAGATGACGAAAGAATCCCCGCTTTCCCACTTTCCGACGAGGAGCAGGAAGTCTTTGCGACCCGGAGTGGAAATGAATACCACTTCAAATATCCATCCCCTGGCGATCAATTTGCTGAACAAGGGGTGACAAAACGAGGACCAGCCAAGACTCTCACAGAGCTGGGGGTGGTTACGGTTCCTAAACCGGTTGAAGATGCCCGACGACAGACGGTTGACAAACAGAAAGAAAAGAGGCCCGAGGAGGTTCAGAATCCGAAGCAGTCTCGTTTCAGTCGTCCGATTGGAAAGGACAAACCGGAGAGTTCAAAAAATCCGCGCGTCTTCGACATCATGGCTCAGCTGGCCAATATTCCAGCACGGATAACGCTGTACGAGCTACTACGGTTGTCCAAGGAAACTAGAGAAGCCTTACAAGAGGCCTTGGCCGATTCAGAGGCGTTCCTTACCAGGATCAAGCCAGCACCTGAGGAGCTAGAATTGTTAGCCCAACAGTGTAACGTGGCAGCTAAGAACCTTCCCTGCATCACCTTCACCAAAGAGGACATGCAGACGAAGAATTCAAATCATGATCGGCCCTTATATTTCGTCGGGTACATTGGCTCCAGTGAAGTCAACCGAATCCAACTGGATCCGGGTTCCGCTGTGAGTATTATGCCACTTCGACTAATGCACAGCCTTGGCATTCCAGTCAGCAAGTTGGCGTCTACAGGCACAGTCATCTACGGATTCAACACCAGCGGGTCAAGACCTTTGGGTAAAATCCGGATAAAGTGCCAAATGGGCGATTTAAAGACGGAGGTCACGTGCTACGTGATTGATGCTGAGACATCCTATAACTTACTATTGGGTCGGCCTTGGATCCATAGTAATGTTATAGTTCCCTCCACTCTACATCAGTGTTTGAAATATGTCGACACTGATGGAAGAGTTAGGACGGTGGTCGCGGATAAGCAACCATTCAAAGGGTATGAGAATTACTTCACAGATTCTCTCCTTTATGGTAACGAATCCGACACGGAACCATCGATCCAAGGCACGGACAGCGAAGAAGAAGCTTATTCCGAAGCCGAATTCGATTACAATGGTGGTTTTGTTTTGAATGACATTGTACCTTTTGTAATCAATCTCGATGACGAACAGTCGTCAGACGGCGGTTGTAACTGGCAACTTGCCGATATTGAAATAAATCCTGGTTTAGAGTACTCCTTGTCTCTTGATGATGTGATAGAAGGATTATACAATAATCCCGATTTATGTATGCCACTCCGATCATCGTATGTAACGAAGAAACGCCCCCAGCATTCCTTCGGAACAACTCGGATTATTCCTGCCAAAACAGGAGGACAAAAAGAAGTGATCTACGGTAAAGGAGAAAATCTTCCGTTGCCGGATCATTTCCTAAGAGAAGATGAAGACGATGACAAATCTGGTCTACACTTATCTAAGTATAGTCCAGAAGCGCGTACGCTCATGGAAAAATAAGGGTACGACTTTACACTCGGAGAAGGTTTATACTTCGACCGAGGTTCCCGTGTCCCAGTCAAAATGGCATATGTCCCAAAAGGGAAACCGGATAATTATTACCGTCACAAGAGAGGCTTAGGCTACATTTCATCAGATGACGAATGTGGCTGGCAAATCATCGATCAAATTGCTAACAAAGCTAAGGATGGGTACTTGCCAGATTCTTCAGCTGAGGATTCCGACACAAGTTTGGGAGAAATGTTCAAGACTTTAATGTCGAACATGACTACAGCTGATCCATCTACAATGGAGGACGACGATCAAATGCAAACGTGGGAGGACCCATGGGTTCATCACTTGAACATGCAATATGGTGATAGGTTCGAGCAAAGAGAGCCACCCACCGAAGACGAAGTAGTCCAGATCAATATGGGTGATGAAGCCAATCCAAAGCCCATATTCATCAGTGGTAGTCTCCCCTCAGATGAGAAGGAAGAGTTAATTGCCTTGATCAGAGAGTACATTGATGTCTTCGCCTGAAACTATGAAGACATGCCAGGACTTGACCCCAATGTGGCAATGCACCGCCTCGACATCAAGCCGGATGCCAAACCTGTCAAGCAACAGCAAAGACGGTTTCGTCCACAGATCATGGAAGCCATCAAGGCTAAGGTTAAGAAGTTGATCGACTCAGGATTCATCCGAGAAGAACAACATCCAGACTGGTTAGCCAACATCGTTCCCGTCATGAAGAAGAATGGCAAGATCAGGATTTGCATCGACTTCAGGAATTTGAATGAAGCATGTCCAAAAGATGATTTTCCTCTCCCGATCACGGATGTCATTATCGACAATACATGCGGGTTCGAAAGAATGTCCTTCATGGACGGCTTTTCGGGGTATAATCAAATCAAGATGCACCCGGATGACGAAAAACATACAGCATTCAGAACGCCCCTCGGTGTCTTCTGCTACACGGTGATACCGTTCGGTCTGAAGAATGCAGGTGCTACATACCAACGAGCGATGACTAAGATTTTCTAGAAACATCTCAGGAAAACGGTGGAATGCTACGTTGATGATTTGGTGGTAAAGAGCCGCAACAAAGAAGATCACATCAAGGACTTGAGAACGATGTTTGATCTTATGCGGAGTCATCAATTAAAGATGAATCCCACAAAATCCTTCCTCGGAATGTCCAGCGGAAAATTCCTTGGATTCGTCGTCACCACTAAGGGTATACACATTGACCCAGACAAGGTAAAAGCGATAAATGAATTGCAACCCCCGAGGAATCTAAGAGAACTCAGAGGATTGCAAGGGCGTTTAGCTTACATCAGGCGGTTCATCTCGAATCTTTCCGGGAAATGCCAACCATTTTCTAAGCTAAACAAGAAGGGCGTATCGTTTATTTGGGACGATGCTTGCCAGAAGGCATTCGAAGATATCAAGGCATATCTGATGAATCCCCCTGTTCTGGTCACACCAAAATCAGGTAAACCGTTCTTGATCTACATCAAGGCGATGAACCATTCGATAAGTGCTTTATTAGCACAAGACGATGATAATGGTCACGAACAGGCAGTCTATTATCTAAGTCGGACCTTGATAGGCGCCGAGTCTCGATACCCGATGATCGAGAAAGAATGTCTCGCATTAGTGTTTGCGGTACAGAAGATGCGACATTACTTAGTTGGCCAGACGATTTACGTCATCGCTAATGTTAATCCGGTACGGGTATTCATGACTCAACCGGGTTCGATGAATTGGCGGTTAGCAAAGTGGGCCCTTCTTTTGTCCCAGTATGATCTACACTTCAAACAGCAGAAGTCGGTCAAAGGACAAGCGATTTGTGATCTTTTGGCGGCAAGCCCGACAACAGATACAGTTGAGGTATATGATGATTTACCAGATGAAACCCACGAGGTTAATACCACATCACACCAACAAGTATGGCAGTTATACTTCGATGGTGCTTCGAGAGCAGTTAATAAGGCAGTAACCCCTGGATGTCCTAAAGTCACCTCCGGAGTTGGAGTGGTCTTAGTCTCCCCAGGGAAGCACGTGATGCCCCGAGCTTATTCACTGACGAATCCATGTTCCAATAACGTAGCCGAGTACAACGCGCTCATCATTGGACTCAGTTTCGCCAAAGAGCTGGGGGTCGAATATCTCGAAGCCTTTGGAGATTCTCAATTGATCGTTAACCAAGTTCGTGGAGAGTATGAAGTCAGGAACCTAGACCTGATTCCATACCACCATGAGGCTGTCAGAATGGCAGATTCTTTTGAAGAATTCTATATCGAATACATCCCGCGTCTCCAGAACGCTTATGCAGATGCACTGGCAGCACTGGCAGTATCACTCGCGCAGCCGCCCGAAACTGAACTGCTAGTCACGGTGAGATCACACCAACTCTGCATACCCATATACGATATGGAGGCTAAAGAGGAGGATGATGGAAATGGAAAAGCCAAAGAGGTGAACTCAACCCAAATCGGGTCCGAGTCCCGAGATTGGCGTTTTCCCCTTATTGATTACGTCCAATACGGTATTTTACCAGAGGACGCAAAAGAAAAAGAATCTATTCGCCGAAGAGCTCCGCGGTTCTTTTACAATACCGAGACCCGTACGCTATATCGCCGGGGGTATGATGATTTGCTTCTCCGATGCCTTTCGAACGAAGAAGCAAAAGAAGTTCTTAAGGAAGCACATGAAGGAGAATGCGGTGCGCATCAGCCTGGTCCCAAGCTGTATGATCGAATCAGAAGAATGGGATATTTCTGGCCAACAATGGTTCGTGACGCGATCGAGTACGCTCGAGAATGTCACGCTTGCCAAGTGCATGCGAATTATATGCACCAACCTCCGGAGCGATTACACACATCAACCACGTCTTGGCCATTCGAGACATGGGGTATGGATATTGTCGGTCCTATCTTTCCTCCTTCAGTCAAAGGTGATCGATTTATTCTCGCTATCACCGACTACTTTTCAAAGTGGGCTGAAGCCATTCCGCTTAAAGAAGTAAAGACGAACAACGTCATCAACTTCATCAAGCATTACGTCATATACCGACACGGCGTGCCGAGGCGGATCATTCATGACAACGGTCCACAATTTATAAGCAATGCCTTCATCAGGTTTTGTGACAAATTCAAAATTCAGGACGTTTCGTCGACAGCTTATTACCCCGCTGCGAACGGATTAGCTGAGGCTTTCAACAAGACAATCATCAAGATCCTGTCAAAGCTTGTGAAGACTAATAAGCGAGATTGGGACGATAAACTCGGCGAAGCGCTCTGGGCTTATCGCACCACAATACGCACTCCTACAAGAGCCACTCCATATTTTCTGGTGTACGGATGTGAAGCTGTACTACCATTAGAGATTCAAATACCCTCCCTTCGGATCGCTCTCGCAACGGAGATGACGACCGAAGAACATCATCAAAAATGTCTTGAGGAACTCGAAAGGCTGGACGAAAAGCGCTTGGAGGCCCAACAACACATCGAGTTCTACCAGGCTAGGATATCCAGGGCTTTTGATAAAAGAGTCCGCCAAAGAAGCTTCAAGGAAGGAGATCTGGTCCTCGCTGCTCGCCGACCAATAATCCTCACCTCCAAAAAGAAATGTAAATTCGAACCTAAGTGGGAAGGACCGTTTGTAATAGACACAGTCTATTCGAACGGCGCTTATCGCTTAATTTCTCTAGAGGGTGATAGGCAATTAATGCCAATAAATGGGAAGTTTTTGAAAAAGTACTATCCCTAGTACGTTCAGGACAACTCATTTATCGGGAAGTTCCTTGAAGAATATTACACTTAATATTCTAAAGGATAACCCAAGTTCAAACCACCAAAATCCCTCACTGATCAATTTCAGTTGACAGTGAGTTCACCAAAAAGGTCCAATCTCAATTCGGAGTCCCCTTTCGATAAACGAAGGAATTCTCTTTCTTTTCTCTTTGGTTCAACCCTTTCATGGTTATAACCGAAGCTGAAATTTCACTTCGATAAACGAAGAACTCTTCTTTCGATCAGATAACCAATCCTATAAAAGGTAAGTTTATCTAGATCTTCCGGATTCTCGGAGTGGAGATCCCACTTCTAGTTTCCTTCTTGCACTGGAAATAGAATATAAAATTCTTCCTTTTCAGAAACAAGGAATAGAATATAAAATTCTTCCTTCCTTGTTCAGGGAATAGAATATAAAATTCTTCCTTCCCACACCAACTCTTTTTCCAAAATTTACAAAATTAAGATTCATCTTAGGTATTTTATCCCGAAACCTAAGCAGGGATAAGTCTGCGCCTAACACGCGCTACCAGTTTAGTCTTTTTTCGATTAAAAAAGACACCAGAGTTCGATTCTGGGGTATTTTATCCTGAAACCTAAGTAAGGATAAGTCCGCACCTAACACGCGCGGCCGGTTAGTTCTTAACCGTTAAAAAGAACACTCGTCCGCATATTCAACATTGTGGCAGGTTGTTATTAATAACACCGAAATCCATGCCTCACACGCATGGGGAATTTTATCCTGAATCCTAAGAAAGGATACGTCGACGCCTAACACGCGTCGCCGGTTTGGTCTTTATCCGTAAAAAAAGATACCAGAGTCTGACTCTGGGGTCCTTTGTCCCAAAGCCTAAATAGGGATAAGCCAACGTCTAATACACGTTGCTGGGTAGCCTATTCCCATAATAATGGCAAAGTCTACATATTCAAAGTTGTAGCACAAAGTCTAAAGGAGTTCATTCCTTTAGCGCAACGTCACATGCGGAACGGATTAAAACAATCCGCATGTAAGCCCGACTCAAACGGTAGTCGGTAAGAGCACATCAAATCCGTTGAAGGCTGAGGATTTGCCAAAAATCCTAAGTCAACGTCTCATACACGTTGCTGTTTAGTCTTTTCACAGGAGAAAGACGAAGTCTACGTATTCAATGTCGTAGCACTAAAAGAGTTAACTCTTTTAGCTTAACGTCACGTGTGGAACGGATTTAGACAATTCGCACGCTAGCCCGACTCAAACGGTAGTCGGTAAAGGCTAATCAAATCCGTTAGAGGCTGGGGGTTGGCCAAAAATCCTAAAGCCAACACCTCACACGTGTCGCCGGGTAGCCTATTCCCGTAATAATGGCGAAGTCTATGTATTCGACATCATAGCACAAAGTCTCAGAGAATTCAATCTCTGAGCATAACGTTACATGCGAACGGATTTAAACAACTCGCATGCTAGCCCGACTCAAACGGTAGTCGGTAAAGGCTAACCAAATCCGTTGATGGCTGAGGGTTTGCCAAAAATCCTATGTGTATTGTGGTCAATCATTTCAAACGGAATGACGAATCATAATAAAGATAAAAAGGAAATTCACTAAAAGAGTCAAGAGTCAAAACACTCAGCAAACAAAATCACACATCAAGCCCGTGGCTAAAAATCTGCTGACTGAACTTAGACAGCTTATCATCATAAGCTTGACTAAGCTCATCTCTAATGGACTCTTCGGTAGCGGCAGAGGTCTTCGCAGCAGTCTCCTCTGCCTCAACCAGCTCCTGCTTTAAGGATGTCAGCTCGTCAGATAAAGCAGTGCAGGTCTGCTGATCCTGTCCTCTCGTCATCTGGAGAATACCCAAGGTCTCCTCTTTCTCGCGGAGTTCTCTTCTGAGCTGGTCTATCTGGGTCTCACAAGAGATGATGGAAGAGTCAAGCTCGGCAAGGGAAGATAATCTGGTAGCAAGGCCGGTCTCAACTCGAGCTACTCGATCTCGCCGCACCTGAACCTCAAGACTAGCAAGAACCTGAGTCTCGCGCAGTGACTGTAAACGGGTCTCCAGCTCAGCAGCGATAAATGAAGAGGCACCGGTATCTCGAAGCTCACGAAACATCTGGAGCTCATGCTCTAAGCAGTCAAGATCGTCAACTATGGCCTTCGCCAAGTCTGGATATCCTGCTTCCCTTATCAAGTTGATTCTGGAATTAAGGAGAGGTTTAAACTGGTGAAGGGAAAGTCCGCCGTGGAAGAGCTTGCCGATCATAGCATTCACAAAGGAGAAGAAGGAATGAACTTCTATGCAGATGACGACCTTGTCAGGATCGTCGTCAGATAACAACTCCTTCACTAAGACATGAAGACGAGAAGAACGCCCTACACATAAAAAAGGGAGAAGTCCGTCAAAAGTCTTAATAAGAAAAAGGAATAACACTCTTCAATGAGTTAACTTATACCTTCTTCCCCTTGAGCCGCTGGGGGTAGTGGAGGTGTAACGGCTGTAGGTGCATCAACTGGTGTAGTTGGTCTCACAGCCGGCTCAACAGGGTCTTTCTCAACAAAAGCTCCTACCAGATTCAAAGCAGAATTCGCAGAGGCGTTACATTATAGTTGCATTAGTCAAGATTGGCTAGTCCTATAATTAACTCAGAAAGAAGCACATACCTTCAAAGGAACCATCCTCGGGATTTTCAGCGAAGGCGGGCTCAGAAAACATATCCCCAGGTAACTGGTCATCGATCTGAGGAGAGCTATATATGTAGCGCATCATAGGAGTGTCCGCAAACAAGCTTCCCTCGTCAAAGTCATCGATGGAGAAATCTGACATAAAAGAATATCAGTGCCAAAGAAGAATGAAGAGACTACAACTAATGGAAATGAGTTACCTTTCACGGATGCATCAGCCTCTTCATTTCCAGGATTCGCCTCCTGCAAATTATCTGAAGAAGCAAGAAGTGGAGGACAGTTAGAGAATATACAAATTCATTCGTATATTATCTAAAGAAATACAGTGTCAGTGTTAGATGTACCTGGATTCACGGAATCGGGTCCTACATTGATCTCCTCTCTAATGTCAGCAACCCCTGTAGGCCTCTCTACATGAGGTAGTGGGTCAGACTCATCGGGAGATACGGGAATGGGATCGGGACTCATCTCATTCTCTCCACGCACTCCTATATAGGGATAGAAGAGCATGAGTCAATGTTCCGAATAACCAAGAGAATGGTTCACAGGATGGATATTACCTCCGTCACTGGCAGGATCATCGCCAGCCAGGTCCATATCAGAAGCTCGGGAAGCTACACGCGGCTTACGGGCTAATCGCTTCCGCCTAGCAATGGGGATCGAAGGTCTCGCCTGGGGAGGAGGACGGAACTCTTCATCCTGATCAACTGTGGTCCCTGAAACATCAAACCATAGTCAGTTTCAATACTTCTGGAAAATAGAAGTAAAAGATGAATTGCAAACCTCGCTCGGAAAAGTCATCATAATCTTCGGGATCCCCGCCTGAAGCCTCGTCTGTGGAATGGAATGTCCTCTGGCCCTCTTCATCAATCCGGCGAGTCTTGTTCCGCGTCCTTTGTGCCCGAGCGTTCTCCCGAATCCTAAGGGAATCAAGCTGAGAAGCCTCCTCAGCCTCTATCTCTGCAATCGGCTTCACGGGGACAGTCTTGTTAGCTGCTAGTTACCACTTGCAGCTCAAGAAAGTGAGGTTCAACTGCCGATCAATACTCGGGAGACTGAACTTAGCACCAGTACAGCCAGTCACGGTCCACAACCATGTACGGAGACCGTCTACCAAACCACTATGGGTCCGAAACTGCTGACGAGGATTCCCGATGTAGAGCTGATCATAGCCAAACTGGTGAGCGAATCGGC